>CM060281.1:840482-1247982 GCA_030684275.1 Acipenser oxyrinchus oxyrinchus | reverse complement strand
CATAATAATAATAATAATAATAATAATAATAATAATAATAATAATAATAATAATAATAATAATAATAATAATAATAATAATAATAATAATGTATTACAGTATTATTATTAATATTAAAGTAATATGATTTAATGCTTTCGGCTTGTTTATATTCCTTTATCTGCCAACACCAACAAAAAAAACAAACAAAAAAAAACGGTTTCCTTTGGAAACTATACAAGTAGCGGAAACCGCTGGCAATGCCTTTTCCGGGTCCAGCATATGCTAGGACAGCGCCCGTGTTCCATATAAAACAGAGGGGGCACTACCAGATGAACACCTGCCATATACAGCACATGGTGTTGTACTGGTGTGACTCGCGTAATCCCTGTCTAAAAGAGGCTTCTCTGTGTTACAAGTCGTTTTGTATCAGGTTAAAATGTGTGTTGAACGGTGAATAACAGGCAAACAGTCGATCCGAGTTCTGAAGTCCTTGTGCAATTGTTAGGCATCTTTTTTTTCTGTCTCTTAATGGAAAGACCTCGAACGCTTCAATGCGTCTAGATCCCCAAATCCCAAATCGCACCACGGCAGCTGACAACAGGGTTAAGTTCGGTAAGACGGACATGTCGTTGTCATGGTGCCAGCCTTCGCCAGGCAGACTGACTGTTTGCTAATTGATGGATTCGGGTTTTGCACACAAATCAGGCCGCTTTGTTTAAGAAAAGCACCGAAAACCGCAAGATGCACGCGTGCACACACACACGCACACGCACACGCACACACACAATCGAATTTAATTTAAAAAAAATCTTTACTGCACATTTCTTTACCCACACTCCCACCCCGATCCTGCACCACACAGACACACACACGCACACGCACACGCACACGCTAAACGCACCAAAGTTATTTTCTTAAGGAAATCACGGATCGTTCTGCGGCTGAGGAAGCGAGCGAGAGCTTGTCACGACGCATCGATATTAGACATTTAATCGATCTCTCGCCTTTGACACGGTGCAGGAAAGCGGGCTGCGGCTCTCATTAATTCTTTATTTAATTTAAGGAGGAATATCGCCCCTCATAAACGAGTCCTAAGTAGGCTACCTAAAACATCAGCACTGACAGGTTTTGTCTGAGATTTAAACAAAAAAAAAAAAAAAAAAAAAAAAAAACGGAACACATTTGATGCAGATTTTAAACTCGTTTTTTTTTGTTATGTTAATCGATGAATTAGAGAAAATGAAATAAATAATAATAGTAATATTGTACTTGTAGGTCTATTGCAGTTACACTGTTATAAAAACGTCTTTCTAAACCATGTGTGTATTGTGATATAGCTATGGGCTCTTCATTTTGGAGGGGTTAATTTCTGGTCACGTGATGTCCTTTTAAAGTTCTTAATTAAACTTTTGGTAAAGCTTTGATTGTGAAACAAGATCACTTTTGTTTTTGTTTTTTCTCCCGCCCTGAAAGAGACTCGCTTTCTATTTCATTATGTTAAAAAAAAAAGCCAGCTCCTTATTTTTAATTCAAAGCAAACACAAAAAAGCGAGTTCAGTTAAATTGCCTTTCTCGGATTTAAAATCTCAATGACTCGTTGCAAAAATGTTAATGCCTGTTTTGAAAATACTAGTTTACTCTTAATTCCGATTTAATTAAATCAATTTAACTCCCCTAGCTGTCTGTGTTCGGTTTGAATTAAAAATAGCTAAAGATATCACAGGATCAAAAACAAACCGAAAAAGACCACTAGACTATATAGCCTCGTAACGTTTAAATGTATCGCGCTAAATTTAATCTACAATAATTATATATCAAAACAATAGACCTATATTTGGTCTATTTTGTTGTACTATAGACCTAATATAGGCCTATTATAAAGGTAAGAAAGTAGGCTATTTAAGATGCAAGTTTAGCAATTACTGTAGGCCTATTATTATTATTATTATTATTATTATTATTATTATTATTATTATTATTATTATTATTATTTTGGCGTTTGTGGTCATTGTACAGCATCGATGAAAGATTAAATAAGGAAAAAAATGATTCTTTTTTTTTCACTGTATAATTTGGCCAATATTTTTGAAATGTTCTCTTTTGAACGTTGAATAAGTCTATTTTTTTCAGTTGTACATACGTGTAACCTTTTCTGTGTCGCATCACGTGTGCAATCACAGTTCTGTTCAGGTACTTAAAATATATATATATATATATATATATATATATATATATATATATATATATATATATATATATATATATTTCCCCCAACAGAAAAATCGTCGAAATGCAGATGTAACGCTTGCATTTTGAAAACGAAGGTCTCCCTGTTTTTGCAACGGATGATTGCTTTCTCCATCTCGAGCTCAAAGAGGCTCGGGGTCTCAGCAGGTCTGCGTTTCCATGGAAACCCCTCAGCGCTGTGTGTAGGCCAGCTGAAGAGTTTTGCAGGCTAAACAATGCATCCCCCCGCAAAACCGATATGGGGCGGGCGGCTGGCATTTTAATAGAGGACGGATGCCTTTTGGGGTTTTCTGATAATGAAGCTTTCCAATTAGGGGCCCTAATGACACCAGCTCTTTATAAGACGACCACCTGAAATCATTAGTCGATTGCAATGGTTTGTGTCATGGAAAATATCAAACAAGTTACAAGAGGCCAGTTTCCAACCAGAACAGATAGCCTTGGCAGGTATGTATTCTGTAAATAAGCAAAACATAATAATAATAATAATAATAATAATAATAATAATAATAATAATAATTTATTCCAAGCAAAAACCAAACGCGCACAAAAACGAACGGTCCATAAACATAAAGAGAGTCGTTCGAGAACAATTGGTTTACTTTAGGCTTTAGGTTTGCTATTTAAAATAAATAAACTATGCCCGTACTACTAATGTATTGTACGCACGTACGCTGCAATTGAAAATGCATTGCTGCTAGTGGTATATCACAAATGAGAAGCAGGATCACCAATGTGGGTACAGGCGCGCCGTTTTTAGGTCGTTGACATAAAAAAAAAAAAAAAATGCAGTCGAGTTTTCAATAAGATTTATAGTCCTATACTGACCTGTTTTTACAATCCAGGCCACGGCATTTCACAGGGGTTTGAATTTCTAGGCTACAGCTAATATTTTTTTGGGACAATTTTAAAAATATCTTACCTTGATAATGCAATCCTTTTTTATGCCTTTGGCCTATTTTTTTTTATACTAGTGAGGTGGCAGGCTCCCTAAATATAACAAAATGCGTGTGGTCGTAAAAGTCAAAGCATTCATTGCAAACCAAGATGAATACGTTTTGAACAAACGCAGCAATCAAACTGTCTGTCTCAAAATATACCATGCAGTTTTAATATGGCCTCGCCCCCATAGCGTTTTATAATATAATTAACGTGCAATGCAGTTTAAACGGTTAAAAAAATAAAAAAAATACTATACAGCTTTTTTTCCGGGTTTCCTCTAACTCTGTGACTTGTGATGCAAGGCTTCGCTACGCAGTATTTCATTCAAATGACCCGATCCATTATGATGCAACGCTGTTTTGCAGAATTAATTACAAATCAATGCTACACTTCCCTGATGTGGGCACCAGTATTTCAAGCAACCTTTTAAAACGTTTGTGGTTATTTTGGGAGTGCATTGAACACAGTTAATAAAGACCGCTTAGGGACTGCAAGTAAGGTATTTTATCAATTTGTCATCATCAGTAAAATATGTAAGGCTACTCGGATTCGTTTTTTGTTGTCTTTTATAGACAGCTGTCTCCAGTCTCTAAACTGTCACACTTTTTTTCTGTTTTATAGCTGTCTCTGAGAATTCACAATAGCGTTGTGCTAAAAAATTAAAACATTTTGATTGGTTTTTCTCTCATCTGAATGCAAACTGGCTGCTAGGAATCTTTCTCTCTCTCTCTCTCTCTCTCTCTCTCTCTCTCTCTCTCTCTCTCTCTCTCTCTCTCTCTCTTTCTCTTTTATCTCTCCTAAATACAGTTTAAAAAAAACACTTTTTGAAAATGATGAATCATTTCATGATGTTTTTTCTGTGTTATGTTATTATTTGAAATGCGTCTGTTACCTTTGTATATTTTGTAAATTCTTTACTTGTCAAAACCAATAAACAGAACATAACTGATAAGAGAAAACAGTTCAACAGTGCAGGTGTTTGTTTGTTTTTTAATACGCACTACTGCAGTAGCTGTCCGTTCCCGTACTTGAAGGGTCATATTTTGTTTTGGCTTCCTGCTGAATGTTGTCGCCGGTTTTAATTCATTCACCGTGACCACTGTTGGCAAACACTGCCGCTGTGCCTGGCTTCTCTCTCCCTCCCCTCAATGAAAATCGCACTGGGTTACTGAACTGTATTATACCGCCATCTGCCGGACATGAGTAACAACTAAACGCCTGTAGCGTTTATTTTTTATAGGAAAAAAACAATAACGAATATTATAATTTTCTCTTTTGCTGTGTGCTTTTTAGTTTCACAGAGTTAATTTATAACACAATCTGTATTTATGTAATTTGATACGTTATATTTAGACATTTACAGTGAACATAACTGGAGTCGGTTATCTTACGAATATAGATAAAGGTAAGATTAAAATAACAGGTAGAAAATTACTCCAAGTCTCCAGTTAAAAATGATATCCGGTCTTATTAAATATTAGACACACCATTGCTTTGATTGTTCATCTGCTTTCATTTGAAGCTAATTTAATGCGTTGCCACTGAGAGCAGCTTATTTTAACAGAACACTGCTAATTGCAATTTTGATCAATGATTGTGTTGGAATAGCAATTGGGAATTGATTTTAAAAAGGTTATTGGAAATGGAATTGGATTTGAAAAAAAACAGGAATTAACCTCGACCCTGGCAACCGATCAGATTAGAATCATTCAATTCAATGGGACGTTATCAAGCAAAATCATCCCATAGGAATGGGCCTAAACCTACCTACTAGCCTCCTAAACCTAATGTCTACCCCTAAACCTAACTGTGTTACTATTAAACTGTTACTATAATTTCAACACCGCTTTTTAGCGCCCTCTAGCGGCTACTACACCCGACGTCCATTAAAGCGATTGACCTCCTCTTCTTGTTGGGAGGCTAGTAGGCTGGTATTACTGTGGGGTGATTTTCCATGCTAACGTCCCATGGAATCGACTGATTCTAATCAGATCAGATGACCCTGGACACCACACACACACACGCAATCTAACGGTCAGATTTGTGTGTATCCTTTTTCACAGTCTACCTGCCTCTCCAAACTCCGGCAAAAAATACTTCTTTAAATTCTCTTCCTCCTCTCTCCTTTTCCCAATCTTTTCTTTTCTTTCTTCTTTTTTCCGTTCAATCACCTCTCCGCTGCTATCCGACGTCTCAAACTCTAAAGATCAGCTCGCTTCAATCTCAGGGTTAACCGTCCCGGCAGCTTCATCATCTTCTTTCATGCTCTGCTCTGCCTCCCCTTGACTGGGGTCCAGTTTCACCCTCTTAGCCAGGACCGGAGGCGCAGACAGTGGCTTCTCTTCCTTCCTGCACTTGGGGGAGTGCTGCTCCCGAACGGGGTAAACCGTCCCGCCCGTATTCGATGGCTTTGGGTCCCTCGTTGCAGTTATAGTCTCCGAAACTCTCCCCTGCGTTCATGTAACTGCAGAGGGGCAGCCCGCACAGCACGGAGCCCTTGCCCATGCAAGTGAGTGTTCACCAGCTCCTTCTGGCTGCTACACGTCATAGATCTTTCTGGTGCCGCGCTCTCGGTTTGTAAAGTCTCAAAGCCGATAAACATGTGCAATTTGTTTTGTATTATTTTAAAGTGTGATAGTTTAAGGACGCCTGCAACTATTAGTCTAGTAAACTTACTTGCTTTTGGTGTTTCGTCTGCGGTTCGCCCTCGTTCTCTGAATCGGATTCGCTTTTATTATTTTCTTCCGCCTCCGAGTCCGACCCATCTCCGCTACTCGACCAGCACACATTCCTCAGTTTAGCTAACATACTCGGATTCTATATATTTACAACACTAGGAAAGTAGACGGGCTCCAGCTGGCAGGCATGGAGAAACACGTGGGTACGCAGACTGGTGGGTAGGACAACCTTCGAATACGTGGGGCGGAGGGGAAGCACGATTTAAAACATACAGCTTAGACTAAGATACTCTGTATATATAATAAAAGATCTTCTGTGTGTATAATGAAAGATATTTGGCTTCGATGGGTTAGGTGTGTATGCCTGATTCTGCAGAAACGTTTGAGGCAGCTGTGATAGAGCATAAACATTGCAACACGAGTCAAGTTTAAACAACTTTAATCCTACAGCGTCTCTACAGTGCTTGATTTAAAAAAACAAAACAAAAAAAAAACAACAGAAAATAAAACTTAGTACATTGATTTGTACGCAACGGGTGTATTTTGTATTTTAAAACATACAAAACAACAAAAACAAGTGTGTTTTCTTTTTTTCTTCTATAGTACGGTATGTAATTTTCCGGCAAATGCAATTAATGGCCGCAGGAGGGCGAGCTTGAGCTACTACATAATAAACCGAACTCTCGTTAATGTTTTTTTTTTCTTTCTTTTATAAATATGGCTATTACACTTTTAAGTAACAGCTATGCAATCTTATAACACAAACACATTCTCGGATATATAACTGTAACATTCATGCATGGATAAATCTAAACCCACAAGCCACCTCCAGTGATAATTATTACATAACATGATAGAACCCTGATAGAATACTTCTGTGAGCTACAATATTATTATTTCTTAGCAGACGACTTTATCCAGGGCTACTTACAATTGTTACAAGATATCACATTATTTTTTACATACAATTACATTATTTTGTGCACATTATTTTTACATACAATTACCCATTTATACAGCTGGGTTTTTACTGGAGCAATCTAGGTAAAGTACCTTGCTCAAGGGTACAGCAGCAGTGTCCCCCACCTGGGATTGAACCCACGACCCTCCGGTCAAGAGTCCAGAGCCCTAACCACTACTCCACACTGCTGCCTAGTCGTGTTTTCCTCCAACACAGTACTATGGAAACTGTAATCCACTCTTTCTCTTTAAATAAGCATGGATTCTCGGCATGTGTCTCGTATTCAGTACTGCCCCATTGCCCCAGCCAAGCTTACAAATATATTGTCTTCTGACAGGCATATTATTTAAGACATTAACAGCTGCTGTGACGGTGTCCCCGATTAACACAAATGCAGTTCATACAAAATTATATATATATATATATATATATATATATATATATATATATATATATATATATATATATATATATATATATATATATATGGTTAACTTTTATTGTAAAATAATTTGTATGTATTAATAATTAATCTAAATGTTCAATTTCACAAAAGGCAATACTCTAATTAGCAAATTAATATTAGGAAACAATCCCATAATTAACAATACTGAGCAAAGATTATAGCATAGTGCTCAAGTGACATGCATAAATGATACTGACTGCACAGCTGTGAAAATAAAAGTCATTTTGGACCATGCAGCTGTAGAACACGTGCAGCGTTCGGTTAATTTAATGAGCTGATGGCACGCAAAACACAGGAGCCGCATCTGAGCTCTGAGCCTAAAAAAAAAAAAAATTGCACCTACTGTAAACTATACTGCATTCATATATTAATCCTGCATTGTAACGTTGCATTGCCCTGTAACACCTGTAAATCGCGTTGGATAAAGGCGTCAGTGCCAAATACATACATAATTAATAATAATAATAATAATAATAATAATAATAATATATGATGCATTTACCAGAGTTTACCCTGGTTTGCCATTGTTTATTGATATGCTTTACTATAAATCTAACTGCATTCATGCTTGAAGGTGGGGGGTATCAAGGGTACTGTGTTTTATTTGTACATTATTGGCTGGCTGCAGGGAGAACATAAATACATAAGAGGTTGGTGACAACTTTTTATCTGTCTGTTTTGCTTCCTGGTGTATATGGGTAGGTTAAAGATATTCGAAGTCGGAGTGTATTTACTAAACAGAATAGCAGTCCTGTTACAAATGTCCACCTGTCCCTGTTGTCCATGTTTTTCCTGAATCGTCCCGGTTGAATTTGCCTTCCCGGGACTCTAAATGCCAGTACCATAAATTGAGATAAATCAGGATACAATATTACTGCAACAGACGCACAATGGTAATTGGTTGTCAATGCTGTAGTAGTAGGCTAATATATATCAGTGTTTCCTACTGGATGGATATAGAATTTCCAAATAGTGTAAACCTTTCCACTTCTATTTATGGGCAACGTAAACAAACGTGGCTTTCAAAAGTGGCTTTTTTTCCAATTAAGTATTCTGTTTACTATTGTTGCATGGTCACTAAGGTCACTGTTGAGTCATTAAGCTTGCATACAAACAACTTCAAAGTGTATTTTCATTATAGCATTCAATACAGTCATCGCTGTACAAACACAACGCTACTAAATACACACTGGCGGCAATTCTCAAGAACGCTGGATTTAAATAGCATTCCTCATACGTATTTTGATATACAGCCAGCGTCCCCACCTAATCGTTTTTCGTTCTTTAATTAAACCCGCTTATTATACCATCAAAAGGGCGACAATAAAAGCACAGGAAATGGTATTCTAGAGAAAAGTAGACAGGAATGCCCAACGTTTTCTTTTTTATTTCTTCATCTGCTTTGAGAAAGGCTTCGGGTCGGGTCTCGCGGTTCAGTCCAAGCTTGTGGCGGCTCTTTATTATCAAAGCCTCGGTCTCTCTTCCCTCAAAGCGAGGAGCTGCCTCCTCGCTAATTCTCTTCAGCTGTTTTCAATATTTCATGTATAAAAGGTTTAAACGTAAACATATTTTTTTCTCTTTTTTTAACTGCTGCATTATTTCCAGTAAACTGTTGTGTAAAGATTAGCTCAGGCTTGCTGAAATTGGCTTGCGTAATATTACAGATAAGACGTCAATAGTTTTTTGTTTTTTTTTCCACGGGAGAGACGGCCAGTACACTGATTAACGGCGTTACTTGTGAAAATCATTCCCACGGTGTTTATTGCGTGTTGAAAGGGCCTGGATAATCTTATTTATTTTATTTTTTTTCCAGGATTCTTTCTCACCAAACGATGCACAAACATGCGGGGAAACCGAGCTTGAAGTTCCCTTACCGTTTTCTGCACCTGCAACATTATGTGTTCCCCCTGCTCACTTTATCAACTCTGTCAATTTAGAGGACGTTGCCTCCCTTGTTAAGAGACCCCTTATTATTACTAATGACCCGCTGGCCCGACAGTACAGCAGATTTTCAGGGCCGGAAAGAAATGCACAATTGCGCCTTCCTTTTCGATAGCAAGGTCCGCGGATCATTTTAGAGCATTTCCTCAAACGCATTTAGGAACACCTTCCTTCCTTTGCTCCAGAGGGAAGCAGACCCCATGGCTCCATGTGTAATTAAAAGCCTTCCGTGCGGGTTAAGTCCCTTTTTTTAAATCGATAAAATTCGAAGGGAGATGCAGCTTCTATATAAAACAAGCAGACGATTCCTTTTGCATATCAGTAAATCAGGACAGCTCTGCAGTACAATGTGTCCTTCATTTGTATGCACAGCTGGAAGGATACCAGGCTAAACATACAGTTGAGAGAGTTCATGCATGACCATATTGTGTTCATGTTCTGTACTGATTTTAGTGTCCTGTCATAAAACACATTGGTTAATTGAGAGTAAGGAGCTTAAAGTTGTTTACATGAACGATGAGAACTCGGGGAAATGCGTGGGGGTGCGGTAGCGGTGGGGCCGCACCGGCAACTTTTCTCGTTAACTTTGGTTTATAAATGAGCAGTTCCAAGTCATGAAACAACGTTTCAACCAATTAGTATTGCCGTGTGCGTGCTGTCATTGAGTGTTTCAACCAATTAGCACTAAGCATTGCTATGCGAGGGCGGGCGTTCATTGTTCCAACCTATCACTGATAGTATCAGCACCAAGTACTGTCATGCGAGAGACAGCGTTTGCATATAAATGCGTCCTGACTTATCGCTATGATATTTGTTTAACAATGTGGGCTGGTAAAACATTACAAATGAACCTCAGTAACTTCCAGAACCACATTTAAACAGTCGAGAATAAAGGGAGGGATGCAAGACGTTTATAAAGGAGGGAGTGGGTGAAACTACTAATAGATCAAACCATTAAAATAAAAACAAAATCGAAACAAATCCAATTACAGCGATATTGTCTATCAATCTTTCTTTCAAAGATAAAAGCAGCGCGACTAACTCGATTGCTAACAGGTTTACTGCTCTCTATCACCGGATTGCAATTTAAATAGCGCCCCTTTTAATGCAAACACATGAGATCATTAATACTTCAGATCGTTTCTTTGTTAATTCTACATTTTTGCTATGTGTTAAATTTAACAAGCCGTGTATACTGCATTTAAACCTGTACTTCAGAGTACTGTAATCTGCCAAGTGTTTAATCTGTAGTATTTTGTATTTAATCATATCCTGATGTAACTATCACTGACACTGTTATCTGCTGTATTATTGAATTGTATTTTGTCACACTTGTACTTGCTTGAACCAAAGTCATTGTATTTATCTTGCTCTTAATTGTATTATTACTTGTACTGTGATACTTGAAATGTGTTTGCTTACGATTGTAAATCGCCCTGGATAAGGGCGTCTGCTAAGAAATAAATAATAATAATAATAATAATAATAATAATAATAATAATAATAATAATAATAATAATAAAGTACATGATCGGCGATATGAGGTGTAGTGACTACATCCCCCTCACAGTGAGAGGAGAGCCACCAGTTTGCACTATGTAGCGCTGCAAAATATTTGAGGTCAAAATATTTGACAGAGGTAGAGAGAACAGAAATAAATGTAACAATCTACCAACCCTATACTAATATATAGGATAATGTATAGGAGGCTATGTGGTCCAGTGGTTAAAGAAATGGGCTTGTAACCAGCAGGGCCCCGGTTCAAATCCCAGCTCATTGTGTGACCCTGAGCAAGTCACTGAACCTCCTTGTGCTCCGTCTTTCGGGTGAGACGTAATTGTAAGTGACTCTGCAGCTGATGCATAGTTCACACACCCTAGTCTCTGTAAGTCGCATTGGATAAAGGCGTCTGCTGAATAAACATGTAATAATAATAATAATAAATAACAGTTGCTACCAAGCAGTTGCGCACTGTCTTTAAAAATGTATAATGTGTGAATAGACCTATTAATACACGTGTCGAATAGAATGAAAGCATTTTAGTGCCGAGGATTAATGTATTTTATTTGTATTTAATTCAAAAATACATCTAAGGACAGTACAACTAATTTGCAACGTAGTTAATACGCTGTCTTTTTTGTTTTGAATTTTATATAAATATCTCTCCCGGGACCCGAGTGAACACGCGCGTGTTTCCTCTGGCTTCTGTCGCATCCAGCACAGGCATCGATCATCATTAAAACAAATGATATTCAATAGCCACAGTTGTGCTGTGTGCATGGGTGTGTCGATTGTGTTTGAGAACAGAATATAGAGCCCATAAAGGAGTTGTTGAACGTCCTGTTTAGGTTCTGTGAACAATATATAAATACTGCGGTACAGGAAATCACTCTCGCTTGCTCAAGGGAAATGTGAATCTCCCACATAACACAACAGGGGGGGAATCGACCACTCAGAATGATACAATGATTTATCAGGATGATTGGAGTTAAATCACATAGACTGTAAGACCGAGTGTTTTAACTTTCAAAGAACGTCGCGGCGTTTGTAATTCTAAATGCGTTCAGGATTTTAAAACATTTGTACGCGTTTATAACATGGCTGGTGTTTAAAATCTAAACATTAAACTTAGCAAAATCGGCACAGATTAAACACGTAACGTTTAACAATTATTTAGAGTTCCACATGACTAAACACCAGTGTTACGCCTAATTACGTACACTCTAAGAAGAATGAGTTCTATATAGAACCTTTTTAAGGTTCTCTGGCGTGCTTCATATATGGAACCCTAAAAGGGTCTATATAGAACCATTTTAGAGGGTTCCTTTGAAAGAACCCCATATGGTTCTAGATTGAACCCAAAGGGTTCTAAATATAGCTATTAAGGGTTCATTATAGAACCCCTATCAAGGACAGGACTTTTGATTTATTTTTCTACTTTTTACAGTTTTTTTGTTTTTTGTTTGCAGCCAAATTGGTCTTAATCAAGATATATATATATATATATATATATATATATATATATATATATATATATATATATATATATATATATATATATTTCGCATTGTACATGTTTATAAACAGCATGAAAAGCACATCACAAATTTAAATTATTTTTATTCATTAAATCAGTTAATGCTATACAATAATATGTATTCATCAATTGTCCAGCTCCCCCTGTCTCCCTATATCCATCTCTCTTTGTCTGCCTGTCCAGCTCTCTCTATCTCTGTCCAGCTCTCTGTGTCCTGTCCTTGTCCAGCTCTGTCTCTCTGTGCAGCTCTCTCTCTCTGTCCAGCTCTGTGTCCCTGTCCAGCTCTCTCTGTGTCTCTGTCCAGCTCTCTCTCTGTGTCCCTACTCTACTTCAAGCAACTGGTTGCAGGGACGTCCACATATAAGCGACTTGGTTGCGCGCAACTAATTGCTCAGGTGTGGACCCAGCTTCAGAGTGTATAAACACTGCTGTTTAGGAATAGATAGTTTCTATTTTACTATGCACACATGCCATTTAGATATTAAATCCGTCACACGTTCTTTGGTTTTACAGTGTACAGCTCGTTAATCATGTAGCCCTTAAGTGTTTAATGTGTTTGTTTTTTTCATCATGAATTCCCCCAGGATAGAAATTACTAACCTTTCACTTACCACGTGTCCTTTTCCCATAAAACTAAACAAACAGCCACAGAAATCTGGGGAAGAGTGTGTCCGTACACACTGATTAAATGTATGTTAAAATATGTTTTGTTATCGGTTTTCTGTTGATTAATTTCTTCTTATCTTAAATGGCTGTTCCCGTGACTGGTTTGAATCCTGGAATCAAATATACAGCTTATTGTCCACTGTCTATCCATTTTTCAACCCTCGGGACAACCGTTATTTATTTGTTTTTAACTATTACCTTCAACCCTCCACCTAGATGTGTTTAGCATTGTTAGCACAGGATTTTAGCAATTAATTAATTTGCTGTGTCTCATTTACAGTAAAAGCGCACCGCATTATGTACTGAGCTAGGATGAGTTAACATTACACTGAAACCCCTGTGTTTATGCAGCGTGGAGAGCGAGTGAAGCTGCCCTTTCACAGAGCATCAGCTTTCTATTATGACATATAGGCAAATGCCATTGAAGTAGTTATATGACTAACACAAAAAACAAACCCACACACTCCCATAAATCTTACCTGTCGAAACATAATATCACAATATTCAATAATCAAACACTATCTCTCTATATCCTTTTCCGGGGAGACACAAAAATAATCTTTCATGAATTTTTCAAAAATGAGATGCTATTATTATTATTATTATTATTATTATTATTATTATTATTATTATTATAATAATAATAATAATAATAATAATAATAATAATAACACTTCTAATAAGTCTGATATATATGTATTGACCAAGCAAAGTGTTTTTAAAGACATTTTAAGAGTGGTCTGCCACTCTCAAATTGCCTTTATCATTTCTTTGAATAGCCCTACACATTCTTGCACTATACGGTGCTGGTGCTTACAAATATAAAGGTGTGTTGGCTGATGTAGTCTACCGCTATGGCCAAACGTTTTGCATCCCCCTATAGAATTAACTCATTTTGCTTTATAAAGTCGAATGAAACCTGCTGAATCGTAAACTGAACTGAATTTGCTTAATTAGACCTTGTTTTCAGCTCTTAAACAGTTGCAGATTTCAAGTTAGTTTTAACATTTATTAGTAAAAAAAAAGGTCTAATTTAAGCGAATTATCAGTTCAATTAAGGGTCTAGTTAAGTAACTGAGAGCTCGGTTGGAATGAAAACCAGCAGGGGTTCCCCAGGACAGAGTTTGAGAAGCCCTGAGCTAAGATATAGCTTTTTTTAAATTATGTAGCACACATTATGGATCACAATTTCACATTAAACTTTGTGGTTAAATAATCTAACCGCTAGAATTCTGACTAAAACCAGGAAAAGTGAACACATTACCCCTGCTTTGGTCTGTTTGCACTGTCTCCCTGTGGAGTGTAGAATTGATTTTAAGATTTTGCTGTTAAGTTATAAAGCCCTGAATGGATTAGCACCCAGTTATTTGCAGGAGTTACTGACCCTGTATGTTCCGAACCGCAGTCCGAGATCACAGGATGCGGGGCTGCTGGTTATTCCTAGGGAGGGCTTTTTCTTGTAAAACTCCTAAATTGTGGTATGCTCTGCCGGCGTCTGTCAGGGAAGCTGGGACCATTAGAATTTTCAAGTTAAGACTGAAAACAAAAGTTTGTGAAAACAGAACTATTTACATGTAAAAAAAAACCACAATCCCAATGAACTGATCTGAAGGTGAAAGTATAGTTCCCACAGTTGATAAGGCATAGCGAATCGAGATAAAGTAAAGACAAGACAAACACTTTTTTTTTTCAAATTTTACCTTTTATTACAAAAACATACATATATTACACACACACACACATATATATAACCAAAAAAAAAAGTGAACCGGTTGTTATTTATTGTCCAAACAACAACAAGCACAGACAGACACAGTTCCATTGGGTTCCTGCCCAGTTGCATTACATTTTTTTTTTCAACATGCAGGTATCACAATTTAAATGCCTCTAAAACAGGTAGATTGGGGCGCTGTATTCTTTAATGTAATTTAATTCAGCCCTTTGAAGAAAAGCTCTTCATTGGATCATTACAGCATGTGCCTGTGGACAGCCAGTGTCAGTGCATTTGATTTGATTTATTTAAAAAAAAAAAAGAGCCTTAAAGAAAAAATCTCCTGAGTCTGTTGCTTATAATCCCCTTAAATGATAAGAGTGTTTAAAAAAATTGCATTACGTCACCTTTGCCTGTGCCCTGCCTCTTGAAATCTTTAATAACGCATCATAAATCAACTAACTGGGCAATACATTTCTCGGGAGCGTTCACCAGGAGAAAAAAAAAAAAAAAAAAATCTCTTCCAAGGATCGCGGTGCATCCCGATCACAGTCCCTCCTGAAACAAAGCTGGTTTTCTTTTTTCCCCAGAATAGGCCACTCGTTCCAATCAGAGCACCAGCATTGTTGCAGGAGGAAGCATATTCTGGATACACCGCGACATTCAGAAGCAAAATTCTGTTTCTGCTGGCGAGCATTCCATAGTAAAAGTTGAGGAAAAAAATTCTCTAGTTGATGTCCATCTGTGATGGATGAATATATATATATATATATATATATATATATATATATATATATATATATATATATATATATATATATATATATATATATATATATATATATAAATCGAAACAAATCGGGAATATTTTGAAAAAACTGATTGCAGCGATACGGATACAGCAATGGTAAAGTAATGTGTTTCTTGAAACACTGCAGGGGGTTCTGTAACACTGTAATATTGCATTATCATTTAATATGACAGGTGCTGTTCAACCTGTAGGGCTCTGGCTGTATTCCTGTTAACACGAAAACACAGAGGGAAAGACAACATCTCTTTCACTGAGAGCTGGCGGAGAGGAGTGCAGTGGGGGCAATTCCGCACCATATACAAGGTAACGATGGCCTATTTCATGTGCCAAGTTTAAACGTAGAAACGCGTCGGTTTAGTTTACGACTGCTAAACGTTAAAAGACACGGCATTCGTATTATGTACTTGCTTTGTTGATTCTTGCACGGTTTATCTTAGTATGTTAGTCTGCATTGCTTATTAAATTTAGGAGCGTTGTTTTAGCAGCGTAGATTTTAATGCCACCATTTCTGAATTTTGATAGTAGTTAGAGTTACGTAATTCTGCTGGAGGAGCTGCTTAGAAAAAGTGACGATTAAATATACTGTGTGATGCTACGGTACATTGTGGTAGATTTTGGTTAGGGTCAGTTGTTATCTCTGTTGGTAAGCCCGTTTTTGGCAGCCTGATACACTGTATACATTCTTTGTAAACTCGCGTTTATAAAGATATAGGCCAAATTCAAAAGCAGCACTTGAGTGTTTGAGCTCCCTTAAGTGTTAACGGTTAATCATACTGGGAAAGTACCATCAAGTGAGTACTCAAGTGTTTCTTTGAACACAGGCGAAATTCCTTACTTACATACAGTAAATATTGCCAATCGTGGAGAGGTTTCAATGTCAATTTGACACAAGGAACTACAATTATATGCAACCTACTTACAAGACAATAAGTTACATACTCTAAGACAAAAAGATTAATCAGCTAAAGAGACTTGCACACGCTGCTGTATAAATGTGTGACCTTTTCACCTTGGTACACAAAAGGTTTTTTATAAGAGACCTTCTCTTCTCTCTTGCTTTTTCCTTAACGCGAATACAAACACGCAAACAAGTTCAAAGGTGAATGAAAAGAATCAACAAAACAGAAAAAGTGGCTCTGCTTGGGATCTTGCAGCCTTTGATCAAGATTTTTTTGTTTTTACTGTTAATTGTTTTGCGCTGTACAAAGCACAACAGCCCAACGCTTGTGTCTCCCAGTAAAAGGTAAAAGGTGCAGGAAATAACCATTTAGTCACAAACAAAAGCCATTTCCTATGCCAAGGATATAGCCCTTCCGAGACATCCTGAAATCAATATACACTAATCAATATTTTCTCATTACTCTGGTCCCCTAATCCCCAACCCCCTATTCTTTAAGATCAGGGAGAAGGCATATTGAACCCTTCCTTCCAAACCGGTTGACCTTCTCTACCTAATGCTTGCCGTTTTTTGTGTTTTGTGTGCGTTGTAAAAACAGCTCGATTTTATTTGCTTTGTCAATGAGTTTCAGACCTTGTTTATTTCCAAATGTAAGTTGTTTTTTTTTTTGTTTTTTTAGGTTATAAATACTTTAAAGTCTAAATTTAATGTATCAAATTACATAAATAAATATCGCTTGTGTTCTGAATTTTTTTTTTTAAAGATAATTTAATTTGGTACTGAATGGACCAAGTCTTTGTTTTTTTTTTCCAAGATGGTGCACTAATGTTTTGTCCATAATCAGACGGGTAGAGAGTTTAGAGTTGCAACAAAGTAAAATAAATAAATCACAGAAATCCCAGCCACATTATTTACACATTAAAAAAAAAAAAATTAAATAAAAAAATAATAAATTAGATGCTTTGAGTTAGGCTTGTATTCTTTAACACAGGAACTGAACCTAGAATCTAGCTGGACTTATATATAAAATTGAGAACATATGATTACGTCCTGATTGCTTCCATTATTTGTTTTATTTTGTAACATTGAGCACATTTCATTTGTACCTTTTTAAACATTTTTTTACAGTAATTATTATTTACATAAGCAAAAATAAATAAAAATTAAAAAAACTCGTTCATACAATCTTTATTTTTTTATTTTCATCTGAAGGCCCTCTTCCTGTAACACCACCTGCCTGGTGTTGTAAGCATAACTGTTCATCTCCGTGTTGTTGTACAAGCTGGGCTTCTTGGAGGAAAGCGGGGTTTCAAGGGTGATGGAACTGCTAGCTTGCGTCTCTTGAGACTTTGCCTTGGTGAAAAACCTGAAAAAGGTAGCAAGGGCTTTAGTAACGTCGCTGCGGGCTCCCTCGTTGACGAAACAGTACAAGATGGGGTCAGCCACGCAGTTCAGGCTCGTGAGAGCCAGTGAAACGTGATAGGCAGTAAAAACCTTCTCCTCGAAACTGCAGTCGCAGGGCTTGATCAGATAGATGGTGCTGCGGGACAGCAGGATGACGTGGTAGGGGGCGAAACAGAAAAGGACGATCACGATCAGGCTGAGTGCCAGCCGCTTGATCTTGGCTTTCTCCTGCTTCTCGGTGGAGACGTTCCCCTTGACCGCCTTCAGGATCCTTTGGTAGGAGAACAGCATGAGCATCCAGGGGAAGAGGAAGCCCACAAAGACACGGTACAGGTTCATTTTGGCCACCCAACCCTCCATGGGGTACTTCTCGAAACAGAAAGTGTGGTTGTAGCGGTCCCGGAACAGCTCGTCGTGGAACAGAGGAGCAGAGTTGGCCACGACCTCCACGGTCCAGACCACGAGGCTGACGGCAATGGCCGTCTTGACCCGACGGATCTTGGCGAACTTCAAAGGGTGGGCCACGGCCAGGTAGCGGTCTACGGATATGCAGCACAGGAAGGCGATGCTGACGTAGATGTTGGTGTAGAAGATGAAGCCGAAGAGCTTGCAGGACTCCTGCCCGTGGATCCAGTTGTCGTGGTGCAGGAAGTAGTCGATCCACAGGGGCAGCGTGGCGATGTAAAGCAGGTCAGCGATGGAGAGGTTCATCAGGTAGATCCCCAGTTCGTTCTTTTGTTTCACCTGCAGGTACGCGGCCCAGAGGGCCAAGCAGTTGGTGGGCAAGCCAATGACAATCACGATGATGTATAAAGTGGGCTGAAAAAGGTGGTCGATTTTCGAGTCCACATCGCAGCTTATGGAAGTAGAGTTGCACATTTTAATTTTTTTTAATTTGTTTTCAGCCAGTTTTTTTTTAAATAAAAAAAACGCAGAATAAAATCCTGTATATGTTTCGCTAACAAAAAGTTTTGTTTTTTTTTTGTTTCCGTTTGTATCAGACGTTACTTCTCCCTAACATCAATAAACTATTTTTTTTTCTTTGCCAACAGCGACCCTTTAGAAAGAGGGGGGAGAAAAAAAAAAAAGTTTTGTAAAAAAGATCCAACTCAGCGAATCAGCAGTGTCAAACACAGCAGAGATAGGACCTTCCGGTGATGAAGTTTGAAAAAGTTCTTGCACTGCACAAAATAATACATATCCCCCCCATCCCCTAGCAGACCGGTATTCCTGGTATTCCGTATAGCAGTCCTGTTACCTCAGAATCTTTCTTAGGGTTCCATGGTCAGTTTCCTTAAAGACACTCACCATGCAAAAGACGAATCCGGATTTCTGCAAGGGGTCAAATTCCGAACCCTTGAACTCAGAAAAGGATTCCATAAAAGGCAAGTATATTATCCGTATTATTGCCGTTTATTTTTTGTATTAATTATATATTTATTTTTCAGGGTGGGAAACGGAATCGGAGATAAGCTTGATGACTTTCTCTTTTTAGACTTCCTTTTTAGTTTTGATGTTTTCTTTCCAGTAAACGACTTCTGTCCCGTTTCTGTTAGAGGTGAAAGTCAGTGACTCCTTTGTAGGTGAAAGTCAGTGACTCCTTTGTTGTCCTGGTTTACCGCATCTGCAATGAAAAAAAACAAAATAAACATTAAGATGAAAGCAGAACAGGTCTAAATGGAACTAAAATTAACATGACTTATCATTAGTGCTGTAGATATTTCACGATTAAACATAATATTTATGCAGCTATGGCCAAAAGTGTTGCATCAACTAGAATTTTAGTTTTGAGACATCATTTAAAAAAACAAACTATATGAACATAATTTAGATCTTAGTACATTATTTCATGTTCGATGCCAACATGTCACATTTTCCAATTTTTGTCAGTTTTTTGTTAAGTATATGGAAAACTGCAAAGCGGTGTGTAATTCACAATGTTCATGTAACATTATTCAGCAGGTTTCATTCGACTTTAAGAAGCAAAATTAGTCCATTCTAGGTGATGCAAGACGTTTCGCCATGGCTGTACATAACCACAGCATTGCCATTGTAGTGCCAGTGCCTTCAGGATCACTTGTTTAAGGCAGATCTGCAAATAATAAACACACACCTTTGCTAGCTCGAACCCAAATAACAGGTTCGGCATCATAATTACACATGTGGGACGTAAATACAGGCATAAAAATAAAAAAATCACTCAAACTTGTTCCACTTGACTAACTATGACTATATGAAAAAAAAACATTGCATTGATCTAGTCTTTGTAAGTCGCTTTGGATAAAAGCGTCTGCTAAATCACTTAAAAATAATAACTATGTTATAAAAAAAGATTGTATTAGGTGCTGTGTGTGAGACAGAAGCTTGTAACAAAGCAAGGATAGCAGCATAATAATACAACACCCAATAAAGAGTAAGTAGCAGGATACCGAAAAATCTAGCGTTACCCAGCCCCATGTGTTGCTACAACTGTTTAAATAATGTAGCTGTCGTTTCTCTCTTTCATTTAACATCCTGACAACTCTACACTTCTAACTTTTAAAGTCTGTTTCAAAGCTGTTTTCAAAATGGCCGCTCTAGTGCACTGGGGTTTGAGCTCTGTCCTCTAAATCACTGCAGGAAGAGCGGCTTAAAAAAAAACAAAACAATAACAAGAAGTGCTCTGGCTTTTCTGTTCCGTACCACATCGTGGATCGGTTTGGCAATGTGGTCAATAATCCTTCCGCTATCAGAGCACTAGAACAGACTTCAAAATGTAAAAAGTTGTCAGGATGTTCACAATGAAAAGAAAGATGACAGCTTCGTTATTTAAACAGTTGTAGCAGCACTTATTTGAAGCCCTGCTACTCGCACTTTAACTAACATATTCCTGTGGCTCAGAATCACTGTGAATCATTTTCTGTTTTATTTTTTTAAAGACACAGACTGTTTCATCATTAACTATGTAGTAAATGACATCACAAGCACATTAATAGATTTAAAGAGAAGTAAGTGAGTGTCGTTGCCATGGCATCAAAAGCCTGCAAGTACCTCCACTGTTCGTTTTCAAGCACACTTTCCCTTGACATATTAAATATACAGAAATGTTGAGCACAAATAAATAATAATAATAATTTATTCCCCAATCCCAAAACAGCATCAGATCTAAAATAAATATTTAAACTCGCCAAACCACTCCAACATGAATGCCTCTCTTTATGGGCAGGTCAAATACAGTCACACACGTCAGTGAGGAAAGAAACAGTAGGTTTAATAAAGATTTTCACGAAAGTGAAACTGTTTAGGTCATTAAAATAGATCATGTGTCAAGCTTATCTGTATAAACTCCATTAGAGAACTAAACGGTTTGAGCTTTGTGATCGCTATCTAGAGATGAGACTGCTGTTTGGCAAGCTATGGGGAAAGGGTGTGACCAGAGATCTTATTTTGTGGCAGGGAGGGGAAAGTGGGTGTGGGTGGTAGTTTTTGAAGTTCAGATTTATGCAACAGACAGTAAATAAAGCACTGAGGGAGGCAAGTGGCTGTATAAGATTTAGGACATTTTCATATTTGGGTTTGCCCGTTCAAAACCAACCAAGATTAGCATTGAATGAAAGATTCCATTTAAACAATTGTTTATCCAGAGGTTAATTTGTGTCGGATCGCACTGAATCCTAGAACAGTTAGCTTTGCTTCTATAAAAAGTGCCCTAGCTCAGCCCTGCCACTGACACCCTGCCTCTATTAGGCTGACACAGGTAGAGTTTGTATTCCTTTCTTGTTTGACTGATAGATTTGCACTCGTGAGATCGGGTCTTAAAGGAAAATTATTTCAAATCAACTGCAGCTGGATAAGATCACAACTTCAGTAAAGACGTAGTTGATGTTATTCCCGCTGGATAACATCACAACTTCACAACCACGAGAAAACCACATGCATAGTTTTGGCTTGCCCTTTTCTCTTGCACCAAACCGCGAACGAATGAATGGGCACGTCCCATTCCTGAACGTGCGATTTGGGGACAGAGGTTCATATTTCTAGAAATCCTTTTTGAGTTTTTCCAAAATAAAACCCAAATGTTCCCTTGGAAGAAGAAAGAAAAAAAAACAAACCTTAATGATTCAGCAAGACCTCAGTACCAGATGCCGGAAGCAAAAGTCTCAATACAAGTACTGACCAGGGCTGACCCTGCTTTTAGTTTGTCTTTCCGAAGGTTCCCAGCAGATCGCAATGCAAACAGAATTGACGACCAGGCTTGACCCTACTGGTAGCTTCACAGGAACAGTAGGAGAGCTCAGTTCAAAGGGGTACAGTGTGAGTGCGCTGCTAATGTGTAGAGAGTTATTGTATACAGTTTCATAAACGTTGGAAGCTTCAGTAACATGTTTTTATTACCCTTTCACACATGACGACCGCATACGGGGACAGATACAAAAAAAAATCTCTTCTAGTGTACATATATAGAGAAAAATGCAAATCCCTGTTTCCAATTTTTAAATAACCTCGGATTCAGTGCCTGGGCATCCTTTTGAAGCAATTCAGTTTGGAAAGATGCTTTCCATTGTACTTTGAAAGACGGCAAACTAATTATCTGGGGAAGGATGAGGTTAGCTCTCAGCGCGGGACGACTGCCAGACTTTAATAGCCCTTAAACATTTAAACATTGATTCTCCTTGGCTCATGAAGCGTTTAGACTTGAGAACTGATCTCGCTGCAACACAGAAGAGAAACCAAACAGACCTGCATCAGATGCTGTACATAAGGGATGTGCAAAACATCTCCACACATGCAGAACATTGAATGGGGTGCGACTCCATACATACAGATACACACAACAGCTAATAATCTATCCGTATTGCTGATATTAACCAGGGCTGGGTTCAAGGACAAGTGCATTTGCATTTAAATGCGATCAAGAAATATACACCGCGTTTTGCATTTGAATCAGTTTGCAAAGCATTTGCATTTGACAGAATGTATTTGATCGATTTTCAAAGGTATTTCAATAATGATCTTTCAAATGCATTTAACAAGTGTTACAATTTAACCAACTCCAAGTGCCATTAATGATACAGGTATTAGTGATACACTCTGAAAGTAATTGCAGGTTAATGGAGAA
Organism: Acipenser oxyrinchus oxyrinchus; assembly: GCA_030684275.1. Lineage (NCBI taxonomy): Eukaryota > Metazoa > Chordata > Actinopteri > Acipenseriformes > Acipenseridae > Acipenser > Acipenser oxyrinchus. Next base: position 1,225,140 of record CM060281.1, on the reverse strand, counting down.
CCAAGTGTTTGAAGTCATTTCAGAACACAACTGATTACACGGGGAGCATGATTTAAAAGGAGTTTGTAATAACTGAGTTCTTTTGAGTTGATCGAGAAAATCTCCCATGTTTTGATTAAGCGCTCCTTTTGCAGTTATTGGTGAGGAATTTTAGTAAATAGTTTGATAAATGCATTTGAATAATCTATCAAAAGCATTTGCATTTGTGATGTCTCAGTTGCATTTGAATTTCAATGCAAGTGGGGTGCACGCATTTGTATTTGCATTTGTAAAATGTACAGGTATTTGCATTTATATTTGAATAGTACTCCACCCTAATATTAACGTGACTTAAATTTCCATCTGATGCGAACTATCTGATGCAACGAAATCCATCAATGTTGGGGTCTGCTTTTTTCACCATTGCAGCAAAAACAAATTCGCAAACTAATTTTACACAAACGTGAGGGTTGTAGCTAATAAAATAACAATAGCACAAGATATCATTTTTTAAAATGTTTGCAGTAACAGCATTTGAGACCTACAGCTATGGGCCAAAGTTTTGCATCACCCTATAGAATGAACTCATTTTGCTTCATATAGTCAAATGAAACCTGCTGAATAATGTTACATTAACATATTGAATTACATACCACTTTGTAGTTTTCCACATACTTAAAACTGTGGCATGAAATCTAACATGAAATACTGTACTGATGTTAAATAAACTATTTAAATTATGTTCATGTCAGTTTTTGTTTTCATTATTATTTTTTTTTATTAATGTTTCAATCCTAAAATTCTAGCTGATGCAAAACTTTTGGCCATACTGCACCTATCAGGATTCACAGAAGGGTTTTGCATGCTAGAGACGCTTTTAGAGAAAAGCAAGCCACAGATGCCTGCTCCCAAGTTCTGCCCCCACGCTGCATCGCCCACAATACCTGCTGTAATCCAGAGTGGGTGATTACTTGGCAATGCAGCCAGCCGTTTTGAAAAGCAAATCTCACCAAGGCTGCTGGCTGTCATACACCCCACTGTAACCAGAATACTTCAGACTGTGGGGCAACAGAAAAAAAAAAATCTTATACTAAAACAGGGACTTACAAACACAGAACCTGTGCTGCTGTTTTAAGAAAAGAAAGAGGTTTATTACTGCAAGGCAAGGATTTAGCTTCATCCTTATAAAAGGACTGCAGTTAACTTTGCCTTTCTCCATCCACTAACCATGCTTCTGTCATGCTTGACCATGTTTAGCCATGGATTTTACAATGTTTTTCCATGCTAATGCTCACATGTGCTTTACCACATTTTTACTATGATTTTACTTTGCTTGAGTATGCTTTGCTATGCCTATACGCTGGTGTACTGTGATTCGTTTTTAAAGGGGCAGTACCTGCTGTATCCGCTTCTTGCAACCGTATTGGCTAAATAGTGTCACGAGACCAAAAATAGCGAGCGCTATTTCGCACAAAACCAGGCAGTTGTCTAGCAGTCAAAAGTCAAATGACTACTGCCTTTTGAGAGGTTTGATAAAACAGGTATTGCCTGCTGGTTTCACTTTTAGTGGGAAAACTGTACATGCTTGGTGGTAAAGTACAGGATTTAGCAGTGTAACTTCCCTGTGTTGCGACACAATCCATTTCAGCAACATGGGACATTTTGTGAAAGTTTCCCAAACAAGTCTACAACAGTTCCACATTTAGAAATACTAAAAGAAACTTCATACATTCAAATCGACTGAAACGTCTGAATGTATTCGGCGTCTTTCAGCCTTTCTGAATTCAGCACAGTCGCTGCTTTATTTAGTCTGTAGTTTTAAGACCGCAGGTTTCACCCCTCTCTCTCCCCTCCACACAGTTCTTATCACTTTAATTTAAGGGGCGTGCCCACTTTGCGGTTTCTAATAATCAAGTTTGAGACAAAGACTGAGAAACGAGCGTTGCCTACTGCGTAAAGCATGCACAGTGCCAAGCGGCCATTCTGCTGTTACTTGGGATCTGTGTACAGTGTTGATTCAGCCTTTTAGACCCTAATTTAGAAGTAGGGCCTTGTGTTTCACACCACTTGTCTTTTAACCTGTAATTTTGTCCTACAGCCGCAAGATGTCTCCACAGTAAGACACGTAGCGAGAAATCCATAAACAATCATCCCATTAGTAAACAGAACGATGAAGATGACTACTGACATTTATTTAAGCTTTACATCCCTGTGAATACATATGCCAGGATATTAAAAGGAAACTCTATTTGTTCTAAAACAGCAAGTCCCGAGGTAAGCTTTTTCTTTAAACGCATCAATTTCTAGAATGGCCCATAATTGTCCCTCGTAATTAGCGGGTGTTTTCTAATTGGCCAGAATTGAATGGGTTGATTATTAATTATTCTTTTGATCAGTTCAGCTGGAGTGGCTCCACAGACATCTCACAGGGCCCTGTTTATAAGACAAACTGCACAGGTCCCTATTCGCGAAATGTCAGCAGTCTGCAGATCTCGAAACCAGTCTGACTCTGATTAAAAATTGCATTAGAACCTTCTACCACTGGTCCGTTTCCTTGACAACGGTAGTCGTGGATGCCAGGCAAATTAACAGTGCGATGAGCCTCGCTACCAAGCAGATGGTTAGGGAGCATTGAGGACAGGGGAAGGAGAAGCCAGTTTTCGCCCCTTTTTAAATAGAAAGAAAAACGTCCTGCAGTGAATGTAATTTAAATTAATGGGAGAGCTCAATGGGTAGCCATCAGACCACTAATTTGTGTGAGCGGGAGTCTAATCAGCCTGCAGCCAGTGTTGGTTACAAGTGTGCACAGAGCCGTGACCAGCGATTAAACCCTGGGGAGTGAGCGGCTGGATTTTTTTAAATTCCACGCTTCGTCACCTTCAGAACCCTTTTCACTGCTTCCCTCATCATTGCGCTGTTGAACTTTTGTCCAGTTTTATCCTTTTGAAAAGTCTACTGAAGGGGACATTTCCTCTCCCCCACATTGGTCTACATCTCCTATAAACTGAATCCTTTTGGGTCTTAAAAGTTTTAGCTATGTAACCTGAATTTAGCACCATTACTACGTAATCAGCCTGTCCCTAACAGATATATTTCCCTCGCACAGTCTGAACCCTTACACCGATGAAGGCACACGCCGATAAGTTCTGTATGTCTGCTTCTAGATGTTTGACCTCTTTTCGTTGCAGCTGCCCTTGCGTGGCCTCCCCAGTGCTTTGCATCGTCACTGTGAAGCCACTGCTGCCTCGCCCTTGCTGCCTCGCGCTATTTGGTGAAACACTGAACCTCTACCATTGTGCGATACAGGGTGTAGGCTGCAGCTTTCGTCCGTCCCACTCGCTGATAAGATAGGTGAAAGTGCCTGTTATCCATTTCCTCTTTTGTTAAGACAAGGTGGGGTGGGGTGAGGTGGGGTGGGGTGGGGTGGGGGAAACCGTTTTGGAGCGAGATAATCCCGGACGAAACTTGTATGGAAGCAGCCCAGAAGAAGTCAGGACAGACAGACAGACATTAAAGGCAAGCTATTTAAGCCAGGGACACAGTATTTACTTACTGAGAAAGTTTTGCTGCCTTTTTAGTTCTTTGTATTATGGAAAGGAAACTTACAGATATTTTTTTTTTCTCTGGCAAATATATCTAGGAGTGATTAACTATACCCTGATAGGTCAGATTTTATAAGAGCATTTTACAGCACTGGGAACACCCTCTGTGGATTGCATCAGTTTTTAAGGGAAATCTCAGGATGGCTAGTTGATGCAACTAGTGCTGTAAAATGCTATAAAAAAAAAAAAACATCCAAGCTGTTTATCAGAGTATAGGATCATTAAAACAGTCCCCTTACTTTCAGAGATTAGTTATAACAACATAAGAGAACATTCTCATTTGCATTTGGATCAGAAATAAAAAGGTTCCGGTGAATGATCTGCCACAATCCTGTGGTTTGTGAGTTATGGTTATTGTTATTGCTTAACATGCTTTCATAACGCAGCATTAGCCTGTTGCCTTGGAAACCCTAATGAATTGTACAAGGCTGTACTGTGAAGTATTCAAGCTCAATTTACAGCATTATTTTTCTCCTTTCTTTTAATAGGTTTTAATTGTTTCACTGTAATATCGTGCAAATTATAGCCACCTAATATAAAATGAAAGAAGATTTGAATATTCGTTTACATTTTGAAAGAATTCATATTAATGAAAAACACCTGTCCCGGCTCTAATGTAATCCCCTGCACCAAGCAAAGTCAATACATTTCACGTTATGGATTAGAGCTGTCTGGCTGTTGACAAAACTGGACCTGTCTACTGTAGACAACCATTTATCGAGAGCCGTCAAAATTAATATTAGATGCTACTCTAAAGGCACTTCACTCCAGTTTGAAAGTAGAACGACAACCCCTGCAGGCCCTAAACATAGCCCAAAGATGGACTTGTTTCATCTGTACACTGACCCATACAATCACAGCCCCTTGTACGCTGGAAGCCGGGTGCGAACAGGAACCAGACTCACTGCCTGTGGTGTAGTTGAGCCATGTTTTATAGGCAACCAGAACTTGCATAATAGGCAAGCTAAGTCACATGACTCGCATGTCCCACACACCTGTCTGATTTAGTCGGTCCTCTTGATGGAATGAAAAGAGCATTAGGAACTTCTGTTATGAGGAAGCTAAAAATGCGGACGAGGACGACCACAACAGCGCAAATTATTTGTTTATTTAGCAGACGCCTTTATCCAAAGCGACTTACAGAGACTAGGGTGTGTGAACTATGCATCAGCTGCAGAGTCACTTACAATTACATCTCACCCGAAAGATGGAGCACAAGGAGGTTAAGTGACTTGCTCAGGGTCACACAATGAGTCAGTGGCTGAGGTGGGATTTGAACCGGGGTCTCCTGAGTACAAGCCCTTTTCTTTAACCACTGGACCACACTGCCTCCTGCAAATACTACAACCGTGGACACAAACACAAACGAAGCCATAATATGCGTTTACTAGAACTTCAGTATTCAAAAAAAACGGGAATTTGTATAATAATAATTGTTTAAGAAAATCTGTATTTTAGTGGTGGTCTGGTACCTGCATATTTAGGATTTGACCACTAGCAAACGGCTTAACCACTGTGCAAAAGAGCCAGGGTCCTGTGCATGCCTGGTTATCAAGCTTTAACCTCATCTCACCGACCAGGAGACACAATCTGTACCAACAGTGCATCACACCACACGGCCCTGTCCGTCTCCAACTAGTATTGTGTTTTTGGAGGTGGTGTGTATTGTAATGAGCTATGACAGCAGAGTATAGATATGTCAGTCTGCTTTGCAGATGGGGCCTGGCACAACATTCCTGAGACACACAGACACACACACACAAAAAAACTTTGTTGATGCTTCTGTGGTGTTGAGAAGCGTTTTTCAAGAAAATTTGAATTCCATCAAAGCCCATTCTTGTGAAAAATGTGCTCATGTGAAGCGAACGCCATTATGTTACTGGAACGCCTCAAGAGTGTCCTCAACAGAATCCACTGGGAATTAGAAATGCAGGGTTTTTTTAGCAGGATTTGTTTTGGAGGGGGTGGGTGGGGGGGTGGCATCCGGCTCATATGCGTTAGTTTTCAAGTAAAGACTAAAACCGCACTTTTATAAAATGGCTTTCTTAGCTTAGTGGGTTTTAACGTAACTATTGTATTATTATGTGTATACTGTTTAAATCTGTTATTTAAATGGTCTGATTGTGGGAGTTGTATGTATGTACTGTACAGTGCTGCTTTGCGATGCTTTTGTATAAAAAGTGCTATATAAATGCATTAAATAAATATGCATCTTCCATAGCTTCCCATATAAAGACAAGAAGTTTTTTTTTAATTTTTATTATCTGTTCCCATATGAAGTTACCATGCATGAAAGGATAAACATATACATTAGATCCCTTTTATTTGCACTTATACGATCCCCTTGCATACCAGTGTATGAGCTTTTAAGTATGTACACATTTCAACCTTGGGTCTACATGTGGCAGAAAGCAGCCAGGCGTTATCAGATCATCTGCGTCAGAACAGCCCTGAGAAAAGGTTAGAAAGAATCTAGCATGCAGTTAAGGAGCAAAAGCAAATACGAGGACATTTTCTCTTGTACTCCCAACAAGCCCGTCCGTACACAGACCACCAGACACTATATCTTGAAAAACCACTTAAATTGTGGTTTAACTTTGTAAGGACCTTGGGACAGGTATTTAATAGAGACATTTAAGGACAGTTGCAGGGATTTTGTTCTCCTCAGTTCTGCCTTGAGAAAAAGTTGCGCCTGCGTGTGTTGCAAAAAGAAAAAAATAAATAAATTGCTTAATTGTTTTTGACTCAATTCTGGAGGAAGTTTTAAAAAAAAGTATTTCACCAACTAGCGCATATTTGCAAGATATTGGCAATGCAAGCAGAGTTGTATAAATTCACACAGTCTTTAAATATCAGGCATGTTGTTTTTACACATTATCGAGATGGCGCCAAATGAAATGTAAATTTTCAGCAGGTTCCATTCGAGTTTATGAAGCAAAATGAGTTAATTCTATACGGTGGCCATAGCTGTAGGTGCGGGTACCATTCCCCTGCACTGTCCATTTCATTTTTATTTGAAGTGGGTTTTTTTTTCTTTGTGTCTGAGTCATCCTCATGCTGGTCCACACCTATTCAAAGTCTGTCATGCTCTCTTTATATAAGTTTATATAACTTCATATGAACCATCGTTCTTTCTTTACTGAAACCCGATTCTCACCCTCGTCTGAACAGCCACAGTCTTAGCTGAAGTACTGATAAATATCTAGCTATTTTGCAAATATGTTACTGAGAATAGCGCACCTGCAGTTACATGCAAAACAGCTGAATTCAAAACCCAGCATGACTCCGGCTGGTTTGCATTTTATATCCCTGCCATTCCCCAGTGCCAGTTACTAAGCTAATACACTGACTGACCTTTACAGTATAGAGGCAGCGTGCTGAAAAAAACAGTGCATCTGCTCAAACATGGGAGTGAGGGTACAGTAGCTACAATTGTATGTGGTAGAATTGTGCATCACTGACAACACTAATCGGTGCTATTTAATAAATGCACCCTGCTGTTGATGCACGGCACCAGAAGCAGACACACAGAAGCAGCAGAAAAGCACAGTGTACTGCTGTGGATCTGTGGTTGTGTTCAGATTGCTATGCAGAGTAATGCAAAGTTATCCCAACACACAATGCAGTGCTCATTACAGAGGCACTTGTCTCTCTGATGCTGATCTGGGCTTTTAAAAGTCTGCCTCAAACTGTCTAGTTTAACAAGTGGCTGCACGCAAACAACTAATGTGAAGTGATGTGTAACAAATTAAAATTATTGCTGAGGTTTTGCCTTAACGGTAAGAGAACAACATGTTCTATAATCATCTGAGTCGTTACTTTAAACCTCACGTTGAGTTTGGAAGTAGACAAGGAGATACCCCACACAGCACATGACTATATATACAGTACTGTGCAAAAGTTTTAGGCAGGTGTGAAAAAATGCTGTAAAGTAAGAATGCTTTCAAAAATAGACATGTTAATAGATTATATTTGTCAATTAACTAAATGCAAAGTGAGTGAACAGAAGAAAAATCTAAATCAAATCCATATTTGGTGTGACAACCCTTTGCCTTCAAAACAGCATCAATTCTTCTAGGTACACTTGCACAAAGTCAGGGATTTTGTAGGCATATACTCAGGTGTATGATTAAACAATTATACCAAACAGGTGCTAATGATCATAAATTCAATATGTAGGTTGAAACACAATCATTAACTGAAACAGAAACAGCTGTGTAGGAGGAATAAAACTGGGTGAGGAACAGCCAAACTCAGCCAACAAGGTGAAGTTGCTGAAGACAGTTTACTGTCAAAAGTCATACACCATGGCAAGACTGAGCACAGCAACAAGACACAAGGTAGTTATACTGCATCAGCAAGGTCTCTCCCAGGCAGAAATTTCAAGGCAGACAGGGGTTTCCAGATGTGCTGTCCAAGCTCTTTTGAAGAAGCACAAAGAAACGGGCAACGTTGAGGACTGTAGACGCAGTGGTCGGCCAAGGAAATTTACTGCAGCAGATGAAAGACACATCATGCTTACTTCCCTTTGCAATCGGAAGATGTCCAGCAGTGCCATCAGCTCAGAACTGGCAGAAAACAGTGGGACCCTGGTACACCCATCTACTGTCCGGAGAAGTCTGGTCAGAAGTGGCCTTCATGGAAGACTTGCGGCCAAAAGCCATACCTCCGGCGTGGAAACAAGGCCAAGCGACTCAACTATGCACGAAAACACAGGAACTGGGGTGCAGAAAAATGGCAGCAGGTGCTCTGGACTGATGAGTCAAAATTTGAAATATTTGGCTGCAGCAGAAGGCAGTTTGTTCGCGAAGGGCTGGAGAGCGTACACGAATGAGTGTCTGCAGGCAACAGTGAAGCATGGTGGAGGTTCCTTGCAAGTTTGGGGCTGCATTTCTGCAAATGGAGTTGGGGATTTGGTCAGAATTAATGGTCTCCTCAATGCTGAGAAGTACAGGCAGATACTTATCCATCATGCAATACCATCAGGGAGGCATCTGATTGGCCCCAAATTTATTCTGCAGCATGACAACGACCCCAAACATACAGCAAAAGTCATTAAGAACTATCTTCAGCTTAAAGAAGAACAAGGAGTCCTGGAAGTGTTGGTATGGCCCCAACAGAGCCCTGGTCTCAACATCATCGAGTCTGTCTGGGATTACATGAAGAGAGAAGCAACTGAGGCTGCCTAAATCCACAGAAGAACTGTGGTTAGTTCTCCAAGATGTTTGGGCCAACCTACCTGCTGAGTTCCTTCAAAAACTGTGTGCAAGTGTACCTAGAAGAATTGATGCTTGATGCTGTTTTGAAGGCAAAGGGTGGTCACACCAAATATGGATTTGATTTAGATTTTTCTTCTGTTCACTCACTTTGCATTTAGTTAATTGATAAATGTAATCTATTAACATGTCTATTTTTGAAAGCATTCTTACTTTACAGCATTTTTTCACACCTGCCTAAAACTTTTGCACAGTACTGTATATATATATTTTTTTTTTTAACACACACAAAAAGATGCTCTCTATTTGAGCCCGTACCCCCGCACTGTGACTGTGAGGGGCTGTTTGTCGTGGATTGTGTTGTCACCAACCAATCTGCACAGTCCAAGATTAGCATGAATTACACCTCCTGAGAAAGTTGCCTAACCTTGCAATTTAAAACCTGTGTGAACAAATTCTTTACTGTAGCACACTGTATGGGTTCTAACTGACTAAAACAAGAAAGGGTGAACATATTACCCCTGTTTTGGCCTCTTTACACTGGCTCCCTGTGCAGTATAGAATTGATTTTAAGATATTGCTGTTGACTTGCAAGGCCCTGAATGGATTAGCACCTAGTTATTTGCAGGAGTTACTGACTCTGTATCTTCCAAACCGCATTCTGAGATCACAGGATGCGGGGCTGCTGGTTATTCCTAGGGTCAACAAAAGCAACACGGGAGGAGGGAGGGCTTTTTCTTGTAGAGCTCCTAAATTATGGATTGCTCTGCCTTCGTTTGTCAGGGAAGCTGGGACCGTTACAGTTTTCAAGCCAAGACTAAAAACGCATTTTTATAAAATGGCTTTCTTATCTTAGTGGGTTTTAATGTAACTTTAAAATTGCTGTTTTTGTATTACTATGTGTATACTGTTATTTAAACCTGTTATTTAAATGTTCTGATTGGGGCATGCTATACAAAGAGATTGTGGTTTGTTCTTTTTTTTCTGCTATGTACTGTACAATGCTTTGCGATACTTTTGTATAAAAAGCGCTATATAAATGCAATAAATAGATCAATATATAAGGAACATAAGGAAGTTTACAAACGAGAGGCATTCAGCCCATCTTGCTCGTTTGGTTGTTAGTAGCTTATTGATCCCAGAATCTCATCAAGTAGCTTCTTGAAGGATCCCAGGGTGTCAGCTTCAACAACATTACTGGGGAGTTGGTTCCAGGCTCCTGCAATTCTCTGTAAAAAAATTTTTAAAAAAAAGTGCCTCCTATTTTCTGTTCTGAATGCCCCTTTAATCTCCATTTGTGACCCCTGGTCCTTGTTTCTTTTTTCAGGTCGAAAGAGTCCCTTGGGTCGACATTGTCAATATAATTGGTTCACACCAAAATTGCAATATTAAGAAGCTTAAGCAGATTTGTAACCTACATGCTCCAGTAATAAGATTTGGTATTTTGTGGGAAGCTGTCTGTATGGAATTAGAATGAATGGGCTAAACTCATTACGAATTCCAGTGCATGGCCAGCGAGTTAGTCACACTTTAGTGTGGTGAGGGGGAAGCTAGCGAGCAACTGTCCGTCATTCAATAAAAACTCTACAATGGCTCCAAGACTGGCCATTACAGTCCCAAACCACCGCCACGTTTTAAAGCGGTAGCACCTCGCAAATACAATCAAGCGGAACTCATTACCTCGTAGTGGTGTTTGCCTTTAAGCGATCCAATACAGCCCTTGTATATACCGAGCATCAAAAGAAACGTATTACTATTATACATTTATTTTCGAAAAAAAAACAATAAGGTATATAAATGATGGACATTGACAAAATGTTTTTGGTTTCTTTTTAATCACTCGATCATTCATCCTTGACCATGACACGCTTGAGTGACTATTACTGAAGCATATGCACTTAATCACCTAATTAGTGAGACAGTTGAATGAGCTGTTGAATTACAAGCTTGAATAAATGCAATAAAGAAAATCACCGATATGCCACGTCTGTCAAGAGAGCAGCGCCTTCGTGCGATCGGCATGTTGGAGGCTGGACTAGGGCAGCGTGCTGTGGCTCGCCGTCTTGGGTGCTCACAGCCAGCGATTTCAAACCTGGCGAGTCGGTATAACCAGACACTGTCAATGACAGGCCTACGAACTGGGAGACCAAGAGTCCCAACACCTGCCCAAGATCGACAGATCATTTTGCAGCATCTTCGTGAAGTCAGTTGTTAATCAGCACAATAAAAAAGTCACTGCACCTGCTCTAAAACATAGTTTGTCATTTTTCAATCACATCTAGTGAATGTTATCCAAATGATAAGTGATACGTTTCTTTTTGACGTTCAAATATAAGTGATAAGTTTCTTTTGATGCTCAATATATGAAGAAAATACTGCAGTAAATGTAGGGCGCCTGCTAAATAATATATAATAATAATACAAATACAGCAGAGTGTGGCAGTCGTATTAAAAGCATAATAGGCATATAGTAAAAGTAAAACTGTTACATAACACAATAAGCTAAGTTATTATTTAAAAAAAAACCGTTCAGCTAACAAAACACTGTGCACTGCCTACGCGAAGTACACATTCTAAACGCGCATTAACTTCTATGCGATAATGATCGTTTTGCTTTTTCCATTGAGCTGTGCATTCACGCTGTGTTTTCATAATGACTACTATAGAAAACAACGAAGCGTCATTGTCACCATGACGAGATTTCTCTCAACCTCCAAACTGACACTTGTTTGACAAAACGTCAGGTGTCCATTGCCACCGGTGTCAAATTCCAAGACAACACAATACAAATGTATTTTTCTATAGCATCCTTAACGCCATCGCATCCCAGAGCGCTGTACAAAGATTATTATTATTATTATTATTATTATTATTATTTTACACTGTAATCTTTCCAACTCGTTTAGTGTTTATATATATATATATATATATATATATATATATATATATATATATATATATATATATATATATATATATATATATATATATATATATATATATATATATATATATATATATATATATATATATATATAGTTATATATATATATATATATATATATATATATATATATATATATATATATAGTATATATATATATATATATATATATATATATATATATATATATATATATATATATATATATATATATATATATGAAGATTATTTAGTTTTAATGAAACAAAAAAAAGTTCTGTCTTGTAAGAAGAAACACCCATTGACGGGTACGCATCGTTTTACAAAGCGGTACCTAAGCTAGCTTTGTATATAACATAACAGACACCGGAGACAGGCTGTCTGGCAGGCGCACAGACTCCGCGTTGACTTACAAAAGTTGCTACTTACTTGAAAGTCCGTTGTATTCTGCAGTCCGTTAATGATTTAAAAAAAAATAAAATAAATAAAAGCTCAGTGGATATGCCTCCAAACAACAGCTGCCTGACAGACTGATTTTCTTCGTTGCAAGTTATAACCGTGCACTCTTTTAGTGGCGAGAATGAATACTTCTCTACTCTCTCCGTTGGCGTTCTTTTTATCCTCTTCAAATGCACTCGGAGCTGCGACCAGGTCGGCATCCGTATGCTTCAACTAGCAAGTGAGATGAAGAACTAACTGGAGGAGGCGGGTTGTGTTGAGCTCTCCCTCTCTCTCTCTCTCTCTCTCTCTCTCTCTCTCTCTCTCTCTCTCTCTCTCTCTCTTTCTTTCTTTCTTTCTTTCTCTCTCTCTCTCTCTCTCTCTCTCTCTCTCTCTCTCTCTCTCTCTCTCTCTCTCTCTCTCTCTCTCTCTCAGTATATACCTCCATAAATCATATAATACATTTGGGTCATTTTAGGGTTACCAGATTTCCTGAGTGATAAAAAATGATTTATAAGCAACTAATATTAACAGCTATTAAAACAGTATTAAAAATATGTTGTTAATTGCAGCACATTTATTACAGTAATTTATTATTGTAAAATTGTAATGTAGGCTACAGGAAAGCATTCTTAATAAAAGTTGTCAAATATCCACGATTTCATTTAGAAACTGATATAACTGTGATGCTACAATAAAGATGAAAATTGAAGTTTGTACTGTATTGTATGTATCAATACGCTCCATAACCCAGTTCCGTCTCGGTTCTCTTACATTAGCAAGGCTCCTCTCTTCAAGACAGGAAAGGGATTTTATTTTTTCCAATCCCAAGGAATTCATTGACTCACGACCTTGGGGTTTATTAAACCGCTTGTGCACAACGATGACGCCACAATGAACACCTTGCAATTCTGTATTCCTTTTGCTTTGACTGAAATAGACACACACACACACACACACACACACACACACACACACACACACACACACACACACACACACACACACACACACACACACACACACACACACACACACACACACACACACACACTGTGACACACTCAGACACATATATATAGGCTGTGTGGTCCAGTGGTTAAAGAAAAGGGCTTGTAACCAGGAGGTCCCCAGTTCAAATCCCACCTCAGCCACTGACTCATTGTGTGACCCTGAGCAAGTCACTTAACCTCCTTGTGCTCCGTCTTTCAGGTGAGACGTAATTGTAAGTGAATCTGCAGCTGATGCATAGTTCACACACCCTAGTCTCTGTAAGTCGCCTTGGGTAAAGGCGTCTGCTAAATAAACTAATAATAATAATAATATACACACACACACACACACACACAGACAGTCACCTACTGAGATATTAATAGACTGTGATATTAATAGCTCAACCAACATCAATTGAACAATGAAATGAACTGTGTGAAGCACAGTACCATGTTGAAAACATGGACAGAGAAGATGCAAAATAACTGCACACATTCATCCTGCTTAGCTGGGTGCTGTGAAGGGGTAACGTTCACTACAAACATTGTCCACTAGGGGGAGCACTCCTTTGGGATGGCATGTAAACTGATCTCACACTGCTGCCAGTCCAATGAAGTTCCATATTGTGCTGCCATATGTACAGGGCCACTGTGTGCGACCCTGAGCAAGTCACTTAACCTTGTGTGACCTAAAACCGAGGCCCTATTGCAAGTGACTCTTTGGATAAAAGCGTCTGCTGAATGACAAATTAATAAACAAGCACTGGGCAACATTTTTCAAATGTCAAAGTTTAAGGAAATATGTCAGCAAGTAAATAAAGGATAACAGATTGTGGCTTTTTATTTTCATTTTATATTTACTGGCGGCTGTGTGGCACAGTGGAATATCTTCTGCTTTGGGGGCCTGGGATTCAGTTTAAAAGGGTGCTCCCTCCAGTCCAGGGCAGGCTTGAGGCATGGAGACTGAACTGCTCCCTCCCTCCCTCACCCCCCTAAGAGAAAGGGTGCTCCCTCCAGTCCAGGGCAGACTTGAGGCATGGAGACTGAACTGCTCCCTCCCTCCCTCACCCCCTAAGAGAAAGGGTGCTCCCTCCAGTCCAGGGCAGACTTGAGGCATGGAGACTAAACTGCTCCCTTCCTCCCTCACCCCCTAAGAGAAAGGGTGCTCCCTCCAGTCCAGGGCAGACTTGAGGCATGGAGACTGAACTGCTCCCTCCCTCCCTCACCCCCTAAGAGAAAGGGTGCTCCCTCCAGTCCAGGGCAGACTTGAGGCATGGAGACTAAACTGCTCCCTTCCTCCCTCACCCCCTAAGAGAAAGGGTGCTCCCTCCAGTCCAGGGCAGACTTGAGGCATGGAGACTGAACTGCTCCCTCCCTCCCTCACCCCCTAAGAGAAAGGGTGCTCCCTCCAGGGCAGGCTTGAGGCACTCTAGGTCAGCTTGACCTTTCTTTAGTTTTTCATTTTGTATTTTTTCTGCCTTATGATTCTTGTTTTTCAAACACAATTGCAGAATAAATCTCTTATTGCCTAGCAACTGGTTTTAAAAAAAAAACAAACAAAAGAAGCAAAGCTTTAACTAATTACAAGCCTGTGATATAAAACATGGCCAGTCATTCACATGACCAAGTCGTCAACAGCTATTATATTTAAAACCCTTCCATGGACACTACTGACAATCAGAACATGTTTAATCAGGCAAACTGTAATGAAGGTAAATGTAGTCAAGTCGATAAATATTTAAACTTGTGTCTTCATCTGTGTAATCAGGACTAGATGGATAGATTATAAAGGACACACACACACACACACACGTGTATATATATATATATATATATATATATATATATATATATATATATATATATATATACCATTTTAGGATTGAGATTGAGACATATTAAAAAAAATAATAATAATTAAAACCATATCATGTAATCAAAGAAACTACAAAATGATATTGCGAAAGTCTACCAGAAGCCATAACAACAGTACAGTATTTCATGATAGATTTCGAAATGTTTTTTTTTTTTTTTTTTCAGTTTTTCATTAAGTATGTGGAGAAAAAAAAATCAAACAAAAAAAAATCAATGGTAAACCATATCACTAGCTTGTCTGAATTGGTGCTGCATTTATTTCAGTGCCGTAACACTATATCCACATGCGATTCAAGAGTGTTTCAAGTTAACGAGAACAGCGGAGCAAACTACACAAGTACATCAATCGCATTATAAAGTGTTTATTTAGGTTTAACATACATTATTTGATGTCCAGGCCCAGAAATCTTAGCAATCCGCCCCCTGGTACTGTAGATCAAGTCTCAACAAGTGATACTTATTACCGCATTAGCATGCCAATGGTGAACATTCCTGGCTCCTTGTTATTTTTAATATTATACCTAAACCAAAGAAAGGAAGGTTGGACAAGGGGAATTTGTCATGAACTCTAAGAACTAAAACACTGGGAGTATTTTAATTTAGAGTGGTGTGCTAACAAGGGACGAGCCTTGATGGGCCGAATGGCCTTTTCTTTTCCATGCTCTTAGAAGAGTACATTAGTTAAGATAATTGATATTTCAAGTTTGTGATGACTGCAAATTATACAAAGTGAGTCTATAGCGATGGTTTGCATCACCTAGAATTTTAGGATTGAGACATTTCAATAAAAAAAACAACTATATGAACATAATTTACATCTTTTTATTGAATCAAAGAAACTACAAAATGATAACTCAGAAGTCTCCTTCATGTTAGATTTGCAATGGTAACATTTTTCAATTTTTGGCAGCTTTTCGTTCAGTATGTTTGGAAACTACAGAGCGGTAATTCAATATGCTAGCGTAACATTATTCAGCAGGTTTCATTGGACTTCATGAAGCACAAGTAGCTAATTATATCGGGTGATGCAAAACTTTTGGCGAGAGCTGTATACAATAAGAACTGATTAGCTAACTGATAACACCAACAGAAGTCATCAAGTCTATTGCAATTGTACAGCAGGGCTAAAATTTGCTGACAATGAAACAAAATGCGGACAGGGTATGACAGTAAGCACGTAGGCAAGGGTTTAGGGGAAACTTATGAATAAATGTGCCCAAGCAGGTATTGACGTCAGGAAGAGAGCAGACTTAACTTCCCAACATTGATTTCCATCTTTTACTCAGTTTCCTCAAAGATTCATATCAAAGATGATTCTGACCTTTCCAATGCTGAAAATAAAATAAAAACACTTCACCTGCCAAAAAGTGTCTCCAGACAGTATTTCAAATCTACTTTACATCCAGACATGCCAAATTCTGTGCGCAATGGTGCCCAATCCTTAACTAGTAAACACACAATAGTTCTGAATTTAACAAAGTGATGTTATTGTTGTCTTAATCTATTGTTCTTTGATACTAAAAACGTTCGTCCTTAAATACTGGAAAGGAGAGAAATATCATTTACGTGTATTTATAGACTGTATGAGACCTAGGAGCCCAGTGAGGTTCCAATGTGATTTCTGACAACATATGTTAACATACAGTGCTAAGGTAAGTCAAGCCCTTGATGCGCCAGGACTGAAAGAGTTAAAGCTGTAAACCCCCCCAGCCAGATTTGAAAAGTATCCGTTGAAATTGTGTAAGAAGATAGTCGAAAATGAAGATAATATCTCCCAGCTATTGGTGTGTTTTTAACGTTGCATAACAAAGAAACAAACAGTTCATTGTCTGATAAGTTTGCTTGGGGTTTAAATATATAAACATTTTACAGCAGGAATTTGGAAGGTTTTTTATTATTATTATTATTATTATTATTATTATTATTATTATTATTATTATTATTATTAATAATTTTTCACTTTGAACATACCAGTTTTATACAGACTATTGTTCAATTGTATATAAAAAAACAAGGTTTCCTCATTTCTAGCGAAGACAGCCTGCCTCCTGCCCATGGTTATACACAGAGGACAGTCAACGAATGAACAGGAGTTATTCCACACACGAGAATGCGCATGAAACACACACACACGGCCATGGCGTTCTGCTATTTATAAAACAGTACGTTAAGCCAAAATTAATCAGCAATATTTCCAGAAACCAGGAGTGGGCAATTCTGGTCCTGGAGGGCCGATGTCCCTCCTGGTTTTTGTTCTAACTGTGCCCTAAATTACTTAATTGCACCAATTAATTGCTTATTAGAAACTTAATTGGCCAGTTGGAACAAACACCAGGAGGGACACTGGCCCTCCAGGACTGGAATTGCCCACCCCTGCTCGAGACCCAGCTCTGCATCTCATCAAATAAGAACGTTATTTAACACCAGAAATCATTTATTGACCCTTACAAGTAGCCTCAATATGTAATGCTGGTTTAAAATATTCTGGTTTAAAAGTCATTCTTCAGCAAAAAGTTTGATTTATTTCTGTCTTTTGTCTGTCTTTAGCATCTTTTTTTGTTTACATGATTTTTCCCTGCTGCAACGCAACACACCCACTTCCTCTGAACCGATCTGGGAACGGTTACTTGTGACACAGGAAGTGATGAGGGAGAGGAGACAAAGTACTTCCTTCCTTGTAGTGTTGTGGCAGGATGAATGGGATAGTCAAAGTGACACTAAAGCATGACAGATTGATTCAGAAGTAGATCCATATATGTACACTTCAAACATTGTATTTAGATTATTAAATGTGAAATACTTAAAACAGTGTACGATGTGTGTCCTCACTTGAAAATTGAGCACAGTGCTTAAAAAATTGCAAATCTATATATAGAAATCTCCCCAAGGGGACACATTTAAATGTAATCTCAACACATTCGATCCTGACCATCTCTGCAATGTCACATACAAATGACTTTAGGGTTAGGGTTACCACAGTCAGCTGTATTCCAAGGTATAGATATTGTATTTTACAAAACCTGCTGAATAAAAGCAGGCACGTGATTTTGCTAAGCAGTACTGTGGCTGTTAAACTGATACTGCAGCAGATACGCAGTGGTGAGCTATGCTGCATTGTCTTTGACGATGGCAAGAGGCATCAGTCTGACACTGTCTGGGGGTGTATTGCGTTTCTTCATAATGTTTGACCTGTAATGCGCTGTTATCCTGTGCCAGGTCCCTCTTTGCAAGAGACATTAGAATCTCAGTGGGACCCGTTGCGTTGCTGGAGCGTTGTCTTCGGTTATCAGATAAACACAGCTGCAATAGGCTGAACACCGTCACGTCTGACAGGCTCCAGACCCTTGAGCTTTACAGTAATCCCCCAGAACTCCGATTGTTTTCTGAAGCCTTTATGAGAAAAGCTTGGAACTTGAAGGGGAAACTAAGTTTGTGATGCAGCTGGAATTCCAGTAGGTTGAATCACTGTTCATCGTCAGCGAAGTGACATTCCAATGTGGAATTGGATAGAATGCAAGATAACTCTGTGTTCACTGCTGTGACCATTTATATTAGTGAATCAGTCAATGCAACTTGATAAAGGTGTAGCAGAGTACTGCCCTCGGCTCCCACTAGATGGCAGTGTCTTGGCTGCCACGAGTGTCGTGGACAGAAAAGAATCAGAGACAGCAATCAAACAAGTTACATACTAAACTAAACTAAACTATAAACTAAACTAAGCTACGCTATAAACTAAACTATAAACTAAACCAAGCTACACTATAAACTAAACTAATGTGCCAGTGTCATTGACAGAGAGTGTCAAAAATCCATTTGTGCTGTAACTAACCTAACTGAAGGCTCCTTCACAGTAAATTCAACGGGTTGTTTTCTGTGCAGACATTGGTATGCAATACTTCGTTGCTTTTTTTGTATAAATATTATGTGTTTTATTACGGTCCATTCACTCAAGTGGAGCAATCAGAAATGAGACTTGAGATACAAACAGCAGGTTTGTCTTTAGTCAGCAAAGACAACAGGACGATGTTTGTTTAAGGGACTGAAACAGAATAGATCCAGACAGGTGATAAGGGAGGCACGCAAGGCAGGTGCAAAACATACAGTATCATTTCCAGGTTACAAAGAGCATCTGGCTTTGAAACTGCAGATCAGTTTAAAAAAAAAAAAAAAAGTGTATAGATGGGGTTACCATATGACTCCATGTACACTGGGACAGTTCAGAGCAGTTCAGGACAGTTCATAACCTTAGATAAACACTGAACTGAATTAACAACCTCACATTTCAAGCACGCACAAAATGGTCAAATTCAACCAGCACCTTGACCAAAATCAGCAGCTCCGGATACAGTAGTTCTGTAGCATTGAATTGCAAAGCTTAGCTATGTAACACATAACATTCTTGTATAGTAAGTAGACAACTGGGCCCAAGCACCTGTGTGCACAAATGCACCATGTTAAGTTTCCTATCTATGTATCTATTTTATAGTGCTTGTATGTTTTGGCTGGGCAACTTCTCGAACTCCATAGAGTTCACGCAAACTGTTTTCAAATTTCTAAAAATCTAATGTCCTATTGTAAGTGACTCTGCATATAATGCACAGTTCACAGCCTACCTCTGTAAAGCGCTTTGTGATGGTGGTCCACTATGAAAGGCGCTAAATAAAAATATAGATGATATTATATTATAATAAAACTAAGCGTAGTAAATCAAGTAGGCAAATGTCTGGGCTCTCCAAAAAGCCTTGTAGTAATTCTGATTGCATTCGCCAAAACGTTTGTCTGCGTGACTCAACCTACGTGCTTGATTACACAGGAAGACCCAGGGAAAAGCGGCCCTCGTTGTGAGGGGGAAGAGTAGAGGATGTGACACACAGCAGGACCAGGCATCCTCCTCAAACCCCCCCTGGGTCTGCCCCAGTTCAGGATGCTGAATCACATCCTAAATTAAAACCCTTTTTTGGTGAGCAGGATAGGAAATCTTGACCGATTGTCACCCAACAGAAATTACAGATTTTTTCCACAGATATTGGACCGGAATACCTGAATAAAGTGAGTTAAATTGACAGGAATGCCAGGATTTTCAGAGTGATATACTGGTATCCATATATCTGGGGAACCACTTATCCAGTTTTCAGGAAACTTGGTATTGGCATTATTTTGCATTCCGAGAACCACGTATAAAATTGTGATAAAATGTTTAATTTCCAATTCTTATTCTAGCTCACTTTTTATATAGAACCTGGCTTTAAACGTTTAGAACACTTTTTATATAGAACCTGACTTTAAACGTTTAGAACACTTTTTATATAGAACCTGGCTTTAAACGTTTAGAACACTTTTGTCATGGACATTCTGAGTGTGAGATCTACACTCTCAGTGTGATTTATGTAGCTCACGTAGCTCTCAGTGTGAAGCTGCCGATAAAGTGTTCCAATGAGGACGTAACTCTTAATGCTATGCCAAATGTGAAGAAAGCTTTAACGCGTATTTACAATCCATACCGAGATTCCCAAAGATGCCAGAATAATAACAATATCATCTCATGATAATATCTCCAGAGCACTCTACCATGCCCTCCAAGGGCATGTGTTGTGTGCCTGGAGGCACCAGTATTTGAACTTTTTATTTATTTATTTATTTATTTTATTTTACTTTTATTTACAGAATGAAAATAGAAACAAACAAACCTCAACATACCGTGCTGAGCAGCGACCAAACAGCTTTTTCAAGAAGGGCCTTCTCACAGGCAATCAAGCAGGTGTCAGTGTGTCTGGCAGGTGTCTGTGTGTCTGGCAGGTGTCTGTGTGTCTGGCAGGTGTCTGTGTGTCTGTCTCACAGGCTGTGTAACATCCCTCGTGAGAGGAGCTCTATAAGTGAGTCTGTTCACTTGATCTCAACAGCAGCTGGTAGAGACACAGACACCGTTTCTGTAGATCACTCCAAAAGGCCTTTTGTGTACCTGTACCTACCTATCTAAAAAGCCAATCAGAGTCCTGTTTCAATGGTTTAAAGTTTAAACAACCACTTTGTATCAACTCAAGAGATCCTGGTGTCCGAACCCCTATGGGCAGACCTATAATCTTTTAGCCTCTGTAGAAACCAAACTTCAGCATTTCTCACATTTTGCAAAACATTTACAACCGTCTCCGTGTTACTTATTCAAACGGTTATTATTGATTTTGAGCACCCGAAAAGATTAAAACATTTGTTTTAAAATCCACAGTTTATCAGATTGCAGCCAAATGCAAACCAAAGCATCTGTAGACGACTAGGTCTGCAGGATAAAAGTTTGGTGCAAAATCAAATCATTGTCTTTGTTCACAGACGGAAAGCACATAAAGTACTCTAAACAGTACATCACTATGACTTATTCAGATATGATTAAAAAGAATGCTGATTCCATATCTGTCAATGCCGTGCGACGTTTGTCCCCTCAACCCGCTGTGCTGCTGGCAATGCTGTTGTCTGCTAATGGTTCTGGTAAGGTTTTCTTCAGGGCGATACGGTGGGTATTTTTAACTTTTTCTAAAAGTAATTTTCAATCCCTAGAAAGTTAAACCTTCCCCCGCTCCATACATCCAGCCAAAGTGCTTCTGAAGAGAGCACTCAGCGCTGTCTGTTTTAAGAGAGCATTATTGATCAAGAGAGACAAAGGTAAAGCAATTACTGGAAACAATTTGCATGGGGGGCGGGGGTCTATTATTAAAACACACACCTTCTCTGATAAGAGTTCAGTCTCCATGCCTCAAGTCTGCCCTGGACTGGAGGGAGCACCCTTTCTTTTAGGGGGTGAGGGAGGAAGGGAGCAGTTCAGTCTCCATGCCTCAAGTCTGCCCTGGACTGGAGGGAGCACCCTTTCTTTTAGGGGGTGAGAGAGGGAGGGAGGGAGCAGTTCAGTCTCCATGCCTCAAGTCTGCCCTGGACTGGAGGGAGCACCCTTTCTTTTAGGGGGTGAGAGAGGGAGGGAGGGAGCAGTTCAGTCTCCATGCCTCAAGTCTGCCCTGGACTGGAGGGAGCACCCTTTCTTTTAGGGGGTGAGAGAGAGAGGGAGGGAGCAGTTCAGTCTCCATGCCTCAAGCCTGCCTTGGACTGGAGGGAGCACCCTTTCTTTTAGGGGGTGAGAGAGGGAGGGAGGGAGCAGTTCAGTCTCCATGCCTCAAGCCTGCCTTGGGCTGGAGGGAGCACCCTTTCTTTTAGGGGGTGAGAGAGGGAGGGAGGGAGCAGTTCAGTCTCCATGCCTCAAGCCTGCCCTGGACTGGAGGGAGCACCCTTTCTCTTAGGGAGGTGAGGGAGCAGTTCAGTCTGCAGCTCTTGAGGCCTATCAGATCCATGATAGCTTGGCATTTCGAGATGGGTTTTCATCTTGCTTTACGATCTCCACATTTCAGTCCTGACAGCAATTTGAAGCTGGAGTTATTAGGATCAAAAACATTTGAAAAAAATTAAACAAAAAGTACGTGCTTGAGCACAGGCATGTGGCAGCGCAAGATAAAGCCTGTGTTTCAATCCAGTGGAGACGGTTGTATATTGTGTTTATGTGTTTCAAAAAAAGCAAGCGCAAATGGATGGAGACACGTATGGATCACATTAGTTTACTGTGAAGCTACGTCTTAGTTGGTGCTTATCTTGGCGAGAGCCAAGTTCAAATCAGCATGAAGTGTTAACATCTACTCTCATGTAATGGAAATCATTTTTATAGCACTGCCACCACAGACAGGAAATTAACCAAGATGAGGGAGCAGAGGAGGCAGAGTCAACGATTCAGTTTAGAGCCAGTGTGTCACTCACGCCCCGAGGAACGGGTTCTGCAAAGCATGTTGAAGCACATTGAGTGAAGCGGGCTGTATCTCGGACCGGTATAGGCTGTGGATATTTAAAGACTTTTAAATGATCTACACATATTCTCATTGTTCCCAAAGATTTTGTTTTTTAAATAGTTTAAAGATATGTGAAAATATACAAACAGTGGTCCTCACGAAGAGCGCTCTGTAAAAGCAAACTATTGTATTGTATTGTATTACATTCCGCTATGGAGGACATGGCACAAAAGCTAACTGATTACTGGGGTTTGAAGCCTCGGCAGGAGCAATCGACTGGGTTTCAGTTCCAGTCATCAGTGACTTTCCACTTTGCAGCTGTTCCCTCGCTTGTAAACATATCAGTGAGGTTACAGTTCAGCGTCGCATGTGCCTCCAGACCCCGCAGCCTCCCCGCCACCCTCCTTGTTGTCAATACAGAATTGAAGATGCAGGGAGCAGGTGGGTGGGAGGGCGTGATCATCACAGAGTGTAGGGTACACACAGTTATAGTTAATTAGGCAGAACAGAAACGGTTTGGAAAGGGTTGGGGGGGGGGGGCAAACAATTAAATACAAATGATAAAAGAGGGACAGGGAAGAGTTTTAGTCCCCTGTACTAAACACGAGTGTGTCAGTCAAGGGCATGTGCAGTAGGCTGAGCACAATCAAAATGCAATTTGTTGATGTTGGGTTTTAAACATGCAACAAGTTCATTGAACAGAAAACTACTGAAGCTGTGTCTTTGTATAAAGGCTTTTTCAGTAATCTAAACTGTTTTTTTTTCTGTTATGTAACATCAGTCTGCCGAGCTCTTCCTACCACGCTATCTGAAGAAGGCTGAAGCTGAAACATCGCAGCTAATTATTAAAATAGCTGTTTTTCAGAATATCAGTGACTTTTCTTCTTTGTTAAGTGTTTATAAAGATTGCCGAGTATCCTGTTGAATCCTGATTTTCCTCAGATATATAGAGCTGTTTGCTGTGTATGAATTCTCTCTCTCTCTGCTCTGCACTGCTCTTTAAGAACTCCCTGGTAGTCAGTATTTTTTTACCCAAGTTTGGACAGCTCTGATGTAGCAGGCGGTTGTTGCAATGGTGTCTGTTATGAAAAACTAAAATTACCGCTATACAGGTGGAGTACAAAAGAATAGGGAATAAGATTCTAAGAATTTGGCTGGGAGTCAGCGCATGGGACATCTATATAACATAGTGTTATTTGTTTTATTTTTTTTTAAAGTGTACAGCGCTGTTGAATCGTTGCCTTAATCCAGGGGAGGCCAACGCTGGCCCTGGAGAGCCACAGTCCAGCAGGTTTTATGGGTAACCCTTAAATCATCAATTTCTGAAGAACTTAAGATGATCAGTTTTCATTTGTTCAATTAAATCGCGAGTGGTCAGCTCTGGCCCATGAGAGCTGCAGGGCGTTCAGGTTTCTGTGCAAATTATCTCTAAATTACTTAATTGAACAAATAACTGCTTAAATTGGAATAGAAATACCGCTAGTCTAAATTAAATTGTTCCAAGTCTTTACAAATTGATGATATAAGGGTTATCTATAAAACATGCTGGATTGTGGCTCTCCGGGAGCAGAATTCTGGCAGGCTGTTTGCAACTGTGCTGCTCCCGCTGCTTTACAGAACTACAAGGTTCAGGTGTCACGCCCATCACATGATCACCCGCATTGGTGGACAGGTCCCGTGCACTGTACTCGGCTTTATCACCGGACTTGGGCTAATCAGGTCGCGATGACAACTTAGCGATGCATTTTCATCGTTCAAGATCACTTTTGATTATGCCGCTTAGAGACTCCTAGCTGTGTGCCAGCTGCCATGAATAGAGAGATGCAGTTCATTACAAGTTCATGTAGCGATTCCGTGAGCGAGGCTCCAAGTTATAGGTGATAGAACCAAGCGTTCTGTTTATATAACATAATGTATAGGAAACAAAGTAATTTTAAACCTACAGTAAACAAACGACGACTTCCCTTTGATCTAGCTTTCCCATCTGCTTGGAAACACGGCCTCATTTGTTTAAAAAAAAAAAAAAAAAAAACGCGATTCACCCGGTCGTTGGGTTTCATGTCGGATCTCTCAACACTCATTGTGTGCAAAAAAAAAATAAAATAAACCAATGGTGAAAATAAATAAATACACGAAATCATAATGTAGATAACGACCTATATGTCGACATCATGAAAACGTAAACAACTATCACCTGCATGATCATACCGTAAGTGTAATAAAGCGTTAACAGGCAAGGCAGGTGGCTTTGTATGGATTCTGAGACTCCCAATTACAGCTCTGGCCAAAAGTTTTGCATCACGCTATAGAATGAACACATTTTGCTTCCTATAGTCAAATGAAACCTTTTGAATAATGTTACGTTAACATGTTGAATTACACACCGCTTTGTAGTTTCCCCATATACGTTTCGAAACGTAATACAATTCTGTAATACTGTAATGGCTTCCGGTAGACTTTTGCGATATCATTTTGTAATTTCTTTGATTACATGATAAATTATGTTCACACACACACACGATAGATAGGCGATTTTAAATTAATGTCTCAATTATAAAATTCAAGGAGATGCAAAATATTTGGCCATAGCTGTACATGTGTCAAGTTTCATCGTAATTGGATTTGTGATTCTTCATATAAAAAACACAAAACACAAGGATAGAATTAAGACTCCCGTTGCATAGCAGTTTTGCCCATTCCAGATTTTAATAGAACCTTTATTAGCCACTGTACAGGGAACACACTCAAGTGTGTCTTATCATACATAGTAAAACCAGGAATGGATCAAACTGCTATGCAACAGGAGTCTTGTCAGTTCTTGAATAATCCAAGTGTGATAACTAACTACACAGTTTGTTAGACCACTACAGGAGACTAACCCTGATACGATATAAAACAATGACATTGGGGATAACTAAAGAACTGGAGTTATTATAATCTAAAACAATGGGATTTAATCTAGCAAGGGCATAGCAAATAAACACACACACACACACACACTCACTATTCTGCAATAGAATCTTTATTAGACAAAAAGAAAGAAAAAAAAAGCAAGCAAGTATAGTTATTTAGCTTTCTTAGACTTGAGGAAAAATGAGGAAAGCTGCAACTAATTTACTTTAATACAATTTCATTTAGGTTATTGCAACAAACTTTACAGTACTTTTTTTTTTTTTTTCCTTTAACATCTTTCTTTAAATAATTAAACTGGTCATGCTTTGAGTTTTATTTTCTGTGTCAGTGCCCCCTCTAGTGGCTATCGAGCGCAGTGCAATTACGTATTTATTTCTGAGGCGTGAGGGTGGTAAACAAGATTAGGCACAGCAGGACTGCCCCCTCGTGGACAGGAGGCTCCAGTGAAAGACAATCTTCAGTGGGATTGCTTAGAGCCTTAGACAACCCTCCATTGCAGAATGCTCATGTCTTTCCCTCCAGTGGACAGCAGCAGACTGTTGTCGTGGAGAAAGGTAACGTTGGTCACGTGACTGCTGTGGCCACTGTAGGAATGGCTTGGGGCCTAAAAAAGAACATTTAATAAAATAAGTAAATAATTTATCAATGACTGACAATATTTAGTACAATGCCGTCAAGGCCTGCTAGCGCAATTTTGCCCCCATGGTAGAATCTAGTTTTTGTTTTGTTTTGTTTTTTACCATTTTATTACCGTGTCAAGTTAAACCCGTTTGGAACTATAACGTATAAAAACGGTTATGAAGTTGCAATTAAATCCAACCTGAGCCGTTTCAAAAGTATGTGAGTGAGAAAGAGAGAGGAGAGAGAGAGAGAGAGAGAGAGAGGGAGAGGGAGAGGATCTTTCCTCACCCGAGGCTGGGAGCTGGGGTTCGAGAACAACAGCACTTTGCCAAAATCATCCGCTGTGGCCAGGAGCTTCTGATCTGGTGACCTGCAGACAGCGTTTATATCTGTGCCATCTACACCATCGGGCCAGATCCCTGGAGAACAAAAACAAACACACAGACAACTACTTTAAAAGGGTTTCTGCCTGGCTGGTTTATTTTCTGAATCCGAGTACGGGGTGGTAAGAAAGCTAGCATGCCAGCTGTAAAACATATACATATATACTACTATTACAGTAGTTTCTTTGACTACATGAAAAAATATCTAAAATTGTTAATAGTGTTTTAAAAAAATAAAATAGTCAATCCTAAAATTCTAGATGATGCAAAACTTTGCCGCAGCTGTTTCTGACAATTATAAAATGGAAGGAAGAGTCAGTAATGGGAGGTTATCAACTGCAGACCGGTCAGCTACGGGTCGATTTAGTGTATGTTACGTTCCAGTAAAAGACTGAACCCGTTGAATGGCTTACCCATAGGCTTCCTGTAAAAGTTACAGGGTATGGAAGAGTGACAGCCACACCCCCAAAGCTATTCCCCAGTAAAAGCTCACCGAAGACTCCGATTCCCAGTACGCAGGTGGAGGAGGCCCATTCCAGATTGCGCACAGTGTCAATGCTGGTTACCTGCTTGCAGTTTGAGGGGTTCCCTGCTCAAGGAAAAAAAATAAAAAAATCAGATCACTTTTTATCTTACTACCAGAGGATGCTCCTTGAAGAATCCAGACTCTTAAAACTTACAGAAAAGGATTTCGTAATCTCCAGAATTGGATACAATATACTGGCTATCTTTAGACCAGTCCAAATGAGTCACAAAACTGGAATGACCCTGCAGGAAAAAAAAACAAATTAAAATGTTAAGATCCTTTCACACGCAGTCTTTAAAAACAGCAATGAGGACAATAGCTGTGTCCAGGACTATCCACACTATCTGCAAACTTTAAGTGATATTGCACATTTATATAGGCAGTGTTTAAGGGCAGAAGTTAGACCTCAAAGTGAAGATGCAAGCTAAAAAAGAAAAAAAAAAACACTTTATGAAAGAGTTATCTGTTGGGTGAATCCAGGTATTCTTTTTCAGAGGGCATGCACTAAAAAGTATTTCTTACAACCAAGCAGAAAAAAAAACACCATTACGTACAGAGTTTGACCTATAATATTCCAGATCCTTTACCAGAGATTAGGGACCTCATATTGACCAAATCGGGTAAAGATCCATTTTCTAATAATCTGAGCACAGCGAATAGAACTGAACTGCATACAAGGTGCTGTAAATGGATTTTAGCGATTCTGTACCGTGCATTTTCCCACACGGCTGTATTTCTTGCCATTCTCCGTTACAGTATAAATGTAAATGAAGTTATCATGCGATCCAACGGCGAGGTAGTTTCCGTCTGTGAAGCCCAAGACAAAATGCAGTTAGGGTCTGTATTTCACCATCACCTGTGCACAAATATTACATCACAAAGCTCAGCCAACCAAAACCCTAGATTTCCTAACATCCCCACACATCAGGAGTGATGTCTCCTGATTGACCTACATTCTAAAGACATTCTGAACTCTGTAATGCGTTCTTGTAATTGAAACATGGTTTATAATAGGTTAATACAGTACCTGTACGAGCTTTTCTTCTCATTTCGGTTTCACTCTTCAACCATCAGAGTACATAATAATTACAATGATATTATTGTAAACTCTCCTGCCTACCTGGTGAGTATTTCACATTAGAGATGATCTCATTGCCATCCGTGTGGACAGACACGAGGTCTGCTGTTTCAGCATCCAGCACCACCCACCTGGAGAGAGAGAGAGAGAGAGAGAGAGAGAGAGAGAGACCACTAAGCCAACTATAAAAGGGAATCATGTTCCAATGCAAGCTTAAAAGCACAATTCAAAACATTTGGCCATAGGTACTAAAATCACACAGAAAAAACGTTCAGCCTGAAATATGTTGAGACTGGTTTCCTAGGTTACCTTGCCGTCACGGTTCCCACGGCAACCACCGATCCGCTGGGATGGAAACCGACTGATCGGGCCCCATCCTGAAAAAAAAATTAAATAATTGTCTGGTATGGGGAAGAGTTTTGTTTTTATGATTCTTCAATCCAACCAGCTTCTTGGGATCATGTACTTACTGGTTTATAAAACCCTCAACACAGCAATTGGTAACAGTCAATAGATTTGACAGCAACGGGACGTACATTTGATTTTTGTTTTCTTGTCCCTACAGTACAGTGTCTGCGACTAGCAAGACCAGCTCAAAGCAAGGTAGGCTTTGAAATTCCACAGTTACTTTACCCTTTGTTGTTTTAAAATGCAGGTATTAGGTATTTGATACATAGATTGTTAAGCAGAAGATACCTCAATCAGTTTGGTCCAGAGGGGCTGGTGCGTGGCCACGTCCCACAGGTGGACGAGTTTGTCGTGGCCGCAGGTCACAAACTGCTCCATGCTGGGGTGGGAGTCCAGACCCCAGAGCTCATCCATGTGACCCTGAAAACACAGACAATTCAGTGCTGCGAAAGAGCAGCTTCATAAAGTGGAATGGAGCTTGCTTTCTTAGGAGCTGTTTGGAAGCTGCACCCTGCTTACCTGCACAATGGGACGGAGTACTCCCGAGAAAGACCCGTGGAGGACAGCGTTCCGAGTTGTTCCCACAAACAGACTGTCGGATTTCCCCTCCGCCAGGGAGCGGACCGGCCCAAACATCTCGGGGACCTGCGGAGAGAAACCAGTAGGGATCTGCACTTTCCAATCCAGTTTCACAATGTAATGTGCAGTAAGTGTGGGCTACAGAACTCCTGTACCCATTGTATTAATAATAATAATAATAATATTAATTTGCAGACGCCCTTATCCAGGGTGACTTACAATTGTTACAAGATATCACATTATTTTTTACACATTATTTTTACATACAATTACCCATTTATACAGTTGGGTTTTTACTGGAGCAATCTAGGTAAAAGTACCTTGCTCAAGGGTACAGCACCTGGGATTGAACCCACGACCCTCCGGTCAAGAGTCCAGAGCCCTAACTACTACTCTACACTGCTGCCCGACTCCAACATACCCCTATTGCAAAACACCGATGAAGGCGTGAGGTGAAAGTTTTGTCAGCTTTGTTTCTTAAAGGCTTCCTCTACATTTTGAGAACTCCGGGAGTTTCGTGCAGTACCTCCAGCTGCTGTTGCTGCCGATATTCCCGGTCCCACAGGACCACCCTCCTGTCTTTGCCCCCTCCCGACACCAGGGTCCCGTCCTTCAGCACACACAGCGCGAAGATCCCTCCCTCGTGAGCCCCAGGGACCACGTGCCTGATCCGGTTACCCCCTGACAAGAACAGAGAGCCTGAGCAAAGAACAGGGGTCCACCGTGCAAGCGCAGTCATAGACTCCCGGAAGAATCAGAAAACTGTCTGGATACCTTTTAAAAAAGGTTTGTATTGGTTGTGATCATTTAAAATTAGTAATTAGTAATTTTCTATTCCTTGCCATATTCTTGACCAGGTCTCCCTTGAAGAAGAGATTTCAATCTCAACAGGACTTTCCTGATGCGCTACTCTGCTTGTATCGTATGTTCAAGATGATAAAAACACTGATCAACTTGAACTGCATTGCACACAGCTCGGTTTTTCAGACACGTGATCCTGGCAGACTTGGTATATCATTAGTTTGAGTGAGTGTTGCGTTTACCAAGGTTTATTTACGAAGGGTCTGTGGAGACAAAACCTACTTCCAACGATTTCCTCAATTCACTAACCAAATGCATTCGGTATACGTGCAGAATTACTATAAAAAAAGAAAGATCTGTACTTCCTTGTGTTTACCAGCAGAGGGCTCCGGTGAATCAGATCTGTCCAACAATCGTTTTAAAAAGCACTAAAAATAGGATACCACCTTTGAGATTCTTTGACATTTTATGCCTCAGAAAGCACACCATTTAATTTAAAACATTCCTTTTGTTTAAACTTGCGTCTGTCACTTTCAGCTGGTTTCACAGAACCCCTATTAGCACTAATGTTAGGCAAGACACTCCACGATTAATGCTAAATCAGGGTCTGTGAAACCAGTCATTCCCGTACGACTTGGAGTGCAAAGGCAGGGCACAAACTGGTGACCACGTGCCCACCACAAGCGAGCAGCTCAGCTACCATGCAGAACAGCCAGCTCACTGCGCAGGTGTGGGTAGAGAACTCTTAACCTCTCATCTCCCAGTGCACACACAGACCTTTCCCCCAGATGCACATGTTCCCACTGGAGTCCCCAGTGATGGCGTCTCCATTCTCCGCGAAGGCAACACACAGCACGTACTTCGGCTTGTCGTGCTTCTGAAACAAAGAAAAAAAAAAAAAAAAAAGTGCAGTGAAAAATCCTGCTGTAGAAAGAAAGCCTGGATGTGCGCAGGAATATTGGGGTTTCTACAGCATTGTGGCAGGCAGGGGAGGGAGGGTTCTGACCTCAAACAGGCCCTGCCGTTTGGTCAGAGTGTTGTCTACGATGGTCCAGAAGTTGAGGTGAGATTTCCCACAAGTCAGAATGAGGTTTGAATCCATGGGGTGAAAGTTTGCAGACAGCACCGCGTCATTGGAGCACTGTCAGGGAGAGAGCGAAGACCCCAAATAAATACATTCCAGCATATTGTGTACACTGCAGATGGAGTTATTCCAGGACTGGTATAACCTAGGGAGCACTTAACGTATGATCATGGATGCTTTTATTTTATGTAGCAAGTACAACGTATGAAAAAGGGGTTTAAATCTCCATATGAAAAAGCTGAATTCAGAACAATTATTCTCTTTAGAACACCACCAAACAAAAAGATTTATAACCCCCCCATGCTGCAAGTAGAGCAGCCCGCCAGTCCCATACCTTCACTTCAGCCAGCTTCTTCTCTTTCTGCCACTCCCACACAGACAGGGTGTGGTCGTTGGCATCGTCTACTGCACACAGATGGGTCCCTCCGTTCTGCACAGCACAGAAATGCATCAATACAGAAACACGCACACACAGAATAACTGCATAGAAAAAAAAAAACTTAAGGTGTTTTACAAATATATAAAATTAATTCATTTAAAAACGTACAGACTTGGAGAAGGCCACACAGGCGACAGCACGATCAAAGACACCCATCCCCACAACGTGGAGTGTGTTGAGGCTGACAGAGTCCCACACGCGGGCATGAGGGGGCAGTTGCTGGAAGGAAAGAGGAAGAACAAAGGTTATGCTGTTAGGATGAAGACTGGGAGGCAAGCGGACGGGGGACCAAAATACGAGATAGAAGGAAGGGGCGCTAGTAACCAGCAAAATGATTTTATAAAGAGGAGGGACGTTTTTGATTAAACATCTCAATAAATACCTTGCCATCTCTGGAGGTTCCTGCTACTTGGCCTGTAGCAATGGTGACCTTATCAGGGTGGACAGCCAAGCTGAAAAGAGAAGAGAACAACTTAATTCTCCTGAATTAAAAAACAGAAAGCCCACAAAAAAAAAAAAAACTTTAAAAGCAATCCCCTCTGATCACCACTTTTATGAAGACAGCTAGAAAATGTGCAACTAAATGTTAGCCTTTAGATTTTTTTCCCCATAGGCTGGCACTCACCAGGGTCTCTTTTTTTACATCTCAATACCACGCCCTTACACTAGTAATCCTGTGTGGTCTCAACCCTCATTGCACTGTATGCTTATTCTACACAGTAGTGTTAATATGCTGTTCTAGAGAGTTAACCTTTTTAAAAAGGTACAAATAAAATGATGCCAACTTATTTTTTTGCTACAAGGTGCACGGAACTGGGTTCAAAATTCACCGACAGGTTGGATCTGGTCATCCAAAAATTAAGAAACCGACACACTGTTTAGATCCTTAAAATGCAGGTTTAGTTTATTCACAACTGCAAAGCCCTTGTTCCACAAGCACAGAACCCCACCCACTCCGTTGTAAAATTACCATCCAATGCAAACCGGCCCAGTTTGATTGACAACATGCCTCCTTACCACTTGACATCATCGTTGTGCCCCAGGTAGTGCCTCTGCTGCCCTTCCTCCACGTTGTACAGCACCACCACCGAGGCGATGAAGTAGACGATCTCTCCCGTGGGCAGGAGATACAGGTTCGACCGACAGTCCCGCCCCCGGTACCCATAACTGAACACCCACAGGTCAAGGATCACCACAGCGAGCAGGAACACAGGCTGGCATCAGCCAGGGTATAGGGACTTACAGAAATCACGGGTCTGTTAAACTGCCAGCATGTCTTATCCTGTGTATAGATGTCACCCCGCGTAGAACCCAGAATACCAAAAAGTTTGAAAAAAAAACTATTTTACAAAATCAACAGTAGCTCTGGAGTTCATTTTGCGATTAATAATAAGTTTATGTCGCGTGTGTCGGAAGTCTCTTAACAAATCATTTTGCACACAGTTTGAGTTTTCATAATCCAAACTGCCGCAAGTTGGTTACAAAAAGAGGTCTGGGCAACGGATTTGAAAATCTTTGCACGAGAATGTGAACTTCTGCAGATTGAATACTCCGCTGGTGGTGCCGTTTCTGTGAAAAAGGATACACCCACTGGAGTTTGAGTTTCTGCTCTGGCAGCTGCGCTTTAGTCTCCAAGTTGTAGCTGCCTTTCAGTCTGTCAGGGAGGTGCATAGTGACAGGACGACCGCGGAGAAACATTTTCACATAGCCATCATCTGAGAGAGAGAGAGAGAGAAAAAAAGAAAGACACACACAGACATTCAATGGTAACCAACAAGCATCAAATTACGACGTGCGTTTTAAATTATTCAGACAGCCATTCGCGTGGGGTGTAATGGTTCATTGCATAGCGATGAATCGTGATACTTTAATTACATATCGTAATAGAGGTATGGATCATTAAACAAGTGTGTTTTTCTAATTGGTATAACTACACACTGTCCCCTCTCAACAAAATAGTCCATCATTAACTCTTTTGGTCTTATTATGCACCATACAAGTCACCTGTATCATGATACAGAGCATATCGTGTGTGTGTGTGTGTGCGTGTGCTCATTCCAACACTGCAGTCAGAAAGTTCGATACAAATTGCATTATCGAAACTAGGACAGCACCATAAAAAAAATAATTAGGGACTGAGTTTCCCATCACATGCACCGACACGGGTACAGCACAACATGTGACTGATGGTAATGTCCTGAAGGGCCATTATCTTGTGTGTTATTTCCAATAACGCTGGCTGCAGCACAAAATACAGGGTAAGAAGTCAATGCAGATGACAACCCTAGGTAGTTATGTGATCAATCACAGTTCCCAACCAAAACCGAGCACTTCATTTCTTTTGTAAGGGCAGGTTTACTATAGTCTTGTAATGTATTTCCTTCTCCTGGTTTTCCAATACAAGACCATGGTGATGAATCGTTCGTAAAATGTGTTTGACAATATTTGCATGGGAGATTTGTTTTTCTGGGCAAATTAAAAACTTCAGACACTACCTGCTTTGTAGAAAAGTAAAGAAAGGTATACTGGAAAACTGCTACTAAATGGGGTAATCGATGCAAATTCATGGACAATTTTAGAGACCGCCATGTGGTTTATGCAAATATCATGCACACACTACAGCATTGTCCAGCAAGCCTTCATATCCAGCGTGCCTGTGCTAGATTAAAACATTACCTGCAGTGTGTGCATTCATTGCTTTGACTTCATGTTCTGTGCTGTAACTTACCAACAGTGAAGACGGTTTCTTTGGTTTTGCTGAAAGACAAAAAAAACAAGATGCACAATAAATCAATAATTTACAGGCATGAACAGCTGGTAGGCAACAGCTTCTGAGCACAGTGCACAAGCACAGCCTTCTCCCATGGTAGAATGAATTGAAAAATACTGGAATAGTTTAAAATTACTGCAAATGTGTCACAAGGCAATGCAAAAGGCAGTACCCTTTCAATGGGTCTTACGATTCTACGACCAGCCTCATAATAACATATACGTTTATCATAGTAACGTTTCGGTAGGTTTAACATACCTTTGTTAAGTGAATTTCAAAACAAACTTTTGATGCCATGGTAACTACTCAGTAATTTGTATTTAAATCTATGAATGTGCTTGTGATGTCATTTATTACATGGTTAAATGATCTACTACGACTTTCTATTTAAACCTCCATGCATCATGGTATTGTCTATTTATCAATGCAATTTCCTTTATTCTTCCATATTACACATTATCTAACATGCAATTGGTTTTATAGACTAGGAACAGAAACTGTTCACACTGCAACATCTGACAGCAGTCAAACACAGCTCTCATCTATGCAAAAGACTGACTAAATTTGACTGCTCTGTACAAATAAGAAAAACAAGCATCCACTCAAAAGATACCTAATCACCGCACTCAGAGAAACGAAGAGCATGCACATAGTGTTCCTGACATGGGATGTAAAATTACAGCCCCCCACCGTCTATACCTGCAGTGGGGCAGCAGGGTGGTGTAGCGGTTAGGGCTCTGGACTCTAGACTGGAGGATCGTGGGTTCAATCCCAGGTGGGGGACACTGCTGCTGTGCCCTTAAGCAAGGTTCCTTTCCTAGATTGCTCCAGTAAAAAACCCAACTGTATAAATGGGTCATTGTAAAAAAATGTAATTGTATGTCAAAATAATGTGATATCTTGTAACAATTGTAAGGTTGCCCTGGATAAGGGCGTCTGTTAAGAAATAAATAATAATAAAAGTATATGACCTCCCCTAAGCCCCACAGAACCAAGGCATACCAGTGTCATTGATCTGTACACAGCACAATGCTGAAGCCACTGGGGACGGTGGTGCAGCGAGAGGTCAATCTCCCTTAACCTTTACAGTAAAAAAATTAATTCAACCAACATCAGCAAGAAAGAAACGAGAACGCGTCAAGTTAAGACGTGGAGCAAAACAAAACTCCCTGAGCACTGCTGTTAAGGGACACAGAATCGCTTCATGTTGCAGCTACCGGTGGTAGAAGGGAGACCCTTTGAATAAGATTATAGTTTGCATGCAAGAATGATTGGTTTGCATATTATACATCAATGTGTGGATAGGCGTGCTGGTTCACTTTGATAATTCAGGGTTTTTTTGGTTTAGAATCAGTTATTTAAATACAAATAAAATTCGGCACATCATGGCAAGACAGAGTATGACTGTACATGTTCTGTGATGAAGGCAATACATAATACTGCGGTGTCTGTTTATCAATTACTTGCATGGGCTACAGTATGTGTTTTAGCATGAAGTGGTAGAAACCGTTCAAGATTTGGGGTCAAGGCTAATGCTTTAGCCACGGAAACTTTAATGCACAGATCTCAGTGGTGGGATGGGAAAAACAGGACGTTTCTGAAACAATTTAATCAGTTTATGGGTAAACTGCCATTTCACTGGTTGTTAAAGATAATGGATGTTGATCACAAGCGAAATAAAATGTTATTGGATTTCTTCTGCAATCTCTTACGGGTGGTGATTTATTATTTTAGGTGCAGTATAACCGCAGCGGCACAATAAAACGACACTGTAACCGCTACCATTGTATCTCAATTACTTTCCACCTGTTTGCTTATCACTTTGCTCGCTGTTCTAGGCACATTAATATCACATGGTTTTCAGTTTGGTTTTGAAGACTGTGTCTATAACCAGACAAGAAACTGGGGGGGAGGGGGTAGTAAATGCATGCTGTACTACATACAGCACATCAGGAACTTGTGTGGATTAAATTGAGGAACTAGATTAGAATCATTTTAAAGTGTTCTCGAATCCCCTTTCAGAACAGAACGACTTGAATGCACTCTGCTGTGAAAGAGTTAAGCCGGGTTTGGTGGTTGCCTGCAGCGGATGATTCAGTGCCTGCCTTGGCTTTGTTTCATCTGCCCCGGCGCTGAGGCAGCAAATTTGAGAACGCGCTCACCCCACCCTTGCCTATCCACCCTGGAAACAACACTAATTTCAGTGACAAGGGAACAAAATCTCCCACCCCAAAAAACTAAAAAAAATAAAACTACACACACAAGAACGTGCATTTTTTTTTGTCACACAGAATTTTGTTCCCAGTGTCTTTCGACAACTCAAGAAAGGGTAAAACTAACTTTGTTTATATATATATAAATAAAGACAAAGGCCAAGATTAACAACATGAATGCATTTGGTAAAGGTGCTACTGTACAGAAATAACCTGAAGAGATGTACAACAATTGTTCAAGGTTTGGCAAGACTCACATTTAAGAATGCCAGAGTGGCTATCAAGCACTGTTGGGCAGCTAGTTAAAGGAATAGTTAATTGTAAAATTAAGACATGACCCAATACCTCACCTGTTTGTTCATGCTAAACTCCAACACCCCCATTTATCATTTACAGAGAAACACCATGATCAATAGAAATATACGATTACAAAACAATTAACAGGAACTTCAAATTACTGCAGCATAAACTCCATT
Source organism: Acipenser oxyrinchus oxyrinchus (assembly GCA_030684275.1). NCBI lineage: Eukaryota > Metazoa > Chordata > Actinopteri > Acipenseriformes > Acipenseridae > Acipenser > Acipenser oxyrinchus. Next base: position 1,188,007 of record CM060281.1, on the reverse strand, counting down.
CTCTCTTATCTCCCACATGCTGTACAAAGCTTTTAGTAATGGACTCTGCAGGGGAAAGGAAAAATGTAAATCAGTTATTCAAAAGTCAATGAGATTAGACCCCTTGGGTAGGATGGCAGCGAGTCCCAGGATTGGCGAGTAACAGGACCCTGGTTAGCACTGATGTGCCTTACCTAACGCAGCATTGTGTGGTCAAGTCTGGCATAAGGAGAATACATTTTCATGTACGGTGTGCAGAGGTAATAAAGAAGTACAAAACGAGGATTGAGTGCAGCCGTGCAAAGTATAGTTATATGGCCGATATCAGGGAAATAATGTTTTGTTGCCTGAGAAAGTGTCAGTAAAACTGACAATTGCCTGACCTGGTGCAAGCAGGAGTTGTCTGATCAAGACATTGCCGATACACAGAGATAAGCCAGCTACTAAGCTTTGCATGCAAGAGGTGTAGCAAGCAACTTGGAGGTGCATTTGAGAAAGCATTCAAAATCCTCAACGAACACATGCCAGCGCCATGTCTGATGCTTTCTTCCAGAAATCGGTAATTGCTTAATTTCTGTTCATGAGTGGTAAAGCATGGGTAACAGTGGCCTCGTTGTTGTGTATGCTGATCTGCAAGTGTGACCTTCGTTTGCTGCAAATCAACAAATGAAACGTGTTCAATTCTGTTTAAATCCTTGTTGAGTGCGCTCCTACACACAGAGAAGTACATCAGCAAATGTAGTTTCCTTACATCGGAATACGATACACTGTGATGCTGGTTGACCAGCAGTTATGCGATTCTGCTGGGCACGGTAATCTGTTTGTTTTAATAAAAGGTACATCTCTAAAACCTATTTGAATGAAATGCAATGCTAGTGCAATAATCCACTGTACTACCTTGACTCCAAGGAAAACAACAACAACGTACGGCAGCTGGAATGCTTATCCGTCTGATTAAGAACATCCCACAGACCTTTAAAACTGCAGCAAACAGGAGGAAGTCATTTAGAGGAAAGTCACATGAGGTTTTCAATGTTAGCGGTTACCACTACAAAGCTGCAAGACTTTTGCAGTCTACAAGCCGGAGGGTCATTACAAAATAACTTGCACAGATGGGCCCTGGTCATATTGCTATGGTTTCCCTTATAAAAATGTCCCCACAGTAAAAGCATATCAAAGTGTAATAAAGCACAGTGGAAGCATGGCAAAGCACAGGTAAGCATTGGAAAGCACAGAGAGGCATGGTAAAGCACATTAAAAAAAACAAAACTATGGTAAACTAAACCTTATGAAAAGGCGACCCATAGTAAAGTGTAATAAAGCACTGTGAAAGCATAGTTAAGAATTGTAAAAAAGTATAGCAAAGCATATGAATAACCATTGCAAACTATGGTAAATGCAAAGCATAACCATGAACCAAGGAAAAAGCATGGTAAAAAATACTGTGGTATATAAGGGTTCAAAAGGAGGCTACGTGATCTGTCTTTACTGATCTTCAAGCCATTTGAAGGTCAAGCTCATCCCAGGCCCCAGTTTATTTGCAGTTTCAAAGTTGAAAATAGTTAATGTTGAAACCCGTGCCAAGTTTCAGCAATTTGGCCCTTTAGCTGTTTTGCAACTGGGAACAGTTTTATCTTTCTTCTAAGGAGGTGCATTTTTTGTGGCTACAATTTTCTCCAGAGTAACGATGAAGTAATCTGCCTGGAATTTTGGTTTTAAACAAATATTATACAAGCGCCAATGGACAAAGTGCAAATACAAGACACTGTGTACAATGTCAGGAGGTTGTGTGGTCCAGTGGTTAAAGAAAAGAGCTTGTAACCAGGAGATCCCCGGTTCAAATCCCACCTCAGCCACTGACTCATTGTGTGACCCTGAGCAAGTCACTTCACCTCCTTGAGCTCCGTCTTTCGGGTGAGACGTAATTGTAAGTGGCTCTGCAGCTGATGCATAGTTCACACACCCTAGTCTCTGTAAGTCGCCTTGGATAAAGGCATCTGCCAAATAAACAAATAATAATAATAATAATAATAATAATAATAATAATAAACGTTGTCTGCAGTTGAATACATAAAATGGGAGGTACTGCAGCATCAATACATGTGGACTTCAACAGCGACCAATTCAATAAGGCTGCACTAATTAACCAGCTGCAGAAATATGTGCATCTGATGACAGACTGTATGCAAGAAATAATGGGCTGTTGAGATCTCAAAACATCTCTAACCACATTACCACAGTTGGCACGCAGAACAAAGCACAACTAAGAACATCATATATATATAGCGCCTTCAAAACGGTTACATGGTTAAAGTAATTTTTCAAAGATTTTTCTTTTTATCGTAGATTTTAAAACACTGGTTCTGTTTTTTAATCCAATTAAAAGGTTGTATGGAGGCCCAAACATCCAGTGTCTCTCAGCTAACTTTAAACAAAATATTCGATTTAAAATAGACACATAGTTTAGTTTAATGTGCATTTGTTTTTTTTAAAAAAAACCCACAGTAGAAGTTTGTAAATATATACAACACAAAGTCCCAAAGGACACTTGCTCTACTAAAATGGATCAACATGCCAACTCTGAAATGGAAGATTGCAAATCCAAAACAAGCCAGTAAAAACTAAATCAAAAAAAAAGTTGAATCCCCAAAGTTTTTACAAAGTGATTGAGCAAGCCTAGAACAGCTTACCTGTTTGATTTCTTCATCTTGATTGACGTTTAAAATGGACAAACTGAACAGGATCCGACACCAGCACCTTACTCTGTCTGAAAGCTTTCCCTGTGAACTTCAGCTCTGCTAATTTACACAACACTCAAACACAGTTCTAGACCAATGGCTGGCCACTTCCTCACTCTAACCTCCCTGCCTTCTCTCAAGACCACTCCCCCAGGATCCTTGTTTAGCTGTGTTTTCAGTCTGTGCTCCAGTGTGTATATTTAGGGCGGGTGCGTCAATGCATGCATGAATTATATTGGCAGTGAAAGAGGTTCACCTAACCAGTTTAAATGTTCCTTTAAACAAAGGCCAGGTTTCATTGCACAGCCTTTGAACAAATCATTTGCTTAATTTTACCTTTTAAATTGTTCTCTTTCAGATTAAAAAAAAAAAGTTCCAGATTAAGTTGACTATAAAAGTTGTAGAAGTATCGTCTAAGCTGCAAATTATTTGTTCAATTAAAAGGTTCAGTTAAGTTTGCAGAGCCCTGCATTATTTGGTTACTGTAAATAATGTTGCTGCAGAATCTTATCACAGCTGGATCATCAGTGGTTCGATTACAAACGCAGGTGTGATGCATGCTCACATATAGGTCCGAGTGCCTCCGCTGCACATCACTGGCAGGTAGGATAACAGAAAGGGTCTCCAGCTCTCTATTACAGGTCACTTAACCTCCTTGCGTCTTTCGGACGAGACGTAAAACCAAGGTCCTATTGGAAGTGACTCTGCAGCAGCAGTTGCGATACATAGTTCACCCCCAAGTCTCTAAGTCGCTTTGGATAAAAGAGTCTGCTTAATGACGAATTGATTTTAATAATATTATTATTACCAGTCTTTCTTGCCACTCGAGGAGGTGCTGGAGGAAGTGGTCCAGCTGCATGCATTCCCAGACCCCGCCCTCTTCACAGAGGACAGGCCCTCAGTGGAGCAGCTTCTCCTCAGACTGGGTGACAGACAGAGGCGCCACGATGATTACAGCGGATTTGTTTTTGTTCTGCATACAGATGTGATTCAGAATTGAAACACAGGACATTACAGCCCTTATTGCACAAAGCTTTAAGCAACTGCTTAGATTGTTAAAAACACTCAAGTGATGTTTTCATCAATTAAATAAAACATGACATGTTCATGAAACGTTTCTATAGACCGGGTGGTCAAACTTCCTGACCCTAGCAGCTGCATACCAGCATTGCCATACTGACGAGAGCCCACACAGTAAAAAGTTTGAGCAAGGCATTTTAAATCCTCACAGTTTTATGTGTTTTCTTGAACATTATAACAGAATCTTGCACTTACTCTGTGCAGCAGTTGTGATCGCTTGATGGCTGCTGCGTGTATTAAGTACTTTTGAGAGCTTCGTGGATGACAAATGCACAGTATTTATTTGGACAGGGGATAACAGTAAACTGCTCATGACAAGACCTAGGATATGTTAAACAGAATATTCATTTTAGACCTGCAATAGAACATTTAAAACGCACACTTGAACGTGAGTGGCGATTTGGCCACCTCTGCTATAGACGGTTGTTACCCTTTTAAAAAGTTTACCACAGTAAATGTGCACTTTCCCCATGGTTATATTATGCATTTCCTAGACTTTACAATGGTTTCCCACATATTCCAGTACACTTTACCATACCTCTGGGCTTTACAACACTTTGCAATGCTTTTACTATGGGACACTTCTGTTGTCTAAGAGTTAGCTTACCTCTCTGTGCTTTACAATGCTTCCCTGTGCTTTACCCTACCTCTCTGTGATTTACCAGAGCTCTCTGAGCTTTACAATGCTTCCCTATGCTTTACCAGACCTCTCTGTGCTTTACAATGCTTCCATGTGCTTTACCAGACCTCTCTGTGCTTTACATGCTTCCCTATGCTTTACCAGAGCTCTCTGTGCTTTACAATGCTTCCCCATACCTCTCTGTGCTTTACAATGCTTCCCTATGCTTTACCAGAGCTCTCTGTGCTTTACAATGCTTCCCTATGCTTTACCAGAGCTCTCTGTGCTTTACAATGCTTCCCTATGCTTTACCAGACCTCTGTGCTTTACAATGCTTCCCTGTGCTTTACCAGACCTCTCTGTGCTTTACAATGCTTCCCTATGCTTTACCAGAGCTCTCTGTGCTTTACAATGCTTCCCTATGCTTTACCAGACCTCTCTGTGCTTTACAATGCTTCCCCATACCTCTCTGTGCTTTACAATGCTTCCCTATGCTTTACCAGACCTCTCTGTGCTTTACAATGCTTCCCTATGCTTTACCAGACCTCTCTGTGCTTTACAATGCTTCCCTATGCCTTGAATATTTGGTTTACTATGGCACTCTTCATGCAATATTTTACAATGAGCAGGATACAGCAATATGCTTTGCATATGCTTTTCAACGCCACTGAATTCAAAAGCGTTCCATACTTTGCACAAGGACCTTTCCATCTGCTCGTTTTTTTTTTTGTGTCAACAGGCGCAAGATAATGATCTTAGTCAATCCAGATGTCATTTAAATAGACATCATGGAAAGATTCTTAATTAAATATACAGTGTATAGAAACTATCGTGGTACAAAACCAGGTAGCAGTAAAAAGAAAAGAAAAAAAAACACTTTCATATATATTTTTGCTCAGAGCCAACTTCCCTATTGAGGTTTTGTTTCAACCAAGGAACTAAATAATTAATTTGCACATATAACTACAGTCATTTTACAAAGCTAAGGAGCCAACGAATAAAGACAACAGTTTGATTCAACCTGCAATAAAAGTCCATTCAAAACCCTCAAAACGCAATTACTTTTAAAATCTGCACCAGTGGCAGGAGTTTGTTTACATTCTGCACTGCCGTCACATTTACATGGATTAATGCACAAGGTTCCGTCGCTTTTAAATGGAACTTTAAAAGCGTTCTCGGAAGGCTTCGGGCACAGATTCAGTTCAATTGATGCACACATTACATGAAAAATTACAATTATACACAGGATCTCGGAATTGCGCGAGGCAACGCATGCACACGGAACAGGCTGCAGCCCCAGTTTGATATTGGGAACGAGAGGAGAAGGAGTTTTACAGACTGGTATCGTGATGCAGATGGGAATGTAGCTAGTGTGGGCTGGTGTTGAAGAATGATCCCACCTTCCGACACACTTTCAGATCTAGCTAACAGATTGGAGGGTAGACTGCCCACACTGGAGAGTCATCCTTCAAGCAGCGCCTTCAGCTTCCTTTGAAATGATTCGCTGGATCCGGATCTAGCTTTTGGAAAAGACGCAACTGTAAAACACAGTCACAACTACTTAATTTAATATTGATGAGATTTATGTTGCTTGTGGCCATCTGATTAAGTGTTTGGTTTTTTTTTTTTTGATAATGAGTCACCTGGGCCCCATCTGTGTGCAAAGCAAGACCAGATTAAAATGTTGCTTCTTGCTGTAGAAGGAGCAATGCTTCATTTAACAATACCAAGACGTTCAGTAAAGAAGTGTCTGATTGGGGTTAAAAAGATATAAAAAGAAATAAAAAACCCCAATCCTTGTCCAACATACCTAGATAACAATTTAGGGTACAATTAAAAAAAAGAGATTTATATTTGAAGAGCATACGATTAATCTATTCAGGGAAACCAAGATGTTTATTAATTAAGTGAGTGCAGTTAAACACCCCCCCCCCCCAGCCAGCAGTTTCCTGACCACTACTGTATATATTTCAGTATTATAAAACTCAAAATGAGAGCAAACCTCATTCGCTTAGAGAAGAAAAAAAAACAATCACACTTTTACTAATACGGCCAAATAGTTTGTTGAATAAATACAGTCTCAGAGTATCAAGTTTGATTACCTTTTCCCGGACAGTACCACTTCCTTCTTGGGGGAGGATGGAGAGGACGGGTATCCCCCCATTCTTTTCTGTGGTAGATACCCATTGCAGAAGGGCTTGGATGGTAAGGCCTGGAGTATCTGACAAACTGCAAGGCAGAAATAAAATTCCATCATAAGGTGTCAGAAATCGAAGCGAGAAAACACTGCAGTCAGATACAGGATTGCATTCAAGTACCAGTGACTTCTCAGCAAATACTCTGCATCCACCGAATTAAAAGGATTCAAATACAAGGTTTGTTTAGGGAAGGTTTTCCCAAAGCAGTCGTGCAAAGTGTCTTTACAACAAAATCACCCAGTAGATCTGTGCAAAAATCGGCATCAGGTTTAAACAGAGATGCCTACACCTCAGCCACTGACTCACTGTGTGACCCTGAGCAAGTCACTTCACCTCGTTGTGCTCCATCTTTCGGGTGAGACGTAGTTGTAAGTGACTCTGCAGCTGATGCATAGTTCACACACCCTAGTCTCTGTAAGTCGCCTTGGATCAAGGCGTCTGCTAAATAATAATAATAATAATAATAATAATAATAATAATGAAGGCATTCGGTGAAACGTTTGTACAGCTCTGCGCTACGCAAACCTGTGTTGCTCTAAAAAGCGATCACCATTTGAAAATACTGTACCCCAATTAAAACGACACAAACAGCATTGGGAAGAACCGTCTCCCAGAGTTGTACCCCATTTAAGCAGGATTATCAGTATTCCGATTATGTGGTGCCAACAGTACTACTATTACAATTTCCGGGAGACTTCTGCGATATCATTTTGTAGTTTCATTGATTACATGACATTAAAAATAAAAGATCCATATTATTTTCTTTTTTTTTTTTTTGATGTCTCTAAACCTTTGGCCACAGCTGTACAATGCCCCAGTTTGATACTGGGAACGAGATGAGATTGAGTTTTACAAACTAGTATAATGGTGCAAAAAAAAAAAAAAAAAAAAAAAGCCGCCCTGTTATTCAAACCCATGAAAGGATGAAGGCAGTTGGCTTCACCTTTCGTGGGTCCCCCCCTACTGCTGAAACCCTGGTTCTGCTCCTCACAGCTGCCCAGCCTCCTCAGCACATCAGCCAGCGCCACCTTCAGCAGCTGGATGTCATCCTCCTGCAGCTGCACCCTCTGCTCCAGGTACGCGAGTCGGTCGTCCAACTCCATGGAGCTGCTGGCAGACAGGTTGTCATCTGGGGGAGAGAAGGGGAGGTGAGGATCTTACTTCTCCAAAAACCACTTTGTGGCTTGGAACTTGGTTTCAGGAGACTAGGTTTCAGGCCACTGCACGGCACACCAGAGGAGACTTGGGCTTTGATAAAAGCAACCTCAAAACTAAGTCTCCTGGAACCAGGTTTCAAGCCGATGTTCCTGGAAAAACTGGCTTTGTGTTCCCTCAGCTGAAGACACCAGGGGCTGAATTCTCAAAGTGTTTACTCCAGTCTTTTAAAACAGGTAATTTAAAAACACCTCTTAAATTTTACAAAAATAAAACCAAACGAGTTATACATTTCAAGTTCACTTAAGCACTCCAAATGTGTATCTTAATTTCCCAATGCATAGCTGTTTGATCCATTCCTGGTTTTACCATAAATGAGACACCCGTGCTTGTTACACGCACACTGTGACTAATCAAGTGCACATTAAAACCTAGAATGGGTAAAACTGCTATGCAATAGGAGTCAAACTTTGCCTCCACCACCAAGCTTGAGGAACAAACAGAGTGACCTGTTAGGAAATTCTGCCAGAGGGCTCTTTTGGAGAAAAAAAACAAAACAAAATGCAGGTTTAACAATGACCCTACAACAACACAATCCTTTAACATGAGGAATCTCACTGTCTTTGGTCATTACCCCAATGCTATTTCCATTTAAAAAATAAACAAATAGTCAAATACACTGTATTCTTATCATTAAAACTATCAGTAGGGCTACATTTTTGGAAACTCGATCCATTCAATAGCAAAACGCCTCAACACGAAGTTCTCCAAATCTGACATGGAGAAAGACTCCTGGTTGAAATGTCACTGAATGGATTACTCATAGTTTTACTCTTCTGAAAAACTTTTGCTGTTCAGTCGAGTGACTCAAATCCTCCATCTAGTGGAGAAACACACATGCAACACGTGCATTTTGATCTCTAGTGCATCACAACTAGACAGACACAATCAAAAACGAGAATGAATCGAGCTCGTTTGTCCGACCACCGCCTAAACACTTAAATCTGAACTGCTTTGCAATGCCCTCGAAGGATCAATGAATTTATAGAAATAAATATAATTGTTAGTGCTGGTTCGCTTCCCCAGGTGCGAAATGTCTAAGCAGAGGGCAGTCAATTCAGATCATTCCGATGTGTGGTTGCAAATAGTAAACGGGGGTGTGGCCACCAGATTTAAGACAAAATACATTAGTTTTAAAATGCATTGAAATCAATAGGAAAGTCCGGCCTAAGGTTTCAAATAAATATTTAAAATACATTCAAAATCATATTAAAAAAAAAAAAAAAAAAAAGTAACTGAAAACACACATTTCACTTAACATTGACGGCTACTGCAGCCAGACTATTCTTTATGCTAGCTTATTGCATTATAAAATTATTACTACCGTGAGAGAGAGCAGGCGATCGAGATAGTTTCAGCAAAGAGCCAGGACAGAGTGGGGAAAAACACGCGTCCTCACTGCATGCTGTAGCTTGAAAAGCTTCATTATTAGCACCACAGAAAAGCCACAGGTATCCAGGGATACGCAGACACAGTACACCGCGATCGAAATTAGACCTTTTACTCACAAAATATAAAACGTGCTTAAATTGAGCCGTGGCTACAACTTGGGATTTAGCAGAAGTTAAAATCAGTAGTAGCACATTGCAGGGATACAGGCCTATAGGGGACTGCATCCGTCAGCCTGTATGCACGTCTCATATTGTACACAGATTGCTGTGCAAGGATCCAATTTTTTAATTTTTTATTTTTTTAAAACAAGGAATTCTATTTTGGTGTAAAATCTCATTCTGGGGTCAATGCAGCTTTAATGTAGTTTGAAAACTATCTGGTTTGTTTGCGTTTTTTTTTTTTTTTTTAAATAGGTCTTCGTTGTTGCAGGCGTGGGATTTGCAAAAGCAGTTAAAAATACCGTTTCATCTTGAATCTGCTATACAAGATTAGGAAGTGCGGTTACTAAAACTAATAGACAAGTATCGATTAATACTCACTGTACTTAAAAAACCAACCAATGCAATGTAGAAATCTTCTGAACTGAACACCAGACAGCATCTAAACAGAGCTTAACCCCAACTCTTAGTATTAATTAGACGTCTAATTTTATAGCAAAAACCCCGCAGAAACGGGTTTGTTTGCACACGCTCGCCTGCACTTTATTTTCACGCATAAAAAGGCTGTCTCGCAAATTGTGTTTTGCAACTGTGTTATTTATAAACTACGCGACATCACAGAGAAAGGAATCATAAGGACATCAGAAGAGAATATGCCAAGTTGCATTAAAAAAACAACTTACCGTTGCAATATTGAAGGAGCGAAGTGTTGTCATAGAGGCTTCCAAACGAAGACACCCTAGATTCAGACATCGCTGTTTTCGAGGTCTCCGCTCTCCGTTTCGAGCAAACCCCCTTTTTTTATAGCACTCGTTTCACGCTTCCCTCTTTCTTTTTCCCCTAAATCGGATTCTTCCCACCTCTCCTCTGCCTCAACCTGCCCCCGTCTCCTCCTCGGCTCTACCGTACCCCGCTGATGCCACCTTGCCTGCCTTGTTTCTATAGCAACCTCACTCTCTTCATCTGGGCTTGCTTTTCACGGCGCAGCTGTTGTGTGAAACACGGCTAATTAATCAACCATGCCAAAAATATTAATACATACATAAACCGGAAAATCACACACTCAGATGCATTGTTTATTTAAATAAATAAGTTACAACCCCTAAAATAAATATACAACCTAATTAGGTTATAGCCACAATGGGGGCTAATGGTTTCACCAGAGCCCAATATATTATAAGCAAACCAATTTTCCCTAACCATTTAACTAAAAGGGCGCTCAGTTTGGTGACGAACTCGCGCCAGTTTAATCAATTACTGAAATTCAGTCCAATCGATTGGTTTCGTGTGGTTGCAGTTGCTGTCTGCAAACACCAGAGGGCAGTGCTGGCAAACACTTGGAATACCGACCGACATTGATGTGTTCCTTCCTTTTAATAAATATGATTTTTGTATCACAGTACAAAAAAACGCGTAATTTATAAAGCATAGTGAACACAGGCAGGTAAGGTAGAGGAGAGAACAATCTGATCAGTCAAATACGTTTAGAGAATTCTAGTGAAATGCGTCCGATAACCCTTTGTTACTTATACAGGTACATACGATATAGGTATTTGGGTGTGTCCTGTAATATAACTGTGGCCAGTTTGGCAGAAAAAAAGGGTTGAGTTAGAGTGCCCCCTGGTGGACACACCCTGATTTTTATTTGTATAAATTGAGAACACCTGATGCATTCGTGTAGCTTTGTTTGGAAGGATGCGTCAGGTAAGCCACGTGCTGTAACTGTTTTAAATCTTCTTAAAGCTGTGTGCTGTGAATTGGATTAAGGAATATGTTTGTTTGCATGCTGCTTGTTATACTATATTCGGTATGATTTATTGGAAACAAACGGAGGCTGTAAACTGATTATTTTCAATCATAAAAGCGATGGAAGCACGATTTTTTTTCTTGTTTTGAAATCAACATGTTGATGAATGGGTTTATTTAATACCTGCCGATTTTAAATACTTCAAGGCAATTGCGAGTATCTGCGTATATGTAATACGGTATAGGCGAGATCAGCTGAAGCATCTTTATAAAATTCAGATCCAGCGCCATCTAGTGGTCTGACACTCTGGATCAAGATTCCTTTGTTTTAGCTGGCAATACAGTGCTTTTTAAATGGAGCTGGCACTTGCCAACAAAAAGACACTGACTGCTGTATTCGGTTTCCATTGTCTCTGGTCCCATTTAGACTAGTCTACTGTATATGTGACAAGTCTTTATTTTATCTACACTGATGGCACAAAGTAATAAATGTGTATTCCTTTGAAATACACTTGGCTAATAATATCAACATGAATACGAGCAGTAGTGTGCTGAATTCCCTCAGTGGATGAAACAGCAGGCGACATCCAGAAGATTCTCAGAACTCTTTCTGGGAAAGCGAAGGTCTGGCAGCCCTTGGCAGGGGGCAGGCAGTCTGGTGAGGATCCAACAACAGCGTTTTGGTTGTGTCCTGAGATTTAACAAAGTCCCATGCTGAACTTGCAGCCTGACCCCGGGTCAGCTGACTGACGCAGGCTGAGCTTTGTATTCCATCGTTGGTGACTTATCGTCCAATTTTTCTATTCCCCTGCTGCATTCCACTCTTGCTACATCCCCTGCTCCATTTATAGAGCAACCAGGTGCAGCTCAGAAATATTACAGATGTCCCAACTAATGTTAGTTCGCGGTGTGATTTTCTGTTTGGTCATCACATACTTGAGCGTTAAATCTCAGAAGTAATACGTCAAGAAGAATTTCCGCATGCTGAAGAGCAAAATCAAGATCATCAGGTTATTTTACTCCTGTCTAGCTGCCCATAACGTCCTCCAATCCTCCCCAGGCCAATCGCTTCTTTACACCCAGGAGCTCACCGGCAGATGTGAGCTACTGGCTCGCTAGAGGAGTCTTGTGTCTCATTTTCAATCACTCAACAACACCCACAGTACAGAAATGTACATTTCTCAATACCTTTTTTTTAAACTGTACCGCTGAACCTTAATATAAGCATCGCAAGGGTATCCATGTATTGTAACAAATAATAGATGGGCCTCTTCGGTCTCGTAATTTATGACGTCACAGAAACCCTCTGAAATTATTTTCCTATAACTCACTGAAGCCCGTCTACTAATATATATATATATATATATATATATATATATATATATATATATATAGAGAGAGAGAGAGTGTTAAACTGTAATTGGAAGTGTTCATGAAAAGGTCATTTGCTCCCAGAGCACACAGCAATAACACAGTAGACTTCAGGAAGATAAATGACAATATCAATTTACAACAGCAGGCGTTTAGGTTAGCCCAGCTTTTGTTTGTGAGTCTACCGCTGACTGGATCTGCTAAAACTGTTTAGCAAAAGTCATCTGCTTCCCCGCTAATGTTCTGAGCGGGTGTAGTGTGTAATTCACATCTTCCACCAGCGGGACTAGCCAGATTTCAACAAGTCCACTCTGCTATGTGTAAACACAGGCCTTTTTATTTAACTTTTTTTCTTTCTCTTTTCTGTTCAATTTTGAATCCCAAAGATTGTCCTGCTTCCTGTAGCAGTGACAGTCTCCTAAAAGAATAATATCTGCAGAAACTTAAATCTTGTTTAGCTGGGCTCCCATCTAACCCCAAGCCTCCCCTGGTGTGCCATGCAGTGAATTGAAACCAAGTTGCAAGCCGCAAAGGCGTTTCCTCAGCTTTAGAGACACTGAACGGATGTCCATACTTATGATCAAGGCTTGTAGTGAATGCATTATTGCTCCTTTTACTTTTGGATTAAATCTATGTATTCAGTGCTATGAAAATCTAGCACTTGTACAATTTACTGACAACATGGTCTAACTATGAATCAACAGGAGAAGTTAATTATAAAATGGTTTAAATATTGACAGGGCTAAATGATTGATTGAATATCTGAAACTAGTGTCAGTACTTAAAGGTCACTTAGTTTACTGTGTATACAGTGCTATACTGAACTTCTAGTAACACAATAGGTAATGCATCTAATGTCTTCAAGTATTTCCACAGTCGTTCTCCAGCTGTGTATGTGTGTCTACACCCAGTTGTCCTTGATGCACTGTTGCTGTAGTAGTTTGCAATAGAATAAGTTCTTAATGCTCTTTTCATTACATCAAGAGGATTACTGACTGAATCACAGTTGTGTGGGAGATGTGAGTGAAGTGACTTGGCTTGCCTGTGATGCGAGTTCTGGCTTGACTGTGCCACTGCCAGCAATCTAAAATAGGACCAAAATGTCTCAGCAGTCTGCAAATGTTTCGCTTGTTTGAGTGCTTGATTTCTATGCTGTGCGTCTGTGTCGGTTTGCCCATGGTATATTGCAAGCGTGTTTTATTGTGCCTGGACAGTAATGGCAAAGATACCAGCCTCCTTACTGCACCTGTTTTGTCCCGAGCCTCATCGTCACTCCCCATCGAGGATCTTTCCACACAATTGTCTGGCTCGGTTCCTGATTTTCAGCAGCTTGTTTCCGAAAGAGAACACAGTTCTATTTCAATACAGTGACTACGTATCGGTGCGTCACTGAAATAGACCCATGTCCATACTTGCCAACATTTGGAAACTTAAGCGGGACGCTCGTCTTTGAGGGGGCGGGGGCGGGAACAACCGTTTAAATATTGTGTGTCTACTGCAGTAATATTGTATCCTGATTTATCTACCTTGGGCTCCGTTTATGGTGCTGCCATTTTTAATATCCCGGTTAGGCCTATTAAAATCCCGAGACACCTTCCTTAAAACCAGGATGATCCAGGAAAATCGGGACAGATAGAGGTGGATTTTAAATCTCTATTGTAGAATAAAAACACGTAGACTGAACAGGAGGGCTGTGAATGTATTATACTGCCAGGGAAATGCCGAAGGCTGGTGAATTCATTTATAAATAGCATTCTAAAAAAGCGATGCTGTTCATTCAGGTGATGCTTGACTTTTATCCGCTTACAGATTGGATTGTAGACTGCAGCAGCATTTTGATACTGAGAAGGAATTGGATTTGATATTTTAGAGACATAATTTGTTCAACTTCTTCCAATTTGACTAACAAACAGGGACTTCAATTTAAGTAATTTGCCACTGTGGCGAAGCGCATCTGAACAGAATGCTATTAATTGCAATTTTAATTAGCGATGCGTTGGAATTGATTTAAAAGGGAATGGGAGTCGGGATTGGGGATTAAATTTTAAAAGGAATTGGAATTGAAAAACGGGAATCGACTCCAACCCTGTACGTAACTAAAATAACAAACGAAACATGAGAGAAAAAGCTACACTGGGTTTGTTTCATTAGACAATGATGAAACAAAATCTAGAAATGTCCAAATGCCTTGCTAGCAAAGACATAATAAATCAAAGTAGAATTTAAATCCCCGAGGCGCTTTATTCGCCTGTGCAAACTAATAACCATTCACCCACAAGGTTACTTTAGCGCTCTGGCTACGACTTGAACAACTATAGCTGCAAATCCCTTTTGTGAAATCATCTTGATTTTGCAGTTCAATGTGTTTTCCCTTACGGAAAAAAACAACAACAAAGGGCTAATTTAAAGCACAAATATCAACCAGTTTTAATACAAAGCAAACTGACATGCTGGCTCCGCAATGTCTAGCAAGCTATAGCATACGATCCAGTGGGAATAACGTGTCCTTCTACATCCAGCTGAATGCTGATCTGCTTTAGGCTCCTTGTGGCTGAAAAATACCACATCAGACTCTTTTAAAAGTAACGATAAACAAGAATGTTAACCTCTTGCAAGCACCAGCAACCGTGCGTCGTTTCTTGTATTAAACATTTTTTGCTTGTTATGTATTAAAGGGTAGGTATCCTAGTTTCAACTGACTATTTGTTTTCTCATTTTAGGTGGCTCCTTTTATTCTGCTATTAGAATTGACCTTTTTTTTTTTTTAAATCTCACTTTTTTTCTGTACCTGCTTAACAGTTTTAAGGTCATGTTGTCCCCCTGTCCAGGGTGCCTGGCACTTCGAATTCTCCAGACAAGCTCAATACCAGTTAAAGGCAGATTTGAGAAAGTTATAAAACTCAGTATGGGAACACATGAGAACCCTTCTGAATGGTCGCACATGTCATAAAATATTAAAAGTTAACAGAATTAAATTTGAAACTACTTCCTCCCCTTCCCTCTAGCATTTTAATTTCTGGTCAACCCTTGCTTCGGTAGGAGCCGTTTTCGAAGCAGACTTTAGTTTGTAAACCAGGCAGATTATGGTTCCAAGCAGAAACGGCAAGAGAATTATACAATGCACAGGTAATAGGATATGAGATCTGGAGAATGCAGGCGCTGTAATGTATCGCTAATTAACGTGGTTTTATATTCCTGTCTGCTGGCAGTGAACGCAGGGTTTGTAATGCATACGTGTTTTCGAAATACACACAATCAAAATGTTCATGACAAACCTACTGGATCTGGCGTTGTCTTTTTCGTTTCCAGATCGCCTTGATGGAACTGCACAGCCCTGCCCTTTTTAATTTTCAGCAACTTGATCAGTGTTAAAAACCAATTTGGTTCAATTATAAATTTGGTAAGTGTCTGTTACCTCTAATAGCTTGTATAAACGAACATCAGAATACATCAACACACCTTTGCGGCCATCGCCATGGTAACAAACCCAGGACCGGGTTTGAGCAACCCCAGTCTATAGACCATCTCCGCGTGCATGTGCGCCGGTGTACAGCAGACTGTGTTCAAAACACCTTTCATTTAACTGCCGGGCAGCGATGACAGCTGCGGGGCTTGATTTATGGTGCAAAATCACTGGGCCGGCTCCGCAATCGAAACGCTGACGGAAGATAATTTGTTTTGCAAGTTGTTGGGTCTCCTTCATCCATCGCCAACCTTCACTTGCTGGGCACAGTAGTGAGACATGCATTGGAACAAAGAGGCACGTCTGTTTGATGTAATCAACTCGAACAAATAGCCCTACCGCTCCCCTTCAGAGAGAAGCGTCTTGTTTTTAATACCACTACAATTTCTATGTTTCTATGTGTAAATGTAACACAAACAGTGTTGTGTTTAAAGATGCAATATTTTTTACGCCATAAGTCGTTTTAACATTTAATCCTCAATCCTCAATTGCTTATATCCTTTTGGATATAAGCAATTCTCTCTGTTTTATTTATTTGGTTTTTAATAGCAACGAAACATTTCAAATTATAGAACTGCCGAAATTGAGAATGACATGTTTTAAAGGGCTTCCCGTATAATTTTATTGATTTGATTAATGCTTGATGTCTGACACGTTATGATTTGTATCACGTGATGTTGGCTTCTCCACACGTTTCCCTTTATCTGCCTCATTGGGCACAGGCTAATTGAATTATTGACCAGTTTACGCACCTGAATATATAAAAAAACAGATGCGTTTTTTTTTTTACAGACGGGATGGTCATCCTGGGGTTTGTATGTGTGTGCAGGAGTGTGGATCGACGAGTAAGAGAGTGAAACGGACCCGTAAATGAAGCGTCCCGACTAAGTAGTGGGCTGATATGCCGGTGTTGAATAATGAACGGGAGCGGCTTGAGTGTTTTTAACCTGGCGGTAGCCGACAGGGGTTTAGGAAATGAAACCGAATGGGCTATACTGTGATGCTGGTTTCTCTCTCTGTTCCCTCCCCTGCACGGACATTGTGTGTGTGTGTGTGTAGACCGCGGTTTTTTGCTTTTTATTAGTACTATTTTGTTTCACTATTTCATGAAAATGTGTCTTCCCTTTTATTCGTTGTTGCTGTGGAACTTTGTTTAATACATGACCCATTGATGTGAAACTTTTTACGCGTTTGAAGTCTAATTTACTTGCATGTGAATAGAATTGTTGTCTCGTTATACAAATAACTTTTAAACAATGTGTGGCTGCTTTAGGATTTTTACAATAAACTAAAATTATTACTTTTTTTTTTGGCGACCCTGTTACTGCTGTTTGCTGAATAAAATAACCTAAAGTTATCTTAGGATTTGTTCTGTGCCTTCTCGCACTGCACTAGCGTTTAGTTGCTCGATACATTCTGTGATATTTTGGAATTAAAGGCAAGTGTTTCCTGTTCCTGTATACGCTCCCGTGAGCGGGGAGGTGTTGCTAAATACATAGCATTACACTCGCTTGCCATTTCAATGAAAGTCCATACGCTGTGTAACTTTAACACTGAAACATCTTGCAGTTGTAAAAACAGCACTAGGTCAAATACATCAGGATCCAGAAGTCCCAGGTCGTGTTCTTTATAGACCTTCGTGAGTTCTGGCGAAGACATTGCATTATCCGATTCCCGAGCTTTAAAAATAGGCTCAGTGTGGTGTACAAATAACTCTTACTGCATTTCAGGACCTCTGCTTTGAAATTCTTGACTCGGCTTCAAGTGCTTTCCCTTTGGTATTGTGGCGTGCACGGGGGAAGGCAGCAGCAGGGCTGGTAGGTGATGCAATCACTCACAGAGACATAAGCTCGATATACGTTCCTTGCAGCGTAGCCGGCTCATGAGTACAGCGGTATCGGCGCTATGCTTTAGTGCGAGAGGTCCCAGGTTCGCGCGCGCCCTCCGCCTGTGTGTGGATTACCTCGCCCTGTGTGATGCGTTTGCCTTCGTTAACCGAGATCGCTAAAGTAGAAGTTATCAGGTTTTCAGTTTAGCTTAAAATAGCATAATTTTACAAATGTGCGGGTTTTCCACTAATTGTACAACTGCAGCTTGACTCAAATATTTAAGGGTACACGCGCGCCAGTCCTTAACTGCACGTTATGAGGAAATACGTTCAGTTTTGTGAGTGTCGGTGACAAGGTGCAAACGCAATACATTGATAAGCAGAAATCAGTATTTTAGAGGTGGTTATTGGAGGGGCTGCAGTACCCCTGCTTGCCCCCCTTTGTGCCCGCCCCTGGGTTTATGCGTGCTTGGCATGCAGTAAGAAGACAGCGTTGCGCAATGAGCTGAACGCTCTGACCAACTGCGCCTTCCCCAGAGGTAGTAGCCTGCTTATGCTGCTGGTGTAAAAAAAAACTAACACGACTATATGGGACTTGAACAGTGCCGCTTAACTAGCTTTTCCCTCTTCGTAAAACACAGTTGCTCTTCAAAGTTTCTCGCCATATTGCACCAATCTACTGAAGGAGATTCGGTACTCGCACATTTTTTTATTTTATTGAGAGCTTCATTATTCCCCTTACTTTTTAAAATCCTCAACGGGATATTATTACCTGTGAATTGGTTTTTCGGCGCAGTGTAAAACCTGGAATACTTCAAAGGTAAGGACTTCATCTTTTATAATGTAGCATGTGTTTTAGCTTGGTCTTATTTGTTTTGTTTTGTGTTTGGTTACAGAAAAAAAAAATAGACACATTTTTGTCGTCCCGTTGTGATATGTATCCTACATTACAGATGTACAGGATACAGTCGAAATATCATTTATATTTCTTGCAATGCCTTTTCAGTATAATATAATTTATAATTTAAGTCGCTAACCCCCCAGTGCTGTATACTCTTAGAAGGTGATTTAATTCTTAGAAAGGGGTCTCTCTTTCCCCTGGCACGTTGGATATTTTTTTATTTCAACCTGTGGAGGTGTTTAATCACTCAGGACATATGTTTTATCAGTGCAAAGATTGCTTTCTTCTCCTTACCGCTGCTGGCACCTGAGACGCTATTACGAAGGGATTTCGAGGGACTCCGAGGTGATATCAGACGCAGCACATGGAACCCGTCCAGAACTAAGCACTTGGAGAATTCTAGCAGTTGGTGCAATGTCATAGATTGTACCAGCCTTCAATAAATGTTCCACATGCATTCGAGTGACCTGCTGCAAGGTTGAGCAAGCGTTTGATAGTTCTGTATCATCTAGGGATGCAGTGATAGTGTCTACAAGCCTGTCCTGGACTGGAGGGTGCACCTTTCTCTTAGGGAGGGAGGGAGCAGTTCAGTCTCCATGCCTCAAGCCTGCCCTGTACTGGAGGGAGCACCCTTTCTCTTAGGGGTTGAGGGAGGGAGCAGTTCAGTCTCCATGCCTCAAGCCTGCCTTGGACAGAAGGACCTTTTGGCATCTTTTCCAGTAGTTGATCTTTGTTCACATATTATATTTGTGAACTTCTCTCTACTAGTAGCTAATTGTTTTGCAATGCTTGGGGAAACATGCTTTTCACTTGGCACTGCAGCAACAACAATAAATAGACCAAACTAATGTACCCTCTATTTAGCAACTCTGTTTTTTAACCCTAATGACCCATCAGGACTCATTTATTGAGTGGTTTGTGTACAGTGGCTGCAAATTACGGGCTATTGTGGACGCTTGGGGAATTCCACGGCTGTTGCCGGTTTAAGTAAGAAACCACAAAGTACCTTCAGTTTGAATTTATACATTATACATATATAAATAAATTTGTTTTACTGTCCCTTGTTCTGATGTATACGAAGATTTGAGAACCCAGCGCATTCAGAGTGGTTTATTATTTGGGAGTACGCTCTGAGTTAATTAGGCTCTATATTTATGTCCTCTTTAATTTCCTAAGTGGTTATCTCCGTAGCAAACCAAACGACGAGAGACTATTAATGATGGATTGTTGTGTACGCGGCACTGCGTTATTCCAATTAACTAGGACGGGTACTTCAGAACCAGCGATCTCCCTTTTATTTATTTATTTATTTATTTATTTATTTATTTCTCATAATTGTCTGTTATTGGAGTGTAATAATGAAAATTCCCAAGGAGACCAGTGGTAATACTTTTAAATAACGGCATAGGATTCCTAACGAAACCCGCAGGAATAATACCTGACTATCTTCTGTCCTTCCTCTGAGTTCTGAAGTCCTTCATTTTGAATTCAGCCCCCCAGGGATTTAATGACCTGTGTTCATTACTCCTAACACATGATGTTGATCACATGTACAAAGCTGGCATCATACACGAAGAATGAATACTTCTCGCAGTCCCCTGGTGGGCGAGTAAGAGGGTGTGAATTCATGACAGCCAGCAGAAGTAAACAGAAGCCCAAGTGTTTGTGTTGGTGTCTTCTGCGTGCTTAAATGGAGATTGGATGGATTTGTCTCTTTTAAACGTCTCCTCCTTCAGTTATAATTATATCTGAAACCAATTCCATTTGAGAAGAAAAGAGGATTTCAAGCCTGGACTGGACTGCAGGGAGCCCTCTTTCTCTTAGGTGGGGCGAGGGAGGGAGGGAGCAGTTCAGGTCTCATGCCTCGTCTGCCCTGGATTGGCGGGAGCACCCTTTCTCTTAGGGAGGTGAGTGAAGGAGGGAGGGAGCAGTTCAGTTTAGGTGCCTATCCCCTCTTTGTCTCCTTATTGGCTTGTGCATTAATCGGCTATGCCACCTTTTTTTGTTTTTCCATCAACGATACAGTCTGAGGTATAAAGATTTACCAAGCCCGTGATAACCAATTGATTTTAAACCCTTGGCTCCAGCATGTATTGGAGACTGAATCCCTGCCGGTGCTCCAGAGTTTAACAGCTGTGTGAGAAGAAGGTCCGACTTATTTTCCAAGGTCACGCAGTCATTAAACAGGAGTCTGAGCTAGAACTGGATCCCAAAAACTCCTGGCACCCAGCCCCTCCGCTCGTAACAGTACACATCTCATCCTGGCGTGCTCAGAGCTCTGCTCGGATCGCTATTATTATTATTATTTATTATTGTTTTGTAAGTTTTTCAATACAGTACTGTATTGCTAATCTAACCCCGGTCATCGGAAATGACTTGTAATGCGATCTACGCTGTCAAAAATGAGGCACAGAGCAGCTGTAGAAATATCAGAGTCCTCTAAATCCGGAAAACACTTACAGCTGGGTGTATTATTTTAACTGGAAGGGTTTTACTGGTTCTTGGATGAAATACAAAAGTATAAGTCATATATTTAAAAAAAAAAACATTTTTAGTGTGGTACAGATTACACTGATCTCGTCGGATTGTGAGTGAACTTAAACGTGTTTGTCACAAGCTATACTATACGTTTTGGTTGAATGCAAACTTGAGTCTTCTTATCCTTTTCACATAATAAAGGGGGAGGAAAGTAGATGGGGTGGAATGATTCATGTTGTATCGATGAATCATGATCCTTTCTTTACATGATATATCATAATAGAGGTCTGCATTGCTTGTATCGTGACGCAAGACCATCAGCACACTGCGGTTCACCAAATGTTTTTTGAATGCGGCATAAGTGTGTTTTTATGGTTGGTATGAATACACACTCGTTAAATCCCCCAACTTGTTCAATTATAGTCTCGTTAAGTGATTGTTTAATCTTAAGTATCATACAAGTACGATCAGGACCATCGTGATTCATAATGCATCGTGACGCTGGTCTATTGTCGCTCTCCTAAAAGTAAACCAGTCCGTTTTTTCTCCAGTAACCCCTTCTTTCCTTGCAGTAGGATGGGAAGCGATGGTGCCCTGAGATCTTCGATTGAGCGGCTGGGTTTGAGACTCCTGTGCTGAGACCATGCGCCCCTGCAGAGCTCCCGAGACGGCCCGGTCCCTCCTGTAATGAGGCGCAGAGATGTGGGGCCCCCACGTCTTCCACCTGCTCACCGTCTCAGTGCTCTGGAGCTCCGAGGTGAGTCCGGGGAGCGCTGCGGTCAATTACACTTACAGCAGCATTGTTTGCTGAAATTGCAATTGCATTTACAATGCTATTTTCTTGCAACTACATTTTTATGCTGCAGTAATTGCAATTATAATGAATACAAAAGTAACATAAATAGCTCCACACACATTACCATGTTCTATTATTATTATTATTATTATTATTATTTATTTCTTAGCAGACGCCCTTATCCAGGGCGACTTACAACTGTTACAAGATATCACATTATTTTTTATAAGTGTTAATAAAAGCCGATTTTAAAAATGGATTGTAAACAAAACTGGTAAAATGTTAGAATTAAAACCATATTCAATTGACACTGTTGTGGCAAGCATTTCTATTTAAGTCTTTAAAGAAAAGCACTCCTAAATCTACAAGACAGAACAAGACTACCAAAACTGGCAGAATGGGTAGATTAGACTTCAAAAGCAACGCTTGGCCACAAAACTGTGCACAAGACCTTCTGCCAAAGGAATGCCAGGGGGTTATTCTGAAAAGCAAAATAATAATAATAATAATAATAAAAAACTCCCTATAGGTTTGAGTGAAGGGGATGTGATTGCCATGCCTGATAAACTATGGTCATTAGACGGGACTATCAATACCAGCAAAGTAATAGCTCTTTCCCCAGCAGTGCAGCTGTCAGTAAGGCTTCTAGTCACGTATTTGTGATTTTGACACTTCCCAGCTTGTATTTTCATATTGTCTGGTGGGGGAAAAAAGCAATTGTGGTTCGGCCACCTCTTAGTAATTAGTGCTTATCAGAAACTCGTAATTGCATTTAAGAAGCATTCGTTGTGTTGATTTCAAAACAAGAAAAGGTTCTTGAAATGGTTCGTAATGTGTGATCGCTTTGGCTTTTCCCTGAACTCTCTTTAAGATTGCAGCAGGGAAGATGATGAAGGACACTCTGGAGGAATGGAAGCGATATCACCTGGAGTGTCATGAGAAGATGATGTACGACCCCTACCCACCAGGTGAGAGGCCAGGCAGGGACACAACTCCCTCTCTCCCCCCTCTAAAAGCAGTGTGGAGTAGTGGTCAGGGCTCTGGACTCTTGACCGGAGGGTCGTGGGTTCAATCCCAGGTGGGGGGACACTGCTGCTGTACCCTTGAGCAAGGTACTTTACCTAGATTGCTCCAGTAAAAACTGTATAAATGGGGAATTGTATGTAAAAAAATAATGTGATATCTTGTAACAATTGTAAGTCACCCTGGATAAGGGTGTCTGCTAAGAAATAATAATAAAAGAAAGGATCCTCCCTCCAGTCCAAGCGAGGCTTGAAACATGAACTGCTCCCAAGAGAAAGGGTGCTCCCTCCAGTTACACATTACCACTGTGGATAAATCCAGTGCGTTTCAGAAGCACAGGCTACTGTTCAAATTAATTGTATTACGTTTTCTTTTTCTTTTAATAATACAATTCCAAGCAGTTTTAAAATACAGTGAACAGGCAGCAAAGTGACGCAAAACATGGTGTTCCCAGATCGAGCAGCAGGCATGATCAGACGCATGGTTTGTGACTCTGTGTTGGTTTCTCCCCCCGCAGGTGTCTTCTGTAACCGCACGTTTGACATGTATGCTTGCTGGAGCGACGGTCTGCCCAACACCACAGCGAAGGTACCCTGCCCGTGGTATCTGCCCTGGCACGACCAAGGTAATCCCTTTAGTGAGGTATTGGTAACGGTAATAGAAACGCACTGCTGACACGCACCAGAGAACTCGCCAATAACTCGTACACACACCAGGACTGTCCCATCATATTGTACCGTGTCACTGCTGCCTTCCCATTCCAATTTGCATTGTAATTACTTAAATACACATGTACAGTACTGTGCAAAAGTTTTAGGCAGGTATGAAAAAATGCTGTAAAGTAAGAATGCTTTCAAAAATAGACATGTTAATAGATTATATTTATCAATTAACTAAATGCAAAGTGAGTGAACAGAAGAAAAATCTAAATCAAATCCATATTTGGTGTGACAACCCTTTGCCTTCAAAACAGCATCAATTCTTCTAGGTACACTTGCACAAAGTCAGGGATTTTGTAGGCATATAGTCAGGTGTATGATTAAACAATTATACCAAACAGGTGCTAATGATCATCAATTCAATATGTAGGTTGAAACACAATCATTAACTGAAACAGAAACAGCTGTGTAGGAGGAATAAAACTGGGTGAGGAACAGCCAAACTCAGCTAACAAGGTGAGGTTGCTGAAGACAGTTTACTGTCAAAAGTCATACACCATGGCAAGACTGAGCACGGCAACAAGACACAAGGTAGTTATACTGCATCAGCAAGGTCTCTCCCAGGCAGAAATTTCAAGGCAGACAGGGGTTTCCAGATGTGCTGTCCAAGCTCTTTTGAAGAAGCACAAAGAAACGGGCAACGCTTGAGGACCGTGAGAAGCAGTGGTCGGCCAAGGAAACTTACTGCAGCAGATGAAAGACACATCATGCTTACTTCCCTTCGCAATCGGAAGATGTCCAGCAGTTCCATCAGCTCAGAACTGGCAGAAAACAGTGGGACCCTGGTACACCCATCTACTGTCCGGAGAAGTGGCCTTCATGGAAGACTTGCGGCCAAAAAGCCATACCTCCGACGTGGAAACAAGGCCAAGCGACTCAACTATGCACGAAAACACAGGAACTGGGGTGCAGAAAAATGGCAGCAGGTGCTCTGGACTGATGAGTCAAAATTTGAAATATTTGGCTGTAGCAGAAGGCAGTTTGTTCGCCGAAGGGCTGGAGAGCGGTACACGAATGAGTGTCTGCAGGCAACAGTGAAGCATGGTGGAGGTTCCTTGGAAGTTTGGGGCTGCATTTCTGCAAATGGAGTTGGGGATTTGGTCAGAATTAATGGTCTCCTCAATGCTGAGAAGTACAGGCAGATACTTATCCATCATGCAATACCATCAGGGAGGCATCTGATTGGCCCCAAATTTATTCTGCAGCATGACAACGACCCCAAACATACAGTGAAAGTCATTAAGAACTATCTTTAGCGTAAAGAAGAACAAGGAGTCCTGGAAGTGATGGTATGGCCCCCACAGAGCCCCTGATCTCAACATCATCGAGTCTGTCTGGGATTACATGAAGAGAGAGAAGCAACTGAGGCTGCCTAAATCCACAGAAGAACTGTGGTTAGTTCTCCAAGATGTTTGGGCCAACCTACCTGCCGAGTTCCTTCAAAAACTGTGTGCAAGTGTACCTAGAAGAATTGATGCTTGATGCTGTTTTGAAGGCAAAGGGTGGTCACACCAAATATGGATTTGATTTAGATTTTTCTTCTGTTCACTCACTTTGCATTTAGTTAATTGATAAATATAATCTATTAACATGTCTATTTTTGAAAGCATTCTTACTTTACAGCATTTTTTCACACCTGCCTAAAACTTTTGCACAGTACTGTACTTACACATAATTACAATGTTATTATACGTAGTTACAATGCACCTAATGTACATAACTGTTTGCAGGCTGTAGGTAAGTACACAATTGTATCAGGAAAGGGTTAGGGTTGCATCATGGTTATAAGTACATTGTAATTTATTTTATCTCTCCTCTCCTCGCTGTCTGGCTCCAGTTCGGAATGGCTTTGTCTTCTGGTACTGCGGCTCGGACGGTCAGTGGCTCATTAACAGCTCTGGATATCCCTTGAGAGACTATTCCCAGTGCGAATTGGACGATAGTCTCCGGAAAGCACAGGTATCCTGGAAAAACCAAAGGATTCCGTAGTCCTTCAGGCATTGTTGTTCAGTTATTTAGCAGACACTTTTATCCAACCTGAAATTAGAAAAACGATGAAGTATAAAGCCCCTGATCCTTTAAGCTGAGGGAACACAGACACTTTCTCAGGAACAGTGGCTTGAAACCTGGTTCCAGGAGACCTAGTTTAGAGGTTGCTGTATCAAACCCCAAGTCTCCCCTGGTGTGCCGTGCAGTGGTCTGAAACCAAGTCTCCTGAAACCAAGTTCCAAGCCACAAAGTGGCTTCGCGTTCCCTTTGATTTTAAAAGGCAGTGTTGCTGAGATGAAATGCTGTTTGTTTTCTGATTTCAGGAGGAGCAGATGAGACTCCTGGCCTATTTCCGGGTCATGTACACAGTCGGGTATTCGCTGTCTCTCGGAGCTCTGACGCTGGCGCTCGCAATCCTCTTGTCATTCAGGTAAACCCTGCACGCACCCCAATCCTTCACACTCAAACCTGTCTGTAATCCCACTGACGAGTCACTCCGAGTACAGCGGATACAGAATCGTGCAGTGCTGTGAAAATCCGCTTGTATCACACACGGCCCTCGGTACTTTATTAGAATATATAGAATATATAAGAATTATTGACTGGTATAGCTGATTTTAATAATATGGTGTCATTTCCATCCGATACAAACTAGGTTTTAGAAAGTAAGATTATCACGTCAATGATACGGTGCGCTGATATGATCAACTTACTTTCTAATCGCCCAGTAGATTGCTTTTGATGAGAACACCAATTACATTAATGTATGTATTTTATAGAGTTGCTGTACGGTCACACACACACTTGCATACATATACGCATGCACTTGAATCATAGCACGTTTTCATTTAGGAAAAAAAACATAATTTCGCAGAAAGCTGAGATGCACTCGGAACAACATCCACAGCAACCTGTTTGCCTCCTTCATGTTGAGAGCGATCTCCATCCTCACACGGGACGCCCTGCTGCTGAGACAGACCAGAGAATTGAGAGACCACGGGGACCCGACCATCATGCTGAGCAACCAGGTACGCACAGACGCACTGGAACATGTTCAGTGCTCAAGTGTCTTAGTCTAAGAACGCACCTCCTTTTCATTTGTTGTGCCCCGTGTATGCTGACTGGCTCTCTGTCTCCCCCTGGTGGCCAGGCTCTGACGGGCTGCAGGCTGGCCCAGGTGCTTATGCAATACTGTGTTGGTGTGAACTATTACTGGCTGCTGGTGGAGGGGCTGTACCTGCACCACCTGCTGGTGGTGATGGTCTTCTCAGAGAAGAGCTACTTCAGATGTTACCTGTTCATCGGCTGGGGTGAGCGCGCCTTCCTTGCCTGCCTTCCCTCCTTGCTAAAGGTGTTGCGGATAACAGAGTAATTTCTTGTGTGCGTCGCCGCTACCAGGCGTGGCGTCAATGTTCTATTTTTATCAATTCCTTTTTAATAATCAATTCCGACACGTCATTGATCAAAGTTGCACTCGGCGGTGTTCTGTTAAAACGGGCTTCTCACGATGGCGGCAAGTGTTTTAAATTTGAAGTCACTGGTTATTAGTCAATTATCGTGGCTTCTGAGTGAAAGCCGTTGAGCAATTGCAGCAATTACTATGTCTCGAAGATATCGACTCCAATTCCTTTGATGGAATAGAGAATTGTGTGTGGGTGTTTTTTATTTATTTATTTATTTTTTAAAAAGGAGTTGGAATTGAAAAAACAGGAATTGACCCCAACCCTTGTGGGGGCCATAATTTCTTGGATCTCGAGTTTTTACCTTTTGTGAACAATGCCGACATGGCAAAGTTCAGGGATGGGAATGAGACTCCTGTTGCACAGCAGTTTCACCCATTCCAGGTTTTACTACCAGCTTGATTAGCCACAGTGTGTCTAGGTAACCAGCTCAGGTGTGTCTTACTAAACTGGAGGGACCCAACATATTTTTACAAAGCAGTTGGTCTTTCAGTCTGGTGACGTTCATATGTATTGCATGAGAAGCAGCAATGGAAACAAGACTTCGTAGCAGTTTGATCCATTCCTGGTTTTACTATGAGTTTTTAGTAAGACACACTTGAGTTACCTGTGCACTGTGGCTAATCAAGCTTGTCTTAAAACCAGGAACGGATCAAACGATGGGAGTCATATTACCATCCCTGTACACGGGTAGTAGCAGGGAGGTAGCTGTCTGGCGGTTTGTATCGCATTTGAGTGGCAAGTAAGCTTCAAGGAGGGAAGAAGCTTGTGTGCCTGTAGACACTTAAAACTAGCTAATGTAAACAAACCGGTCAGCCAATCAGTTATGCATTTAATGAAGCATTGAACAGAGCTTTCAAATGTTGTGTGTGTTTTGTTTTTTTCAGGAACCCCAGTTTTGTTTGTAGTTCCCTGGGTTGTGGTCAGACACCTTTATGAAGATACTCAGTAAGATTTTACTTTTTCCAGTCCAAACTATGATTTCTATGCATGTGTTTCTTTGCTTGCTTGCTGAATTGCATCAGTATCCTCAAACGCTCAAAATCCTGCAGCAATGAGGTCGGAATGGTTGGGCTGCTTAATCTTTTTTAAACAATCTGCAATTATTTCATAATGTAATTGCATTACACATAGTAATAGGCATTCAAATTAAATGCGACATGAATTAAGAGGCTGTAATATAGTTTCTCAGAGCAGTAACACGAACAGTTGCCATAATACAATCTCCACTTGTTATTCATACACCTTTTCAGTAGATTAAGTTTGCACATGTGGGGGCGTCTGTCTGTCTGTACATCTGTCACATTTTTGCAAACATCAGGAAAGCTGCTTAATAAATGAACGGAGATTGGTGAAGATTCTCTTTTGGCTGCTGCTAATGGAACACGAAACCACCGTTTCAGGAACACTGGCTTGAAACCTGGTTCCGGTGTTATGCCAAATACAACCTCTGCCAAATAGTCTCCTGGCAGTATTTGGCACCTTTTTAGGTGCTAAATACTGTCCCTGCCAAATAGTGTCTTCTAGCTGTTATTGGTCACTCCAGCACAATTCTACCCCAAGTCTCCCTGCCTGGTGTGCTGTGCAGTAGCCTGAAACAAAGTTCCAAGCCACATAGGGGCTTTGTGTTCCCTCAGCTTGAGAGAAGATATTCAATTTTTGCAATAGCAGTTTCATAGTTTTGAATGTAGTCTGGAACAGTCACTGTTGCCATGATGCTAAACAAACAAAAAAAAAAAAAAAAAAGCAAAAAAAACACAGCACAGGCATCAAGGAACACAGCACAGGCATCAAGGAACACAGCACAGGCATCAAGGAACACAGCACAGGCATCAAGGAACACAGCACAGGCATCAAGGAACACAGCACAGGCATCAAGGAACACAGCACAGGCATCAAGGAACACAGCACAGGCATCAAGGAACACAGCACAGGCATCAAGGAACACAGCACAGGCATCAAGGAACACAGCACAGGCATCAAGGAACACAGCACAGGCATCAAGGAACACAGCACAGGCATCAAGGAACACCGCACAGGCATCAAGGAACACAGCACATGCATCACGCACATGCATCAAGGAACACAGCACAGGCATCACGCACATGCATCAAGGAACACAGCATATGCATCAAGGAATACTATGTGTGTAACACTGACTGTTATCTTCCTTTTGTCTTTAAGGTGCTGGGAAATAAACGAGAACATGTCCTATTGGTGGATTATACGCTCTCCTATACTAGTAGCTATTCTGGTAAATTCATGTTTCTTTTTGCTGTGTATATATAACAGCTTTACTGCACTTGGTAACTGAGCGATCTACAGTTGTCATCTTGCTCGTCTTGCTCGGTGATCAATTGGCCGAGTGCCGCCCGGGGGGAGGGAGGGTTAGGTTGGCCAGGGTGTCCTCGGCTCACTGCGTACCAGCGGCCCCTGTGGTCTGGCCGGGTGCCTGCGGGCTTGCCTGTAAGCTGCCCAGAGCTGCGTTGTCCTGCGACGCTGTAGCTCTGAGGCGGCTGCACGGTGAGTCCGCAGAGTGAAAAGAAGCACACAAAATAAAATTACAACAGCTATCTTTAAAATAAATAAATAAAAATTAAAAAAAAAAAAAATTGCAATTCTAAAATAAATGATGTATACTTTGTCGTTTTCCTTGCAATCTTTTTTCCTTCCTTCTGAATTAACCACAACTTCATTTTTTTTTTTTTTTTTTTTTTTGCTTTTGATGCAGATCAACTTTTTCATATTCATCCAGATTATACAGATTCTCATCTCCAAGCTCCGAGCACATCAGATGAGGTACACGGATTACAAATTCAGGTGGGTGTTTACAGTTAAAGGCTGTCTTGGCTACATAATGATCTTGCAGGTTTAGATTCTCTTTGATGGATTTGTTTCCTGGGGACTGAAATTCAAAGCACTGCAGACTCATTCGAGCTCCCGGATACACACGTACCTTTTACCTCTTTCCTTGCTGCATTGATACCAAACCAATGTGGTATTCCTTGCATGTCCACTAGGGGCAGAGTGTTGCAGGAAAGCTTTGCTAAGTGTGCCTGCAAAACAAGTTTAGAATCGAGCAAGGAAGTGCTGCAGTTTACAGAAATTAAAATTACAACATTGGGAAGGTTCTCAAGTTGGGTTGGGTTGTGTTGGAAGTTACTCAGCAGGGATGGAAATAAGACTCCTATTGCACAGCAGTTTCACCCGTTCCAGGTTTTAGTACAAACTTGCTTGCCCACAGTGTGTACAGGTAGCAAGCTCAGGTGTGTCTTCTTAAACTCCGAGTAAAAACCAGGAATCGTGTCATCAACTGTGCAATGGGAATCTTATTTTCATCCGTGATGTAGCCTGAGTTGTGGTGTAAGTCACTCTGTGCTGGGATGGGCTGTGGTGTAAGTCACTCTCTGGTGTGTTGGGTTGTGTTTTGCAAGTTGCTCTGCTGGGTTGGTTTGGGTTGTAAGTCACTCTCTGGTGTGTTGGCAGGCTGGCGAAGTCGACGCTCACCCTCATTCCTCTCCTGGGGATTCACGAGGTGGTGTTCGCTCTGCTCACGGAGGAGCAAGCCAAAGGAACGCTGCGCAACGTCAGGTTCTTCTTCGAGCTCTTCCTCAACTCCTTCCAGGTGATCATCATCACAGTACGAAAATGACGTCTCCCCTGGAGTGCAGGGCGACGGTCTCCCAAGGGGGGAATCATTGTACAATTCTATAGCTATGGCAAAGTTTTGCATTACCCTGGATGTTCTTCTAAAATAAATAAATAACTTTTAATTGTCTCAATCCTAAAAATCTAGGTGACACAACTTTTTAGTCACAGCTGTAATTGGGGTCTGTTTTGGAGGTTAGTGGAGGATTGTGTGTGATCTGGGTAAGTTACTGTTCTCAATCTTTTATCCTTTATCCTGTAGGGGCTGCTGGTTGCCATTCTGTACTGCTTTATCAACAAGGAGGTAAGAACAACACGACACAAACGCAACCCCTCCAAAATATGCAGCACGGGCGAGGTAAATACAGGAAACAGCTGAGGCAAGCAGCATTCAAATACGGGTAATCAAATCCACGTGAAATAACAGGGGCTGAATTCCAAACGAATGGCTTCAGAACTCCCAGGAAGTGCAGAAGATACTCAGGTGTGATTTCCTTGTGGTATTCAGATGGAATTCATTAGGAATAATGCGGCCTTTATTTGAAAGCGTGGTTTTGTTTTTGTTTTTTTTGTTGTTTTTTTTACAAAGACAGGTTGGATAATTTCAGGATCGCGATTATCTTAAACAATCTTAACTCTCGTTAGTTGCAGCTTTTGCCCCAGTTAGCAGGTCTCTTACTTAGCCTGTGTTATCCTTGTTACTGAGACATTTCTTCTGCACCATGTAGGGAATGCTATCTCTTATGAGAGAGAAGACAATGGATTCTTCTATGTCTTGTTACGTTGTGCATTCCCAATTTCACAACCACAATTGTAAAACGACCCCACAGCTCTGCAGGTGGAAACGAGGTACTGGAGAGGAATGTGACTGACTCCACTTTTCTGTGTGCTGACAGGTGCAGTCGGAGATCAGGAAGAAATGGCAGAGGCGCAATCTAGGCGCAAGCCTGCTGGAGGAGCACCGCAACTCCTGCAGCAAAATGCCACAGGGGGACGCCAGCAAGCTGGGGGCAGGGGGTGCGGCGAATGGGCACTGCCACCACGGGCCCCTGTACCAGTCTGCCTCCCAGCAGCAGCTCAACGTCAACACAGAGTCCCACAGCTCTTCCGACAACTCGTCCTCCGGTCCACAGCACCACCACTCCGGAGCCAGGAAGGGCAAGTCCTTCTGTTACATCTCCACTCGCAAGCAGCCCCCCAGCAGCCTGGACTGCCTGCCCCCCAGCACCAGTGGAGCAGGGGAGGGCAGTGTCGCGGTCCAGTGCACTGAGAGCTACTGCTGAGAGGCTGGCGTTTTAATTCGCTTCCATCGTTCTTTAGTAAAGGGCTTCATTGTCATTTTAACAGTGTTTCCCTTCTGTCTGCAATCATTCCGAGTGGATGTGGGTTCTGTTGCTCCTGTATTCAGTATACTGTTTCTCCAAATCTGCCTTTATAACCTGGCTTTAAGCTTGCCTGGAGAATCCAAAGCGCCGGGACCGAACAGCCTTCCTCGTTCCATTCAAATCATGTGACGGTGAGACCTTTCAACTCTGCCAGCCCCACCTACTGCCTGTGTAAATGTAGCGCATGTGGGGCGTCACGTGATTTGGAATGAGGACGGCTGTTCAGTCCCAGCCCTTTGGATTCTCCAAACAAGCTCAAAGCCAGTAAAGGCAGATTTTAGAGAACAAAGGATGAGAAGATATGAGGGCAACGGAACCCAGAACAACTCTGCATGATAGTAAACGCCGTTACATAGCAAGGGAAATGCAACAGGCAATGTTGAGGTGCCACCTTAACTTCACCCTGATAATCCAGTGTTATAAAATTCATTAAATACTGCCTTGAAGGCGTTTTGCTAAAGCAACATGTCAATGAAAAGACATGTAACCTTTTTACCTCGGAAGTCATTTTCTATTTCCAATTTTGTTTGTTTTTTTATTTTGTTTTTTACTCTGGATGTGTCTGTGATGTTGAATTCTTGATAAAACCTTTTTTTTTTTTAAATTGAGTTGGGCAGTATCCCCCTTTTTAAATCAAGGATCCTATCCTGTTACAATCTCCTCATGAAAGCACATTAAAAAAAGACTTGTATGCAATTATCCAGACTTTAAAAAAATATTGTATATCATTGTACTTTGGCAGTACAAGAAGGATTGGGTTGCTGCAGTTCTGCTAATGCACCAACAGGTGGTGCTCTTGCGCTGCATTTCTGACAGCACAGCAGTGGCCTCTGGTGGTTGGTAAAAGCATTGCAGGTGAAATTGGGGGGAAAAAAATAAAATAAAAAATCTTGGATCTTTATTCATAATAAACTGGGCCAAATCAGAGTGGTCGTTGAACAGGCGTTTGTTTTGTGCTATTGCAAGGGAGGGGACGGATACTACTGAAGCGTACTGAAGTGAACCACGAGCTTGTCCCCCAAATTATTACAGCCTGCTGTATCCTGCTCAATCTGTGCCAGGACTGTAAGGAGGTGCTCAGGCAAGCAGAGCAACGGCTACCTCAACCTCCAGCAAGAATTGTAAAACAGCGATATGAAGAGGGCCCTGCTATTAGAGATGCACGGATACCGTTATTTATGTAACCGACGGTGTGTCTTTATTTTGTATCACGTTTTTGTTTCATTAGCTTGTTTTTGTAACTCTCTGTACCAAATCTAGCATCCTCATTTGCGCTGTACTTGTGTGACTGCTTCTGCTTAATAAAGAATTGGAACATTGAGTAGTACTGTTGATTCCCAAGAAATAAGTCGCGAAAATTCCACACCACATTTTATTTTGCGAGTGGGTTAAACAATGTTCGTGTGTGTGCATTGTATCAATCTGCCTCATTATATCATCTTCCCTTATGGATATTAGCACCCGAGTCTCTTCATCGCTCCAACAGACGTAAGTGGAGGATGGACCCAAGTTTTGCTCAGACATAACTCGGAGAAATTACATGGGAGTATAGTTATACACATTTAAACATCGTGCATAGTAATACTTTACAATAAAGACGTTTAAACAGTTGTTTGGAAAGCTATTTTCAAGTGTATTCTGAAGTACTGTACAGTAGCTGTGACCACCTGAATTCACAAGCCCACCATGCAGTTTATCAAACGTTTTTGAAACAAACTTAGTCAATACAGTCTGTATGATACTTTACAAACGCATAGATCCGTGTATGGTTAGCAGTATGCAAAGTTCTAGTGAAGACAGAAAACAATAGTACGGATACGAAACTTACGTATTCCCATGTGACTTTTATAGCAGCTTTAGGAAAGGACTTGAACGAGCTAATGAACATTTTCACGATAAACTCGCGTGCACAGGTGTAAGTGGGTGTTGATTTCACGAGCATTTCCTGGAATCTCACAAGCAATGGAGACTTTGACGGTAAAATACTGAGACCCGTATTTTGGGACGCTTTCAAGAGCTTTCCCTGCCAAGTTTCACGTGTATTGTTGATTCACGTGAAATAATCACACATGTAAACTGGCCTATTGTCTTTTTATATCTTTCATGGGAAAAAGGTAAAGTTGTTTTTTTTTGTTTTTGTTTTTGTTTTTGTTAATGCTTTTATTATGTTAAGTTTGGAAAATGTTTATAAAATGTTGGTGCCAACACAAATAAAATGGTAGGGACACACACACACACACACACACACGTGACAACTTTTCAATTTGATTTAATCAAAGCACAATAGTCACAAAGTACAAGTTTTCTGTGGTGAACTTTTAAAAAGCAACCATGGTAAACTAACCCTTTCTAAAAGTTTCACACAGTAAAAGCACATTAAAGTTTAATAAAGCACAGAGAGGTGTGGTAAAGCATAGGGAAGCATTGTAAAGCACAGAGAGGTCTGGTAAAGCATAGGGAAGCATTGTAAAGCACAGAGAGGTGTGGTAAAGCATAGGGAAGCATTGTAAAGCACAGAGAGGTCTGGTAAAGCATAGGGAAGCATTGTAAAGCACAGAGGTGTGTGGTAAAGCATAGGGAAGCATTGTAAAGCACAGAGAGGTCTGGTAAAGCACAGGGAAGCACTGTAAAGCAAAGAGAGGTATGGTAAAACATAGGGAAGCATTGTAAAGCAGAGAGAGGTCTGGTAAAGCATAGGGAAGCGTTGTAAAGCACAGAGAGGTCTGGTAAAGCATAGGCAAGCATTGTAAAGCAAAGAGAGGTATGGTAAAACATAAGGAAGCATTGTAAAGCACAGAGAGAGATGGGAATATTTTAAGTACATGATCAGCTTTGGTAAACGCAGAGTATAAACATGGCAAAAGTGATGCACATTATATATATATATATATATATATATATATATATATATATATATATAATGTGTGTGTGTGTGTTAAATAAAAAATAGTACATTTATTTATGTATAATTTGTTATGGCTTGTGCTGTCATTCTAGGCAAATACAGAAATGTGATTATTCCCGTCCACACCTGTGCAAGCTTCCCTGTAAAAGACTAGATTAGCCAAACTCTCTGTATGAACTATGCAGAGCTGGCTGCTGCTTCGATAACGACACTTTGGAACCAGAACCACCTGATGAAAAGGTAACAGAACATTCAATAAGTTTTGAGGTTTTATTTTTGATCACGTGATGTCACTTTTAAACATTTTTTGAGCCGATTCGCTGTCTTAATCAAACACTAATTACCAAAGGAAGTTGTTTCTTTTTCCCCTCATATCTTGAATGAGTTCACAAACAACGTACATTTATCTCGCCCGATTCTATTTGAACCGGCATTTTGATCTGCCTCTAATCGCCGCATTCAGCTTATTAATTTCCACGGCGTTAGTTTCTAGTCGTAGTAGTAATTTTAAACAATCTGGCATTCAGTTAAGGCTTAACAACCATTAATTAAGGTTTAAAGTGAGGCAGAAGGAAGGAAAATAAAAACCGAAAACGAGAAGAGCTAAGTATAACGCTCAATTGTTGAACAGCCCTGGCATAATGCATTGTGCTCTTCCTCCCTCTTGTGGCAGAAACAGAGTACTACAGGAACAGACAAGGGAGGGGAGAGAAGGGGATATGTTCTGATCTCTATCCCAGTTCAGCCCCGGCGGTGTTTGTAGAACTCGTAAACTTTGGGCATTTTCCCGAAGCTGCTCAGAGCAGGGTTGACGTCTATCTATTCCGGGGTCTTAGTCCTGGTGAAGCTGAATTGATATTTACTGGTTAAGGGGTGAATTGCTTCTTTTTAGGAGGTTCATTGATTTGGGGAAAGTCGTGTAATAAAATGTCACCGCCATAACTCGATTATCCGAACGCCTCCGTGTCCCAGGTAGCTCGGTTAACCGAAGTTCGACAGCACTGTCAACAGAACCTAACTGTGACGTTCAAAGAGGTTCCATTGGGGGCGTGACTTAATAATAATGCTTCTATCCACTTAAAGACCAGGAAGGCGTGGTACTTATTGAAGCCTCCGTCTTCATCCAGAAAGGCATCTGGGTTGAATTTGTCAGGGGTGTTCCACTGCCTGGGGTCAGACCGCACTGAGGACAGCAGGGGCAGCATCATGGTCCCCTTGGCAACCCCATCACAAAGAGACTGAAGCGCTGAGAAAACTTACCCTTGGGTGTTTGTTATCAAAAATCATTAAAGGTCAAGCATAGAGAGCTGTAATGTTTTGCATATTGTGTTGAATCTAACCCTGCAGGAATGCGAAGACCAATGCAATGTCAAATCGGCATGGCCGGGATTCAACCCAAAAACCTCCTGACTGCATGAGTCAGCCTCCGCTCCATGATGCAGTGTCTTTACAAACTGAGCTGCTTGTACATGTCTTTATTTATAGAGTATAATTTGCGTGCCCAATTCCCAACAACAGCTCAGGAGAACTGAAGGTTAGTGGACGTCCTCTGATCCCACTGCCAAGCCAATTCACTGTTTCCTAATTCGTAAATCCTCTAAACTCTAGTTTTTGATTAGACACTGCTGTTGGTCAAAAACGTCAGAAACAGTCGCATTGCATCCCGATTCAAACTTGTACTCTAACCCAGTTTTCATCACAGGAGCAGGGATGGAAATTAGACTCCTGTTGCACAGCAGTTTCACCCATTTCAGGTTTTATTACCAGCTTGATTAGCCCCTGTGTAACAAGCTCAGGTGTGTCTTATTAAACTCGTAACAATTATACTTTGAGGAATTGTAATATCAATTATGTTTATATAAGCAGCGATCTGTAAGGGTGTTCTTGAGAGTTTCTGTATACCATTCATAAAAAAATAAATTAAAAAAAACAAAACCTGAGAAACTATTATTATTTGTTTATTTAGCAGATGCCTTTATCCAAGGCGACTTACAGAGACTAAGGTGTGTGAACTATGCATCAGCTGCAGAGTCACTTACAATTACGTCTCACCCGAAAGACGGAGCACAAGGAGGTTAAGTGACTTGCTCAGGGTCACACAATGAGTCAGTGGCTGGGGTGGGATTTGAACCGGGGACCTCCTGGTTACAAGCCCTTGTCTTTAACCACTGGACCACACAGCCTCCCTAGAGATAGATCCCAAACTAGAGATAGATCCCAACTTGAATTATTCAGTACGGCAATGAATTCATTTTATCTTCAAGAACGAGAACGCTTAATATAGCTTCTTGTGAATAATATTTTATATTGGAGGTGTTTGTAGGCTTGTGATGCCATGGCAACGACACTCGCTTATTTCTACGCAAATCTATTAATGTGCTTGTGATGTCGTTTACTACATAGTTCTAAAGATGTGTAACACACATATTTTCTATTTAAACTTTCAGGCATCGTGGTATTGAGTCTGTGTATCCATTTATTTTTCTTTATTGTATATCTAAAATAAATGTATTTATTTGTTCTACAAATTGTAGGTCATTCTTGTTCTGCTCATTTTTTTGTTGTTGTAAATTGTTAAGCTATTGGTTCATTGCTTTTTTATTTTTTATGTTTGATAGGGGATTCTGTATTTGATATAATGTTACATCTCTGTCTTATATATTATTTTGTTATATTTTTAGTAAATTATACCATAAACAAGGTTCCTAGTTTTGCATCCCGGGTTTCTTAAGAGATGGCCGGCCTGGTCATTTCCAGAATGTGCTTGGGCAAGCGGAGAATGGTGGGTAGTGTTGTGAGTGGTGAATGAAACTCGCGTTTGTACCCTCGGTGAGTCAGAGTGACGCAGATAGCGAGGTCGACGGGGGAGCAAACGCAACCAGATTCAGCTGCTCTCTGTCCATAAGAGACAGATAGAAGGAGCTAGCGGAGAAAGAAGAAGAAAAAATTGCAGCAACGAACACTTGGGGTAGGTTTTGTGTTCTGATCTCGGCGATAAAGGCAGTTGCGATATGCATTAAATAAACGCGTTCTTTAAAAACAGGTTTTTGTGTATTTGTATAGCTGTCTTATGCGCGTTTAAGGTAAAATTGAGGGCGAAGGCTTTTTTTTTGTGTGTGTATGCTCTGGCTCCCGTTGTTCAAAACATGGAGATGGAAACGAAACGGGCATGCATGCAAAACAACGAAACCTGATTTTTATTACATAACGATAAGAAGCTAATAATTTTATAATAGCAATTTTGTTTGTATATATCGCTGGAACCATTTGTTATGTTAAGATTTCATATTGGGGCGTTCGTTGTTTTGATTTGCAATCGATCTGTTATTGTCATGTCGTGTTCAATTTGTGGAGGAGAATTTCTCCCCTTTTGTGCGTGTTTTTATTTATTTATTTATTTATTTATTTATTTATTTATTTTCATTCCTTCCAAAATCACGGATCTGGGGCGATTCTGTATTCCGTAATGCATTGTGTGTGTGTGTGTGTGTGTGTTTAATTAATATATATATATATATATATATATATATATATATATATATATATATATATATATATATATATATATATATATAAATATAATATATATTGATAGATTCATGGATGAAGCTAATTAACAGTGAGGTCTTAAGTTTATCAATAATTTTTTCGTTTTATTGATGGATATTTCTGACAATAGCTTATTCATGCGCTTAATGCCTTAACAGTTATTCATATTAGTCACTTGTTTCATAATATATTTCTTAACGTGTGAAACTATTTTGCTTTGAAATATGTTATGTAAGAATGCAGTTGCCGTGATGCCTGATGCGGGAGAAAACGTGTTCCAGTATATGTGGGATGACGTGAAATCTAAAGGTGGTCAGGTGCTTAGAATTTTGGAGGAGGAAAGGGAGGCGGGTGGGATTTTAAGAATTCAATGGAATTCTTCAAGCCTCTTGTTAAATCAGCTGCCTGTCGTTGCACAGCGACTTGGGGCCATTTTAAGATGCTGAGCTGATTTTGTCTAATATAATTTGGATGGCACTGTATATCGTATCTGGGTTATGTATATATTCAATTATGTATTCGACCAGTTTCCTATGGAATCTGTCCTCCCCACACTAAATGTATTGTAATGAATATATAAATCAAAAACTTGTAATGAATATTTAAATCAAAAAAGTGTTTCAGTGTGAAATGATGGCGAAGTGAAAGCATGACAGCCAAAAAGGTGTTGGGTTTTTTTTTCTCTTAAACTCCCCAAGTTGTTTAACTTTTGTGTCTTAACAAAACATTCCATCATTTTAAAGGCTCATTTTGATTTTATTGAACATCATACTTGTAGCCCAATAGAACAATCACCGTGTTGCATATATCCTGTAAATCGTGACAGCGTTGTATTGTCACGTGCACATCGTGATACACATCGTATTGCGACCTGCATATCGGGCTATGCATCGGATTGGAACATGAGTGGAGCATTGCAGCTCTGTTGAGACCTCTAATGGGGTGACTGGTACGGTTCAAGATGCTTCTGCTTTTTCTTTTTCTGTAGTCCTGTAAAGATGACTAAAGAGGACGCAGTTGAAGTGGAGGAAGCCCAGCCAGCCTCAGGGTTTCAGAGCCCGGTTCTGGAGATGAGGAAGAGAGCCATGGTGCACCACTCTGCCCCAGCACCCCTCCCCAAGGACTACGGTACGGCTGGATGAGAGTGAAAGTTCGGATTATTAAACAAAACAAAAAAAACCTCATGATCGTTTTGTAACTGTAGATGTGACTTTCTCTCTAGCCTGAAGTTTGTTCTCTTACACTGTTTTTTACTAGTTGGCTTTCTCGAAAGAAGTAATCTATTCTCTCCCGCGATAGTGGAATTAAAGTATATGGAAAACTACAAAGCCGTGTGTAATTCAATATGTTAACGTAGCATTATTCAGCTGGTTTTCATTTGACTTTATGAAGCAAAATCAGATAAGTCTACAGGGAGATGAAAAAGCTTTGACCGTAGCTGTCAAGCAAGAATGGCCTTTTCTCGTTCCCAAATGTTTGTTCTTCTAACACAGGGGGAAAAAAACCCAAAAAAAACTAGTCTGTGCTTTTATTAGGATGCATTGAGAACACACTATTATACGAAAGCAAGAAGCTAAATTTAAATGTGTGGACTCTTCACAGAAGCCTGACCGACTTAGTGATTTTAATATATGCATTGAGAGAACTACTCTTGTGTATCATTCCACTTTTAAAAAGCTATGTTTTGTTGCAATGCGTATTTTGAAATGTGCAAGACAAAACCCGGAAAAAATATATCGCCACTGAATTCCAAAGCCCTGTTCTGTGCTCCGAGGACGTGCGTGGTGTGTGCTAATCCCCCAGCGCTTCTGATTGTTCAGTGAAGTGTGAGGAGCGATGAAGGCCTGTATTAATCTTGATCTGGGCAATAACCCAGCAAGGGAGCGCGTCAGGATTTATGGTCTTTGTGCTGTGAAGGCATTGCTTCCTGGAATAGGAGCTGCATTACAGATTAATAACCGCATGTAGTTGAACTGCGTTACAAAGTTTGAATGATGTTTGAGCAGTTACATTATTTAGCCACTGGGTGGCACTGTCCCTGGGATGAATTGTGGCGCCTTTTTAAAAAGTACCTAATAACATAGGGAATATAAATAGCTTATAAGAAATGAACCGGTCGTTACAGATTTGTCAGAATTGTGAAACACAATATTTGGAGTCATTGCAAGAAGAACCGAATGATTTGCCGACCCAAAACGTTTGCAAACTTAAAAAGGGAAGGTGACAGTAAAGGCATGTGCCTGAGGTAACCGTCATCTGATCGTTCTGGTTTAGCTGGGAATGGAGGATTGATTTGTTTGGAGTGTGTCTCATGTTTCTCCCTGTGCTTGTAGCCTTCACCTTTTTCGACCCCAACGACCCTGCCTGCCAGGAAATTCTCCTTGACCCACAGACCACCGTCCCAGAGCTCTTCGGTATCATCCGACAGTGGGTGCCGCAGGTGCAGCACAAAATCGACATCATTGGAAACGAGGTCAGTGAGAAACGGGTTCCTGACGTCAGGTGCCTTTCCCTGCTGGGAAACATGAAGTCGCATCCAAGCTTAAAATCCATTTTCTTAGCCAAAGTTGTACCGTTAGCTCTGACCCCTTTTTTTTTTTTTTCTGCCGGTTTTTTCGGTTCTGTACAAATTTATAAAGTTGACCCTATTAACTGACGCCCAAGTAAACTGTTTGCATTCAAGCATTTGTATAAAACGCACAGCGTCAAATCCAAGAGAAAACCTTTGAGGATAGCATTGGGATTGGAAATGAGTTTATTACCAAACCTATAGTCAAAACCTGTTCTGTAATTGTAAGAACATGCAAATTCTAATGTGTGTTATACATTTGTTTTGTGACCTCTGTAAAATATCTTCAAATAAGTGATTCAAGTTCATCTTTATTTTAAACCTCCATATCACCCTTGTGATTTGTTCTTCTGTGTTAGCAGTACTGATGAGGCCTTAAAAACCAAAGCTTTGACAAGCTAGAGTAATCCAACCCAAACCAAATGAGATTTGAAACACCCAGCCAAGAGGGTTTAAATTATAGCAAGTCTCTTCTTGTGAGCCAGTCTGAAAGGAAAACCCTAAACACTGTTCTTGAAGCAGAAAATCAATGAGTCTCTCTCTCGCCCTCTCGCTCTCTCTCTCTCTCTCTCGCTCTCTTTCTCTCTCGCTCTCTCGCCTTTCCTTATGATTTAATATCACAGTGTTTTATGGGCAGTTGTGTAATGATATGAAAGCTGGCCGTGTGTATTCATAATAAATGAGTCTCTGGAATGCAATGGGTCCGCACAGGCTCTTGTGCATCATTAGAAGAGGTAGTGAGCCATTAAAACAGGCCTTGAGTGTTGTGCAAATTCAATAAAGCAGTGCTTTCCCAGTCCAGTCCTTGGGGCAGGGGGAGCAAAATAACAGCCCAGGCTTTTGTTTCAATTGGTGGGCCTGCAAGAAGGGTTGGCCAAATAATTAGAAATTCCTGCCATAACACTGTCAGTCGGTAAGGCACTGCTTTGGCAGACAAGATGTTTTTTTCTCTTTACAGTAATTGCAATCATAATAGTTGTGCATGCTACAATTAGTTCTAATTGAGTTCTATATAATAATTTAATGTTTGACTTCTTTTTAAACGTTTAAAAAGCCCAGCTCCATTACGTAGTTTCCAGAAAGTTTTCATATATGAAGGACGTTTATAGAATTGGATTCTATTAGATTGTATAGCCCCTCCAATTTATTTTATTTATTTTTAAAGCACAAATAAAGAAATAAAAACCGACAGGTTAAGTTTTTAAAAGCGCTGTGGCTACTGATCAGCGCGCAGCGGTGTGTGTGGGCTGCCCCTTCTGAGCCCTCATTTGCCAGAGTGCTTTATCGATTTCGCAGGCAGTAAATTCCCCCTGACATCTGTGTCTGGGGAGTCAGAAGCCCTGGCGAGATTGATCGCTCCGATAATTACCCTTTTCCATTAGCCCGGCTTGGCTCACTATATCCGAGCTACTAAATTAACGTGTTCTGGCAGGTTTCTGAAGGTGTTCAGTTGCAGAGATTGGATTTAGGATGGGAAACGATCAAGCACGGGGTTGCTTGTGTCTGGAACGCGACAGGGGACCTTTGGTAGGGTTATCTTCGCTAATGTGTTCTTCTTGATTTGCTTTGTGTCTTCACATCCTGGTGACCTTTTGAAATATTTAAAGCAGTTCATGTTGATTCTGATTTGACGTCAGAGTGTTCCCATGGGCTCCTGAGTGCGTTTCTGCATCGCGGTCACTGAGACCCAGCAGCCAGCTAGAAGCGATTGTGCCTGAATTTTATTTCTTCTTCTTTCCCCCTAGATTTTAAAGCGAGGCTGCCATGTGAACGATCGAGACGGACTCACAGACATGACCCTGTTACACTACGCCTGCAAAGCAGGGGCTCATGGTGTTGGTAGGTAGCAAAACAGCGGTCTAGCACTTTCACAAAGGAGTGCCTGTTGTTTCAATAGCACCGATGACCGACCGGAATTGAAATTCTCACACCCAAAGCAGCCGACGCATCAATGTCCCAATATAAAAATAAAAATAAACTAACAGAATCAATGCATTCAGAGCTACTGATAATCCAGCAGTGTGCATATTTATTACAACAACTCAAGATTTGTCATAATACAGAAGCAATGGGGTGTTCTGATACAGAAGCAATGGGGTGTTCTGATACAGAAGCAGTGGGGTTTTCTAATACCGTTACACACTGCTGTATACAGAACTGAAGAGCGACGAAATTGTTGAAAACTGTTCCAAAGACATCAGATTTTGCAAAACCCCTCTAAATAATTAAGCCAGTAAATTCAAGTATTTCTTTTAATATTAGTATTTGGCAAAATAACATCAATACATTCTTGATTTTCGACAATAAGCAAATCACAAATACCAGCCAATCGGTCCACAGACAAGCTGTGGTGTGATTTTAATTGCAGGTGTGTTGGCAGTGTCTCTGGTCACTGTGTTGTGTCATCGTCCTGCTGGTTTTCACAGGTGACCCGGCCGCGGCGTTGAGGCTGACCAATCGGCTGATTGCCCTGGGTGCCGACGCCGGTCTGCGGAGTCGCTGGACGAACATGAACGCGCTGCACTATGCGGCTTACTTCGACGTACCCGAGCTCATCAGGATCTTACTGAAAGGGTCAAAGCCCAAAGGTGAGCTGAAACGAGGCGTTTAACCATACACAAAATACACGCCACAGCTACAGTAAAAAAAAGTTTTGCATCACCCTGTAGAATGAACTCATTTAGCTTCATGAAGTCGAATGAAACCTGCTGAATAATGTTACATTAACATGTTGAATTGCATACCACTTTGTAGCTTTCCCATATACGTACCAAAAAGCTGACAAGCATTGGAAAAATGTAAAATTGCGATATCATTTTGTAGTTTATTTTGATTATATGATTTTAAATAAAAGATCAAAATTATGTTCATATCTTATTTTTTTTTATTTGTTTCAATCCTGTAATTCTAGGTGTTGTGAAGGTTTTGTCTATATATATATACAATTTATGAATTACTTTGCTTCTTTATTATCTATCTATCTCTATCTATAAACTTAAACAGCAACATTAGTCTACCTGACTATTTCTACCATGCTGTCTTAAGAAGGCTGAAGCTGCCAAAATGTTGTAGCTAATTATTCAAATAGTGAGTTTTTATCAATTACTTCTCTTCTTCATTAAGTATTTCTAGTGATTGATGAGTATTCTCTCTGGATATAGAGCTGCTTTTTAAATTCTCTTTTATATACATATATATATATATATATACACACACACACGCTTGATACCGATACACTGTGCATAAGCAAGCTTTTATTAAAACCTGGAATGGGTAAACTGCTATGCAACAAGAGTCTTCTTCCCATCCCTGATGTTTAAGTGATTTTGTTTTGCATAGCGCAGAGCTTGTCGATTTTCCTTGCTAACGCTGCTGCGTGTCTCTTGTGCAGTGCTGAACTCCACATGCAGTGATTTCCACCATGGGACTGCCCTGCACATCGCTGCCTCCAACCTGTGCCTGGGAGCTGTGAAGTGTCTGCTGGAACACGGGGCCAACCCCACTGTCCGGGTGAGTGCCTGCCAGGCTCCCCACCGCAGAGCTGTCCAGTCTATTAGCCTCCTCCAAAACCGTGCTGTGAGCCGTTGTGAGCTACGCACCATGTTACTGGATCCTCAGCTGATGCACTATCCTCACATTATTGTACTGCTAATCTGTCATTGA
Source organism: Acipenser oxyrinchus oxyrinchus (assembly GCA_030684275.1). Taxonomy (NCBI): domain Eukaryota; kingdom Metazoa; phylum Chordata; class Actinopteri; order Acipenseriformes; family Acipenseridae; genus Acipenser; species Acipenser oxyrinchus. The sequence continues at coordinate 1,143,135 of CM060281.1, read as the reverse complement.
TATAACTTGCTGTGATCCTAACTGGCTAGTTCATATTGTATTCTAGTAGTAGTATTAATTTGCACTTACTGTAAACTACACTGTATTTAAATATCTTTCATTGTAAGCCTGTACTGCCCTGTGACACCTGTAAGTCGCCTTGGATAAAGGCGCCTGCAAAATAAATAATAATACTGATCAGTTATCAGCTTGAAAATAAATTTAAACATCCATGAGATGTCAGATCTATTGCTAGTTCCCGGTTCAATGATGAAGAAGCTTTCCACATGTGAAACGTTGTGTGAACTCGAGGTTTGTAATAACCATTGATCTTTCAGTTATAACATCATTTCGGTCCCAATTCCCTCCCCCACTCTCCCAGAATGTCTGTTGATGATAGTTTTCTGATTCTGCCCTTTTGTAGCAAAAAGCAAACGTCTCCTATTAACGGGGACAATAAGAATATTGATGATCTAATGACAGTCAGAGAGTTTGCAGCTGTGTTTCCAGTCCAGGATGTGCTGATAAAAGCAGACCCTGACTCCTGCCCCTCTCCCCACAGAACAGCAAGGGTCAGGGCCCTTCGGACGTGGTTCCGGACCCCATGGACATGACCCTGGACAAAGCAGAGGCTGCCATGGTGGCCAAGGAGCTGAAGCAGCTGCTGCTGGACGCTGTGCCTCTGAGCTGCAACCTGCCCAAGGCCACGCTTCCCAACTACGACAACATCCCGGGGAACCTCATGCTGACCTCACTGGGGCTGAAGCTGGGAGACCGGGTGCTGCTGGACGACCTCAAGGTACAGCCCAGTGCATGGGCAGCCCTCCACAAACCCACCTGGCAGAACCGGGCTTAGTCACAGTGTCTCGTAGTTAACCCTTCGCAGCAAAAGAAACAAACAAACAAACACACATACATTTTAAACGTTGAATAAAAAATACATCATTTTAAAGACGGGAGATAGATACATACAATGAAAGTGTAACTGTGTTTTTAGTACTTCCTTTGCAACTGGAGCTAAATTCAGACAAATGTACTTTAAACAGTGGGGTTGCATCTAACCTATAGAGTTTGTATATTTGTTTCCCAACCTCTATAAAGAACTGTCAGCAATGTAACAACTGAATACAGATGTACAGTAATAATGCAGCAGGTGCTTGCGGTGTGTGATGTGTAATTTAATGTGTGAGAAACAAATATAAATACAACAAACGTTGTTTCCACGCTTGTCCAAACTTTATAGCCTCCCCCAAAACCGTGCAGTGATGTCACTACTTTGGTGCCCCACGTAAAGCAGGTGGGTGAGACGCTTCTCCATTATTTTAGTGTATTTCCATCGCAGAGGTGATCCATTTTATCAGTTTGAACCCAACTGTTTGATTGATTTATTTTACTAGAATTTTTTTATTTTTTATTTTTTTACTTTTGAACTTGAGTATGAGATGATTTATAATGGTTCTAATTTTAACTACATTTCAGAAATCCAGAATTTTGGTGCTTTTTTGAGGGGGGGGGATGGGGGGCTTGACTGGCTATTAAGATCAATGGTGTCCAATCCCGGTCCTGGAGGGCCAGATTCCACTCCAGGTTTTAAAATGAGATTCTTCAGGGCCCAGATGCAGATTCAATTGGTTCAATTAAACGATTTAAAACCAGGTTAGAACAAAGACCAGGAGCGGAATACCCAACTTTAGCCACCTCCTGATTTTAGATTTTAAAAGTCAAGTTCTTGGTAAATCAGGTATTTATCTTTTTCTCTGTTGGCTAACTCTGCACATTTTATAATTCATTATCTAGATCTCAATTGTTCAGTTCTGACAAACGCATTTTATAGGAAGCATTTATTATAAAACCTTACTACACTGAGTTAAAGAAATATATATTTGCAAGCATTAGTTACAGTGCAGCGATGGAAACAAGACTCCTGTTGCACAGCAGTTTGATCCATTCCTGGTTTAACTGAGTTTAATCACACACCTGAGCTTGTTACCTCTACACACTGGGGCTAATGAAGCTTGGTAAACCCGGACTGGTGAATGTGCTAAGCAATAGGAGTTTTATTTCCATCCCTGCTGTGTAACTAATAGAAAGTCCAAAACGGGCAAGCGTTTTATTTTGTTAGCTACAGTCACTTTAAGAAACCTGCTGATTTAAAAATGGTTCCCGAAACTGAGCCAGGAAGTGGCGTCCTCCTTTCCCCTTCCCCTGCCTCACTGCGTCCTCTGTTTCAGACCGCGACACTTCGTTTCTGCGGGACCACGGAGTTCGCTAGCGGTCAGTGGGTGGGAGTGGAGCTCGACGAGCCAGAGGGCAAGAACGACGGGAGTGTGGGCGGGGTCCGCTACTTTATCTGCCCCCCCAAACTCGGTAAGCGACCCCCCTACACCCTACAGCAGTGTGTAAATGTGTTAGAGCACCCCATTGCTTCTGTTCTGATTTTGTTGTGCGTATGAAATCAAACCACTGGAACTGAAAATCAGTCAATAGGCAAATAAGTGATATTGTCTAATTTTAATTGAACGTTAATTAGAAGTTGTTTTACAATGCCTCATTTTAAAGCACAAAGCGGTCTAACATTTTAACAATAGTGCCTATTGTTTCTGTATCGCTGATTACCGAGCGGAAATTGAAATTCTCACACCCCGAGGTTTCCGTGCAGGTGGGTATAGAAAGGATAGACATGACAGATCTTAAGGCGTTTGTAATAAATATACACACTGCCGGATTATCAGTAGCTCTGAATGCATTGATTCCGTTAGTTGTGTCACTTGTGTGCATGACCTCGTAGGTTAAGACTGTGCTGCTTTCCCCCCCACATCAGGAATCTTTGCCCCGGTGTCTAAAATCAGCAAGGCTCTGACAGACCAGACCCCATCTTCCGTGACCTCCACCCCCAAGACCCCCCGCATGGTGTTCTCCAGGGTCACCGGCAAGGCCAAGAAGGAGAAGAAAGAGAAAGATAGAAAGAAGGGTGAGACCCTCCACTCTGGTCTCATTCTCCGTCATGCATCCCAACCGCAGCTTCACTGTGGCTCCCAATGTCCCTGGCAATAGGAATACAGCGGAGGAGAACAAACAGAAACATATGGAGAATTTACTGGGCATGTTTACCTCTGTGTTACTGGCTCACTGGTGTGAGTCTCAATACAACAATTTAAATATTTCTGTTTCTATTAAAAATCAGAATGCAAGCGAAAGTATACAAGTCTTTGTTCCTCTGGTCTAACAAACAAGCTCCAAACATACCTTTTTATACCAAACCTTTCTGGTTCTTCTTCAGCAAATCCTTTTTGGTGTAACTGTTTTCCAGTATAGCTTGATTTGGTCCTTCTAATAACTCACAATTTGTGTATTTGACACCCTGCTTATAAGATATATTGCAACGAGAGCTTATAGCAGAAGGGTGCAAGACACCACCACCATATATCCTACCCAAAGAAGGGTGTCCTTATCTTTTAATTTCACACAAGCTTACCTTTACATTGAGGACAAAAAGATAATCTGCAATAAAGCATAGCAACATATTATTATTATTATTATTATTATTATTATTATTATTATTATTATTATTATTATTATTATTATTATTTATTTCTTAGCAGACGCCCTTGTCCAGGGTGACTTACAATTGTTACAAGATATCACATTATTTTTACATACCATTACCCGTTTATACAGTAGGGTTTTTACTGGAGCAATCTAGGTAAAGTACCTTGCTCAAGGGTACAGCAGCAGTGTCCCCCACCTGGGATTGAACCCACAACCCTCCGGGCAAGAGTCCAGAGCCCTAACCACTACTCCACAACAGAATAGAAAAATATTCTGAAACAATGCTGCATTCTTCTAACTCAATATCTACAGAGCCACTCATCCAGCTTTGATAGTTTCAGAATTTGGGGTGATATATAAATACACTCTGTTTGTCTCTCTGCCCGTATGTCATGCTAACTTCAACTTCAAATATCTGGACATAGAATTTGTGCCGAGTCTTGGTTTGGATAGTCTGTAGAGTCTGTGGCTGTTTTTTTCCCTCCTGAGGTTCTTGTTTTCTTTGCAGCTCTGCGGAAGAAATCCCTGTCCGTGGGCAGCCTGGATCGCGAAGGGTTAAAGATCGAACTGGGAGATAAAGTTCTGGTCGCCGGGCAGAAGCAAGGAATCATCCGGTTTTATGGGAAGACTGACTTTGCTCCGGGTAGGGACTGAGTGAAGTCTCAGGCGAAATCATCCATGACTTCTAAACATCCAACCCAAATTCTAAGGCAATAAAAAAGAGGTTTATTTATTGTAGCAGGAAGGCAGTTAAACCACATGCGTACAAAGTCAATTTTGTAGACCACTTTAGACTGAAGAGGGCACTTGCTAAAACGTACTGTGGGCTCGCCTCACTTTGTCAGTAAAGGTTGGCTAATGTGTTGTCTTTCAAACTCATGAATGGTTAAAAAAAATATTTATTGGGATGCAGTGTGCAAGCCTGTTCCCCTTGCTAATAAATTTTTCTTTACAGATAATTTACTTGAACTTTTTTGTTTTTTTTTTAATTCCTGATTTGGCAGTGTTATGTACTCGGCAAAAATTATTAGCCCTTTGTAGAGTGTCCCTTTTGTAAAAATACATTTAAACTTCTAACCCCCACTCCATTAACGTACAACATAATTGGCTAAATTCTCAAAGTTGCTCTTTGTCATTTTGCACATTTTTTGGGAAAGGAGGAATGCACCCAATAAATTTATTCTCCTTATACAACTAGTGCTTCCAGGTGCCCCCTGGAGTCTTGTGTCTGTATCTCTGCTAACTCTACTGGTCTGGTTTCTTAGGTTACTGGTTTGGTGTGGAGTTGGATATGCCCACTGGGAAGCATGACGGCTCTGTATTTGGGGTCCGATACTTTACCTGCCTGCGAAGCACGGGTCTTCGCGCTCTCTCGAGTGCAAAGGTGAGCGCAGCGTTTGTATTTAGGGGTGTGCAAAAACTCGCCCTCTTAATTGCCTTTTTAAAAAGTATTTATCGGCAGGTTATTAAATAAATCCATTCATTGCCAGTGATCGGTACTCGGTTGTAAAGGCAAGGGAAGGACCGCTTTTCTTGTTTTGAAATCAACACATTAATGAATAGGTCAAAGGACATTACGAGGTTCTGCACACATCTATTTGTTTTTGCTGTCATCATTACTTTGTTGTCACCATTACTTTAGACTCGCACCCACTCGGGCTTAGGTTTGATAAGAAGGTTTGTCTGTACTCTGTAATTTTCTCATACAGCATAAATCGCTTTTAATAAAATTCACTCAAGTATTAAATGCCAAGTACTGACTGACTGGCATGTTTTATGGCATACCATAGATGACAGTAATTAGCACTGAATTTTGAACCCTTCTTTCTCCGTAGGCTTGGCGGCCCCAAAGACTCTCAAAGTGACGACACACTAGTTAAGAAAGTCCACCAAGTAACTAGTAAGTAACATACTAGCGCTAAGGCTGTAAAATGATCATTAATGTACAGCAACATTTCAATTCTCACCCAACTGGTAAACACATGTTATAATACTTAATGTCTGGTTTTCACAGACCCTGCTTAACACTGATTTTACCTTCTGTAGTCTAAGATTAGTGCAAATCAGGTTCTGGGGGAATCGGCAGTAACTAACCCTGTAAATTCTGCATGATCGCTATCGAAAACGCATGTAAATGTTTTCTTTTTTTGAAAAGTTGATCATCATTTGCAATCAGCCTTGATCCCAATGGTAATGGTGACCGATCTCCCTACTCAATGTGAGCTTTTAAATACTTGCCAAGGTGTTGCCTCCTAGTCGTTCAGTTATTCTTTCTTTTTGCTTTCTTCCAAGATCTTTTATGGGAGAAAGGTCTGACTGAAGACAAAGTGCAGTTCTTGTGCACCCAACTATTTCTAATCCACTACTCCTGGATATTTCTTCTCCCTTTCCATTTTAGCGTGTATTCTTTCCAAATTTGTTCTTTCCTTCCCTGTTTCCTCCAGTGTCTCAGCCCAAGCGTAACTTTGCTGCAGTGAGAACCCCCAAGGATATCACTTCAGAGAGTTCGCTGTCCAGGTAGAGTGAAAGAGAGGGGGAAGCAGGGCTGTGTATGTTGATGCAGAGATGGACATAGAGCTTGATTTTTTTTATATATATATATATATATATATAGGTTTGAAAGGAGGTATAACTGCAGTGTAAAATGTGTGTAGTAGCGCTTAGAAAAAAATCTATTCTTTTTGCTTGTGTGATCGCTGCTTGCATAATGACTCGGCTGTGTGTTTCTCTTTAGATTGCTGTTCTGTTGTTGGTTTCCTTGGATGGTCCGAGCTGAGATGCAGTCCTAACCGCTGTCCTTCTCTCTTCCTCCTCTGTGTCCGTCTTTCATTTCTGCTTTTCGGGAGAACCAACCAAGACTGTTGCCGTGATTTTATTACTTGCCGTAGAATCCCTGTGGTCGCAGTCCTATAGCAAATCCTAGTGCCTTGTATCCAGACCAACACCCTGCATTGCATCTCTTACACTCGCAACGCCTCTATTTCCCGAGGTACTGACCAGACAAAAGGGGTGCTTGTAGTACCTTTGTGTACTTTTTTCTGTTTTGCTGTAAGAAAATAAATCTAAGCAAAAGTATCCTATTGATTTTAGCCTGTCGGAGGCAAATTCACTTAAACTATAAATATTAGACCAAAACAAGTTACTTTCGCCTTTTCTTGTTTTTGAAATGGAAACCCTTAATCTTCCCAGCACTTTAAACAAATAACCAAGCATGGTCATTTGAAAAGGTCCCATGTACGTTTTAGTTCGTTTTTGATCATTCTGTAACCTTTCCAGGTTTCGGTGCATTTTAATAAAAAACGTTTTTAGATTATAAAGTTCCTCATACATCACTCTATAGTGGCTGTGTCCTGTAGGGTCATTCCACTCCTGTTCCAATTAAACCTCCATCCAGACCCTGGAGCAGGTAATTGGCTACTTTTACCTGGAGCGGAATGGCCCTCCAGGACCGTGATTGGACGCCCCAGCTCTATAGTGTCTCCTGTAATTACAAGAAACACATCAGAACAAAATACCATGTAAACCATGTGTGGTACTTCTCACATCCACCAGGGGCAGTGTTGCAAGTTAATGGTTACCCACTGGTGTACCAGCTGCACTTGTAGGTTAGACATGATTCTGTGAGCTCTAAAGAGGGGGCTTTAAACATTCACCAGGATGTGATGACTGAAACTATTACCAATCCACAAAGTAAGAATACATACAATATAAAAGCATAGTCAAGCTATAAGCACCATGTTGCATATTGTAGCTAATAATTACACAGTACATAATAATATGTTTAGGAATTGAGCTGTAGGGAAGCTATTAAGTCATGCTATCTTTTTTAGATAAGGAGGGAGACGTTTTAGGAAAACACAAGTGCTTGCGCTTTTGTTAATCCCCTTATATAATTAATTCCAAACTCATCAACAAAATGTTTTAACGATGGGCTTTCACTGACATGAAAACAAGGTTCAGGGTTTTTGAATCCAATTCCTTTTACAACACAGGCTTTAGTTAACTAACGACACCTCCCATAAATAAACCCAGTGCTGAATTATCTGAAATTTTCGTTTGCAGTACAGTTCTGCAGCTAAAACCACATTTATTTCCATTTTTCACAATTTCTTCCCTGGGTTAGTTTTGTCTTTTTTATTTTTTGAGACCTCCCAAAAACAAAAAGGGACCCGCATCGCTCTCGTTTCCTTTTGTAGGTTCAATCAGTGTTGTGAATTTGTATTTTACCCTGCCAAGCGCTTGACATGTTAATGACTTTGCTTGTTAAACAACAATATATTCTCTCTGCAATGTGTATTATAACCAATCTAAGATGGCAGCACTCTTATGAGAGAAAGAATCTAGGATCTTTAAAAATGAACAAAAGCTTCACACCATCTCTGAGTTCTGATTTATGATGATGATAATAATAATAATAATAATAATAATAATAATAATAATAATGAGTTAGTTCTAGTAATGTGTTGATGGTTAAGGTGGTTTTAATAAATGAGGACCTTCTTTGCATAGTGACCCTATATGTCTGAAGTCAATTTTTATATCCAAACCAGCTGCAGTGAATGTTAATTTCATGGGGACGCACTGTGCTCAATGTAAAAAAAAAAAAAATTAAAGGTAAATTAAAGGGGGAAAAGATTGTAGTCGCAGTATTTGTTGCATGCCTGTTAATAAATGCTTTCAGTGTTGCCTGTCTGTCACTGTTTAATCCACGTTCACAGCAAACTGTGTTTCAAATCGTGAATGATCTGGAATTGGTTGCGCGTTATTGCAGAGTGTTTGCTACAGTATCTACAGTGGAAGTCATAGAGGTGGGATTTGGGACCAAAATTCAGAGGGCGACAGATGACTAACACAGAGATCAATAAGAAGTATGAAAATTGATTTTAAAGCTTTGTTTGAGAATTTAAATTTCCAATGAATTCCCGGTACCTATCTTAAATGTGCTGGTTACTAGTACCTGAGGGTTTGTTGTTTTTTTTTCGGGTGAACATGCAGTGTTTTCTGCACTTGAATGAAACCCATTGTTTTGTTAAAGCAAACTGTGTCTGTGCAAAGTAAAGAGATGGGATTATTTATTTTTGCTGTGTACTGCTCAGGAGTGCTTTGAACGTGTCTTAAATGTACATCGCTTGCGTTTTCAAAGACGCGCTTGACAAGTTTGTACTGGTTTCTTTCAAGGTTAGAGATGATGTCTTCTCTTTTTAATTGCTTTCCTTACATTCGCTTTACTGAATTATTATTGTCATTATTATTACTCTCTAAATCCTGACTTTACCTGGCTTTGAACTTGTCTACAGTTGAAAGGTTACACTGTCATGTGAGTTGAGAGTGATAAAGCCTGTTCGAACGATTGCAAACACCATAAACAGCCACGGAAAATGCACAAAAGCAATTAGAATGATCTTTAAGCTTTGGGGCCAGATACCTTTTGAAGTGGATCTAGTTTCTTTTGGTTTTGCTTCCAGTTTTAATGGGAGGACATTCGAGAAAGAAGGTATGTTGAATTCGTGAACACAGGCTTCGTTTGAACAGTACAACCTGATATCCTCTTTTCAAGCACGTCGCATTTGTATGAATATGTGTGTTTCAGTTATCTAAATCGCGGCAGATCTTCAAACCCTACAATTTACAGGGAAGTAAATAAGACTCCTGTTGGGGACCAGGGCTGATCAAGCACATAATAAAACATGGAATGGGTGCAGCTGCTTTGCAATAGGAGTCTTATTTCCATCCCTGATTTTGTAAACCTGATATTTTCTGGTGAACCTTATTTCATTGTTTTTGTTTCATTGTATGCAATGTTGTTACTAGGTGGGTGTCTAAACCCCAGCTGAATTAATACAGAATTAAAGTATTTAGATCTGCCTTTGCTTAGACCATTAAAACAGATGCTGTTGTATTGTAAAAATGTGTTGCTAATTTATTCATTCATTAATTTTTTTATGTGTGTATGTAATTTTTTTTTTTTTTTTGTAATATTTGCCTTCAGGAAATGGATATACCACATCTTTCGGTTGTGGAAAATGTTTGACTGCAATAGAGTGTGTAATAGTCAGCGTTTTGTTTTTCTCCCTGGTAAGATCACTCATGTAAAATGGTTTTCCGTTGGCTCTCAAGACAGCTGGCCCCATTAAAATACCTGCCGTCGCTTGACATACCTCTCAACTGTCCCTGAAAATCAGTGACAGTCCCTAATTTTTTTTTGTTGCATCCTCTGCCTAATATTCCCCTTACAACAGAAGGCTCATCTGTACACATTATGTGACTTATCACGGTAACTTAAGAGGTAGGTAGGAGGCTGTGTGGGTCCAGTGGTTAAAGAAAAGGGCTTGTAACCAGGAGGTCCCCGGTTCAAATCCCACCTCAGCCACTGACTCATTGTGTGACCCTGAGCAAGTCATTTCACCTCCTTGTGCTCCGTCTTTCGGGTGAGACGTAATTGTAAGTGACTCTGCAGCTGATGCATAGACCCTAGTCTCTGTAAGTCGCCTTGGATAAAGGCGTCTGCTAAATAAACAAATAATAATAACTACTGTTTAGCCTATTGTATTGGCCATTAAATTGTCCCTGTTTTGTTTTTAGTTTTTTACTGTAACAGCGAGTTGAGAGGTATGTGTTGTTGTTTTTTCTTCACTGGAACTTCCTGTCCTGCAACACGGAATCTGAATCAAGCATGTATTTATCAAATGCCAAAATATAACCTTGCCAAAAAAAAAAACCTCTCATTTTCAGGTAACTCCTATATGCCATTTCCTGTATCGCCAAATTGATCTTTTAACTCTTGCGTAAGCATTATTGAATTCTATGTCATATTTGATTCTTAAGCCGAGGGAACACGAAGCCACTTTGTGGCTTGGAACTTGGTTTCAGGAGACCTGGTTTCAGGCAACAGCACGGCACACCAGGGGAGACTTGGGGTTTGATACAGCAAACCTCAAACTAGGTCTCCTGGAACCAGGTTTCAAGCCGATTTTCCTGAAAAAGTGGCTTTGTGTTCCCTCGGCTTTATAATCCTTTCCGTGTTCCGGAATGGCAAGTTCTGGTGAACTGAGCCTCCTGTGTATTCTCAAACATCCCTTTACTCTGTATCATGGAAGGTCCTGTTTTGTTGAATTGGGTATTGGGTGTCTTCTTAAATATATATATATACTACAGCTGACTTGTTATTACTGCATGCTCTCGGTTCTGCTTTTTCATTTATTTTCAAATCTATTTTAGCATGAATATCATTTTTATTATAATTAATAATATTGTTGTTATTAATAAAGTACTTTGTGTTTTTATAAATAAGTGGTCGTTCATTTTCATCTCCGGGTCTCTTTAATTTGTTTGTTAATCAACCAATCGCTGGCCTGTAAGAATTTGTCAAAATTGCATCTAATTTACAGTCAGTGTTAACACAGGGTATATATCTAAATTTAAAAAAAAAAAACTCTGTTTGGTACAGTCTTCATTTTTGTGGTTATAATAAGGTAATGTATCACGTGTAAGGCAGACCATTTCGCAGTTTGAGGAAATTTACCACATTGTGTTTCTCCAGCTGTGTCAAATCCAATAGGCCCACTACTTGTCAATTTTTTGATTGTTTTTAATTTTTCCTACTTTTTAAATCAATTTTTAAACGCTAGCGCTATGAACAATCTGTCGTCCGTGTGTTTGGTATGTTGTCTTTTTTAAAAGAAGATGTTTTTTTTTATAGGAAGAAACATCTCATGATCAAAATCACACAAGTGGGTCAGCAGCATAGGATTTGATACTTGCCTAAAAACCCAACCCTTTACAAGAAAGCATGCTAAATTAATGAATGAGGCTATATCATGAATATATTTATTTCACTAAAATAGACAACTGAAAGTTTCCATAGCGGTTAAAAAAAAAAAAAAAAAAAAAAGATATACAGTACAAAATTATAATAGCAATATAAAATACAAAACAGAATATGTTGGTTGTTAAAATATGGTTAAAAAAAAGTTCAATAAATAACTGATGCAAAATAGTCATCATTAAGTGTACATGATTATCCTTTTTCTCTTACTATATTTTTTTTTTTAAGAAAAAGTACCAAAAGGAGTACTAGCAATGCACCCCCTTATAAAAATGATACACCGTGTCCTAAATCAATTTCTGAGTGACTCATTTGTACATTTTTGCAACACTCTTTGGTTGACGTCATAGTAATTCGGTTAAAAAGTTTTTTTTTGTTTCTATTAGTGCTTTGAGCCAGACACGAGCAGCAAACTCAGTTTCGACCGTCTGGTTTTATATTCTAAAGCCAGTCTGACTCCTGGAGTGTATCCAAGACCTCGCCTCGCATAAATCCATTGCGCTCCGATCAAACCGTCAACTCTTTGCCGGGTTCTGAAGACTGGTCGTCGGACTTCTTTGTCATTTTGTGCGCTATCTTGCGGGACTTGGGTTTCAAGCCTTGTCTCTTTCTGCGTGCGCGGCGGTTTTTGAACCAAACCTGGGAAGAAAAAAATAAAAATACAATTATTAATACACAGTTCCTTTTATCGTTTAATGTACATTGTTTTAAAGAACAATTCACAATGATACTCAATGTAACCAAAAAGAATATTTTAACACTAAACAACAAGGCTATATTATAACTAATATTTGAATAGGTTTCCTATTTTTTTTAAAAAATGTATTTTTTTTTAGTTTAGCCAAATATAAATATTTTACTCTTAGATGTTATAAATATAAACACAATTCGGCTAGAATGTTAATATTAATAGCTTAATTTATTTTGCGGTTAAGAGTAATGACAATTGCCATGGCCCGCTAGAAAGGGGCAGGCAAATTTAAGGTTTCTTACCCGAATGGTCTCCTCTGAGAGCCCGACTCTCCTTGCCAGGCAGTCCCGTGCTGCGGGGTCGGGATAGTCGGTGCGGCCGAAAAGAAGCTCTAGTTCTTCGGTCTGGCTGTCGGTGAATACCGTACGAACTCGGTGTCGCTTCCGACGGCTGATAATCTGAGCCAAGCAGCGGAGTTCAGAACTGGACAATGCTGGAGCTGCCAGAAAAAAAAAATTATAATAATTAATATCTCTATCTCTCATTCATATATATATATATATATATATATATATATATATATATATATATATATATATATATATATATATATATATATAAATTGCGCAAACTTAATAGCAGAATCGATTACTATAAACGCAGTATGTGGTGATATTGACCTATGCTAAATTTAACAAAATAATAATAATAATCTAATACAATGTAGGGCATTAAAAAAGACTTACACGCTGCTGGAACAAGATTATGTTGCTGAACTCCAAAAGCGTAGGCGCTCAGGTCCGTGACTTGAGGATAGTTGAATGGTCCATAGGCGGCGGCATATCCTCCATACCCGGGGTATCCATAAGCGGCGCTGTAAACCGCTTCGTGGTGCAGCGGGACGAGCTGAGCCGGTGCTGGAGCGGCATAATACCCAGAATAACCGCTGTAGCCGGGCTGCGAGTAGGCGGAGTGCTCGCCAGCTGCATTCGGATACGCCGGAGCAGTGACGCAGTCATAGCTCCACGGATATTCCTTGCTTTTTGATTTAGCTCCCAAAATACTGTCGATGCTGAAGGGAATGGTCTCCGCCACTTGCATGTTCTCTTAAAAACAGAAAAATTAAAAGAAGAAAAAAAAATATCAGTTTTTTTTTTTTCAGTGCGAATCCAAAAAGTCTTACAAAGCACTGCGTATTATTAAGCTTTCTTGAAAGAAAAACCTTCGCACTGGGGGGGAAAAAAGTCAAGCGGGTCTTGTGGAGAAGCGAGCTCCGTCTGGGCTGTTGGATCTTGAAGTTCGTTTTGAGTTTGAGTCCCCTGGTTTTATAAAGCCGAGCCGGTATTTCATTTCTCACTACACAAACCTCCAGACACCTGGTCTAATGGATCTGTCACTATGGTAAAGTACATGATGGGAGCCATTGTTTTGAATTAAAGGCATGTTTATTGCTTAACAATAGACCATTAAGATTAAACTTATTAATATGTCTGCTTCAAATAGACGCAACATTAGCAATACAGTTAAAAGAGGATTCGGTTTTTTTGGATCAAACACAAATATGTAACGATCATAATCATTATATTAAATAACTGATGAAGGAAGATAAGTTTCATTGCTTTATTTATCTGTGACGATTTAAACTTGCAAATGATAAGAAATACATTCGAATTATGCTACATTACTGTAAAGTGTGTAACAAAAAATATTAATGCAGTGTATTAAAAAAAAAAGTCAGAATGTAATATAGTTTTGAGGACTCATGTCAAAAGTTGTCGTTTTATTCATTTTGGTAGTCTATATCAAACTTTAGTTTGGCCAGTTATTTGTGTGGACCTATAGATTTAAATACAATATTAAAAAGAAAGTTATTATTACATTGCGAATTAACCTGTTCTCTCTATTAATTATATTATTTTTAGTAAGTACAGCGGCTGCATTTATACGAAAAAGTTTGCTTATCTTACAAAATAAATAAAATAAAAACAGTAGGACTGTATTTTGACTACAATTGCGATTAGTTATGCATTAATAATTTTTTAAAAACGTGCTGCGATTGTTGAAATTTCAACTTGCCCATGAATACAAACATGTTTATCCTGTTGTCTATTACTGTATTGCTTATCTGTGCCAGACAGATAGGTACCTGGGCGTATCTAAACAACATTACGATTCACGACATGTTTCTATAGAACCTTTTTGAATAATACAATATTTGTTAGAATCTTTTCTACAGCTCAAATGCAGGTTATTTTAACCTTGTAAGATACAAGGGACATTTATTTATTATTATTATTATTATTATTATTATTATTATTATTATTATTATTATTAGCAGACGCCCTTATCCAGTGCGATTTACAGTTTTTGCAAAGTATCGCATTACAGATAATAGCAGTTATAAAATACAATACAATCAGTAGTAAATACAATATGAGACATGTGTCTCACACATAAAATGATGCTAACTGACAAGTTGAATCCGGTCATCCAAATGGTCAGTTTCCTCCTCTTGACCGTTTGAACAGCCGCTCGATATATAAGCGGGGGTTGATGTGGTTAAGTAACTTGTCTTCCATCGGGGAAAAAAAACTCTGCATTGGAAAAACTATTTAAGAAATGTATATTATAATAATAGCAATGTATTTTTTATATGTGTTCCTATGATCTTTCTGAATAAAAACACAGTCGTCTGGCGCTGACCAAGCAGATTAGCAAACGCCTTTGCTAACGACAGGAGGCTAATGTCTAGCGAGATCAGGAAGGGACACGCGCAACAGAGATCAAAAACTTCCCATTATCGATCAAAGAGCACCTCAAAGGACACACGCGTATCAATCAAAACATACGAGTAGCATTCATCTTCTCACCACTAGGGGGAGACAGGGCACCATATCAAACTCCCACTGCTTCTCTCCAGCACCCCCGCTATTGGTCAACAGAAATAGAAGAGCCCACGTTATGAGATACGCTATTGGCGAAGGGGAAGAACCCGATTGATCTGATTGGTTGCTGAGATTTGTCCCGACATGAATGCAGGAAGTGGATTCGCCGTGCGAGTGTAGTTTACACGGTTTTTTTTGTTTTAGGTTTCATTCTAAATCTATAATCCACATCGTTTTCAAGGATTAAATGTCTGTTTGTTCCACATGCCCACCCCCCCCCTGAAGACGAAACTGCTTTAGAAAGGTACTGTATGTGAATTCTGCTGAATGACGTTTATTGAGAGGCATTCATATTATTTTTGTAAACAAACAACAAAAGCGGTCGTGTATATGTTCTGTTAGACCAAGTACTGTATACTAAGTAATTACATTCACAAATGTATACCGTGTTAAGCTATGCTGTATATTACTTATACACGAAATTATACAGTATTTGCTTACTCCTTGTTGATTAGTCACAATTGCGTGTAACCCTACAGTGTATGTTTGGCAGTTATGCATTTAGCACAGTTTACTTTGTTTTCCATGTTTATTAATATATTACCATACCTCGCTTAAAGTTCCCATTACTAAAAAGCATGGTTAAGCATTGTAAAACACAGAGAGGTGTGGTAAAGCATAGGGAAGCATTGTAAAGCACAGAGAGGTGTGGTAAAGCATAGGGAAGCATTGTAAAGCACAGAGAGGTGTGGTAAAGCATAGGGAAGCATTGTAAAGCACAGAGAGGTCTGGTAAAGCATAGGGAAGCATTGTAAAGCACAGAGAGGTCTGGTAAAGCATAGGGAAGCATTGTAAAGCACAGAGAGGTGTGGTAAAGCATAGGGAAGCATTGTAAAGCACAGAGAGGTCTGGTAAAGCATAGGGAAGCATTGTAAAGCACAGAGAGGTGTGGTGAAGCATAGGGAAGCATTGTAAAGCACAGAGAGGTCTGGTAAAGCATAGGGAAGCATTGTAAAGCACAGAGAGGTCTGGTAAAGCATAGGGAAGCATTGTAAAGCACAGAGAGGTGTGGTAAAGCATAGGGAAGCATTATAAAACACAGAGAGGTGTGGTAAAGCATAGGGAAGCATTGTGAAGCACAGAGAGGATGGTAAAGCATAGGGAAGCATTGTAAAGCACAGAGAGGTGTGGTAAAGCATAGGGAAGCATTGTAAAGCACAGAGAGGTCTGGTAAAGCATAGGGAAGCATTGTAAAGCACAGAGAGGTCTGGTCAAGCACAGAGCGGTCTGGTAAAGCATAGGGAAGCATTGTAAAACACAGTGTGGTAAATCATATGTAAAAAAAACTGCCAAGCTATGCTAAATGCACAACAGTACCCTAGGATAGCTGGAAGAAATGTAAACTTACTGTGGTCAATCTCATAGTTTTGTTTTTTTGCTGGCAGTGCAATTTAAAAAGGCCGCTGCCTGTAGATTTTGTAAAATTAAATTCATTGTTATTTTTCGCCAGTAGATAAGCATTTTTCCCTTGTTTTTTTCTGACTTTGTTTTGCAGCAGATATTAATAAACTGCTATGGAACTCTGTCCCAAACTGAAAGAGCTGGAGCCGTTTCTGGTGACCCAGGTAAGATAAGACAGTGGTGGAAACAATTGCAGAGCCTGGTTTTACTAGGAGTTTAATAAGACACACCTGAGCTTGTTACCTACAGTGTACACTGTGGCTAATCAAGTTGGTAGTAAAACCTGGAATGGGTGAAACTGCTGTGCAATAGGAGTCTTATTTCCATTCCTGTAAGATCTTATTTGACTAGTTCTCCTCAACGTTATAAGTACATACCTATGCATCAAATAGTACACAAGTAGTGACAAAGAAATGTTATGTTTCATTTATTAATTTTTAAAAACATGTTATTATTTATTTATTTCTTAGCAGACGCCCTTATCCAGGGCGACTTACAACTGTTACAAGATATCACATTACAGAGTATCACATAACAGAATATCACATTGCAGAATATCGCATTACAGACAAGAGCAATTATAAAGTACAGTAAAATCAGTGGCATATGATCAAATTCAAACAAGAGTAAGAAAGAATACAGTAAATAATTACATATGAGGGCGAGTTTGACTAAGAGCAGTTAACTTACAGCAAAAATATTTGCTTATACCAGTAAAGTCTAGTAAGAGTACGTAGCAAGTACGATGAATGGACAAGAATGATTTCAAATAAGAGCAAATTACAAAAAACTTGAATACGGAAACCTATAAGAGTAAAATCATGTGCAAGATACAGGAAGTAGTTATAATTAAGAGCAGTAGTAGAATACAGCAAAGCATGGAGCAGTTCACTGCAAGTACAAGATGATGCAAGTACTGGTATATATATATATATATGTGTGTGTGTGTGTGTGTATATATTTATATATATATGCATGCATGCATTTTTGCAATAAACAACAGACAGGCAGTTGGGCTCATGGGGAGACATTACAGAATAAATACGTTTGCAAAGCTAGACTGAGGGGGAATGTAGCAAAAGGCAATTCTGTTCTGGTGTAAAAACCGAACGTGACTCTGGAAGGCAAACGCTTTTGGTGCTTTAGGACTCTAATGGACTCTAGGTGCTTTAGGTTTTAATGAACAAGTCAAGATTTGTTTTGTTGATATAATAACCCTTTCTCTGATTGCAGGCCCCACCAACTGTCTATTACATCCCTAATTTCATCACAGAGGCAGAGGAACACTACCTCTTGCAACAGGTAAGCTGTACATTATCCCACATGTAGCTTTCCACCTTCTGAGTCCTGGCATCAATCTTAAATAAACTGCAATTGCACAAAATAAACATGTCATATATATATATATATATATATATATATATATATATATATATATATATATATATATATATATATATATATATATATATCAATCAATGTAAATTACAGTGGAAAGCATAATAAGGATGTATTTTTGCACAGTTTCTGTCCAAAAAATATATACAAAAGACAGCCAAGTTGATATATATAATCAAAAACAACAAACAGGATTTAACCAGATCAATCGCTGGTGTGCTTATACACTAAGTCATTGACAGGCAGATAGCTCAGTGTTTGATCTGTTACACAGTTCTGCAGAGATCAGTCATATTGTGATCAAACTGTTGAGCTTTTGGGGTTACACTTTTGATGTCTCTTTGAAGTCCTGACACGGTTCTCCCCGGTTCCCAGGTTTATAACGCTCCCAAACCAAAGTGGACACAGCTGTCTGGCAGACGACTGCAAAACTGGGGTATGTGATCAATCAATATTATTATTATTATTATTATTTTATTAAACTGCTTGTTCCCATGCAGGATATCAATAGTTTTTTGGTTGTCACTCATTTCAGTTTGCACCAGCCAATGACTGGAATGAGTTTCAACAAAAGTTACATTTAGCCGTAGGGCAGACTCTTTGCTGACTGACATCTGTGCCTGCCAAGTTGCTGCTGAGTTTTCTATTTTCTGTTTTCAGATTGATTCTGGTTTTTTTACTCCTTTTTTCTTGTGTTTGATGTTGTGTGCTGTGGTGCTGTGAGCCTCTTGCTAGGTCGTCGTTGGAAATGGCAGTTTGTTCTCAAATTGACCCGTCTTGATAAATACAGGGTTTGATTGATTGATATTTATTAGTATTCACAGAAGTAGTCTTATTGGGGAAAATGTAGTGGGTGGCAGGGATGGAAATAAGGCTCCCATTGCAAATCAGTTAATGCTACTCCAGATTTGATCATGAGATTTTTATAGGCAGATATGAATTTGATACCTGCACACAGAGGCTGTTCTGAGCTCGCAGTTAAAACTGGACTGCTATGTGATGGGACTCTTGTGCTGCACTTCTGTAATGGACAGTGCTGCCCCCCTGTGGAGCACAGTGAAATGACATCTGTGCTGCATGCACTTCATCAGATGGCCTGATGTTGGCACTGTGTTGCTTTATTCAAAGCGAAGTCCACACTGTCTCCCTTCTTCCCTCTCCACTACAGTGATGCAGTCCACGTCTACACATCATGCTAATTCCTGAGTTGCAGCACTGAATCCTTTTTCCATGTACAGATTAGTTTAACTTTTCTGTTGAGATGCACATTCATTATGAGACTGAGGTGGCAGTTTCTAATCTTGTAACCTTTTGGTTCCAGGGCAAACTGCTGTGTGAGTAAAACAGGATTTTATTGCAATATACAACGTTCTGCTGACACCTTTTGATAAGCAGGGCGCAGCCAGTATCGTTGTTCACAGGTTACACAATTGAAGTCTTCTTGTCTCGAGTTATCTTGTTTGTAGCTCAAACCCCTTATATAAAGTTTACCACAGTAAATTTGCATGGTAATTGTGTAGTTTTCCCATGTTTACACTATGCATTTATTGTAGTTTACTATGGTTTGCCAGACCTCTCTGTGCTTTACAATGCTTCCCTATGCTTTACCAGACCTCTCTGTGCTTTACAATGCTTCCCTATGCTTTACCAGACCTCTCTGTGCTTTACAATGCTTCCCTATGCTTTACCATACCTCCCTGTGCTTTACAATGCTTCCCTATGCTTTACCAGATCTCTCTGTGCTTTACAATGCTTCCCTATGCTTTACCAGACCCCTCTGTGCTTTACAATGCTTCCCTTTGCTTTATTACACGTTTCAATATCTAACAAAATATTGTACACCTACTGTATTATGGCTTCCGGTATACTTTTGCGATGTAATTTTTTTAATTACATGATATATATATATATTTATTAAGTATATGGAAAACTACAAAGCAGTATGTAATTCAATAAGTTAATGTAATATTGTTCAGCAGGTTTCATTCGACTTTATAGAATCAACTAATTTTGCTTCATAGAGTGGTGCAAAACGTTTGGCCACAGCTGTACTATGACAGACAACCAGAGCATAAGGGTCATTATTTTTTAAACAAGGACCATTTAAACTAGAGAGAAACAACGTGGTTGCAAAAAAAAAAAAAAAAAAAAAGTCACATTTTTGTGCTAGCTTTCTCTCAATTTTCTTCACAACTCTGTCATCATAGCATATCTTTTACCTGTTGAAACAAGCGTGCATTTTTGGAGTGTCCCCAACCTGGGATTGAACCCACGACCCTCCGGTCAGGAGTCCAGAGCCCTAACCACTACTCCACTTTAGTTCATGAAATATATATACACACACGTCATGTCAATGATGCCTGATTTACAGAACACCTCATCTAAGCCTGTTTGTTTATTTTTCCTAAAGCCCTGAAAATACTGAATCGGTTATCCCAGTTTCTGTGTAAAGTTACTTTGTGTATTAGCGGGTGTGGGTTATCCTTACCAGAGACAGGATAACTCACGCCCGCTGTGGCATCTTTCCTCTGGAGCTCCGGTGAGCACACAGTGATCAGAGGAGTCTGGTTTTTAAATGACCGGGTAGTGTGGACAGTCTTGGTCTTTCACTCATGTCCTTGGAGCAGCCTCGAGGTGTGCAGCCCACCCCTTTCTATCATGAGCCGTTCCCCCCCAGACACACCTACTAGCCAGTCAAGGAAGTCCAGAAAGCTGGTATTGCCGTGGTTTTTTCCCTGCTGTTTTTATTTTCTGCTTCTCTCCAGGTGGCCTGCCCCACCCCAAGGGAATGCTCTCTGAGAAGCTCCCCGATTGGCTGGAAAAGTACGCCTTGAAGATTTCCTCTCTGGGGGCATTTGCTGGGAAGACCGCCAATCACGTCCTGGTCAACGAATACAGACCTGGGGAGGGAATAATGGTACAGTAGCAGCTGCTGCTGCGTGTGTGTGTGTGTGTGTGTGTCGATTTAATTAACGTATTTAAAAACTACTTGTGCAGGTTAGTTCACGGAGATATCTCGATAACGTTGGCTGTGTCGTAAGATAAAAAGCTGGACAGATTGTTGGTGAAGAAGCCACTGGCGGAAATGTTTCTCTCCCTTATTTTCAATCATTTGACCTTGTAATGGCTGGAGTTTCCCACCTCTGCCCTAGCAGTTGTTTTGGAAGACCTTGTGTGTGTTTTTATTGTTGTACGACAGGGGCCTCAGACCCTGGTCCTGGAGATCCCCAATCCTGCAGGTTTTATAGATGTCATCAATGGCTAAAGATCTGGAACACATGTCAATCTTGACTAAGCCAATATTTGGTGCATTGAAGTAACGGAGAGCTCTGTTGAAATGAAAACCAGAAGACCCTGCGGCTCTCCAGGGCCCGGGATGCAGACTGCTGTTGCATGGTAGCAGTTGAAAGTAAAAGTGTTACAGTAAAACGCTGAACCCGCTGCTTAACACAGTCGCTGCTGCCCCTTCCTTCAGTGTCATCTCCCTTCTCCTGTACTGTGTTCCCAGCCCCATGAGGACGGGCCCCTGTACTTCCCCACTGTGACCACCATCAGTCTGGGATCACACACCCTGCTTGATTTCTACCGGCCTTTCAGCAAGGAGAGGGAGCAGGTGAGGGCACTGTCTGCATCGCACTTCACACACTCAGTCATTTCATATTTAGTATTGGGGACCCCCAGTGGAATCGCCTAGTAAAGGCACGACCGCTTGGAGTGCAGGGAGAGCCAGAGTTGCCTCTCTTGGTTGGGGAGGGGGGCCACCAGGAAAGCTGCATAGATCTTTCCCTTATATAAGTTTACTGTAGTATTTTTGCACTGTATTTTTGCAGTTTTACCATGTCATGTTTTGTTAATTGGCTTTACCGTACCTCTCTGGGTTTTCCAATGCTTACATATGCAGTGCCATGCTTTCACTGTGCTTTATTACAGTTTTTTATGCTTTTACTATAGGACACTTTTGTAAGGGTTATTTTCCCATGGTTTGTATTTTAATATGCTTTACAATGCTTCCCTATGTTTTCACTGTGCTGTATTACACTTTGCTGTACTTTTCCTGTGGGCAACTTTTATAATGCTTGTGCTGAAGCTGGTTGGGGAGGAAAATAGGCTGGGGTTAGTTCACCTCAAAACACTCAATAACAAAGCATTTAGTATTTTTGTATCTTGGAGCCTAAAACAAATGTAGCGTTTACACTGAGCTGAGCATCAAAAGAAACGTATCACTTATATTTGGATAAAATTCACTAGATTTGACTAGCAGGTGCAGTGGCTTTTTATTGTGCTGATTAGCAATTGACATCACGAAGATAATGCAAAATGATCTGTCGATCTCGGGCAGGTGTTGTGACTCTTGGTCTCCCAGTTCGTAGGCCTGTCATTGACAGAGTGAGTCTGGTTATACCGTCTCGCCAGGTTTGAAATCGCTGGCTGTGAGCACCCAAGACTGCGTTCCACAGCACGCTGCCCTAATCCAGCCTCCAACATGCCGATCGCACGAAGGCGCTGCTCTCTTGTTTTTTTTCTGTAATTTTCTTTATTTTATTTATTCAAGCTTGAATTTCAAGAGCTGAAATCACTCCATATCCAGCGTCCAATCAACTGTCTCACTAATTAGGTGATTAAGTGCATCTGCTTCAGTCCTAGTCACTCAAGCGTGTCATGGTCAAGGATGAATGATCGAGTGATTAAATAGAAACCAAAAACATTTTGGCAAAGTCCATTATTTCTACACCTTATTTTTCTTAATCAAAAATAAATGTATTCTAATAGTGATAAGTTTCTTTTGATGCTATATGTACACATAGGAATCGATTCCTCATACTTGAAAGCGATGAGATTGTGTATACAGCTATAGCCAAAACTTCTACATCACCTAGAAGTTTAGGATTGAGACCAAAAATAAATAAATTAAAATAAAAAACTATGAACATAATTTAGATATTTAAAAATCAAAGAAACTACAAAACGATATTGTAAAAAAGCCTACCGGCAGCCATGATAGTAGTCCAGTATTTCATGTTGGATTTCGAAACGTCACATTTTTTAAATGGCCAGTTTTTTGTTAAGTCCAGTAATCCCTCGTGGATCAAGCTCTCATGGATGAAGAGTGTTTTTTGTGTAAACGTGTATTGTAAATAGTGGGTATCTATTGTAATTAATGAAGTTCGTGATGCTCCTGGGAGAGCCTGTTTGCTGTGTGCGATTAGCAGGTGTGGAATCTGAATCAGCAGGTAGGTGTGATCCAGCATGGGGTCGGGTATGAAAAAGGTTCCATGTGTTCACCTCGGGGCTGCTGCAAAACCAAAGGCAACTGGGCTAAACAAGCTGGAATTTGCTAACATGTGTGTGGTGAGTGAAAACCACAACCAGGGTTGGATACCGAGCAGGGAGTAAGCAAGTCGAAACCACCGACAGTCAGGCTGAGTAGCTGGAGTTTGTTATTGAACAGAGAAGATTAATTCAGAGATTGTAGATCCCACCTAAGTTTTCGTACACTGTGTTGTATGTGTTTGGTGAGCTGCCATTGCTGGTAGTGTCACGTGAGCTGTTCAGTGTGTTGATATGTAATATAAATCCTGTTCGCCTGCAGGGGGCGTATCAACTTCAACCTCCGTCTCGCTCTGCTGCCTGTCACTCAGCAGCGAATGCACGCACCCACACGGCAGACAGCTACCCTGTCACAAACATTAATACCCTGTGTCTTTCTAAACAAGGGATTTAGGGGAGCGCCCTATTAAAATCTGAATCTCAAAACAATAGTTGTGTGGATATAGTAATTGTTACAGCTGTATATAAATGGTATTTAAAAACAGGATTAATTTATCAGACTTTTTCAATCTCCACCCTTACTCTGGTCCAGCGCAGTCGCATACGGGACAGACTACTGTATATGGAAAACTATGTGTGTAATTCAATATGTTAATATTATTCAGGTGATGCAAAACGTTTGGCCATAGCTGTTCACTTTGCTATTCCCTAGCGAGAGCAGGTCATTAAATCCCTTATCGTTGCATGTAGTTGATTTTTGTAAAAGTCTTTTGGCCATAGCTGTCTAAGCAAAGTGCGTGCCGTTTGCCGGTTAGGTCTCATAGCCGCTGGCTCTGTCTCATCCAGGAAGGAGCTTCGCAGACTGAAGAGAGCCGCTTCCTCCTGTCCTTGCTGCTGGAGCCACGCAGCCTCCTTGTCCTGCGCGACGACATGTACATGTGTCACCTGCACGGGATCCGAGGCGTGACCGAGGACACGGTGTCCGAGCGCGTGGCCAACCTGCCCACCACCAGCGCCAGCCCAGGACAGCAGCTCACCCGGGCCACCCGCGTCTCCCTGACCATCCGACACGTGCCCAAGACGCTCAAGAGCGCCCTCCTGCTGGGGAGAAAGAAATGAACAGCGTCGCCAAACCGAAGCAAACTAAAAGGGGGGCAGTTCCTCGGGTTACTGTAACGCAGATTTCATCATCATTTTTTTATTATTTGTTTTAAAATTAATTTCAGGTTGTAAAAAAAAAAAAAAAGTTACAAAAAGTGTCCCCTGTACTGAACAATTTCATTAAACAAAAGAATTTTAAAAACTGCCCGTATTTCGTGTGTCAATGGCAAGGTTGTTTTTTGTTGTTGGGGGTTCCGCCGTAGAAGCTGTAAAAATTAAACTGGTAGCAAATATACCACTGACTTTTTACATTTTATTTTGGGATTCAACAAAAAAAAAAAAAAAAACTGATTTTTTTTTTTTCAATTTCTGAAAACAGGTTTAAAAATTGAAATGCTCTGTTCACATTTGACCGTTTTGGTACAAAGCAGCTTTTTTTTTTTTTTTTTTTTTTTTTTAAATAGATTACAGAGAGAGAGAGAGAGAGTCATTTACATAAAAGATATATTAAGTTGAGATTTTAGGCTAAATATAAAATAACTGCATCGTGACACATTTTGTTCGCATTGCATCTTTCATTAAAATGAGTGCTGAAAACTAAACGAAGGTTTTTTCCTGGTTTCATATTGGCCATTCAGACAGTAGGATGGGTTCTATTTAGTTCAAACGCCACTTGTGCATTGATTTTCTTTGTATCTTTTTGATGATTATGTAGACGCTGTGTGCGCTCTTTAGAAGTAAATGTACATAAAAACAAACACAGCGTGGTTTTACTCTCACCCATCCCCCCTAATGACGCACAGGTGCCGGTTTATTTTTCAAGACAATCGGTTTTACACCATGGTCTTGTTGAAATCAGCAGAAAACACAACGAAAAGGAAACAACGCGTAATGTACAGGTGGTCTGTTAAACCGTACAGAGCAACGCTAAGCTTGCTGTATTCATGCGCCCGTACCAGATTTAAAGTCTTATTAAATGCCGTGTAAATACGTTACTGTTGTGTGTGTGTGTGTGTTGGAAAGTCTAAAAGTTAATTCGTTAAGCCGAATACTACATGCCTATTCACAAAGTGCACCCCCCCCCCCATATCATTATTTAAAATTTTTTGGGCGAATTCTTACTTAAAATATGTGTTTGTTTTTACACCGCTTTCGAGAATGATAGCGTGTATTGAACTCCTGAACTCTCTGGTTTGTTGGCTAAACTCTCAACCTGCTGCCGAATATAGTTCATGCTGCAGGGCGTGGCTTTTATGGAAAGTCCGCTGGTTCGGGTCCTGTTACCTGTGTTAACCCAGCACAAGCACAACACACCTTCCAGACAGGTGTGCATTCACCTGCCTGAACTGCGTCAGCGAGGTACAAGTTGTCTTTTCTGTTGTTCTGTTTGAAACTGCTGTACCTGAGAGGGCGTCTGGGCTTTACACGATGGAATGAACGTTCGCCCGTCCAGGTGTTCTTAAGAATAAAATTACCTGCACGTCGCTTCTGCGATGAAAATACGTCAAACCCGTAAGTGTCTTTTCTATTATTATTATTTATTTTATATTCACGTGACACTACCGAAGTGTCATTTTCTATTGTTATAACAAGCTGTGTAATCTCGTTTTATAATAATTAGCAACAATTCAGAACCGGTTTTTAGTGTGGTTTTAAATTGGGTGTCTACAACCATGACGTATTGTGTTATTTTAGTTACTGTGAAATATTTTCTTATAGCCTGCTGGAGTGAAAATGTATTGATACAGCCTACTTGTATTTTAACATTGTGGCATTCAAAAGTAAACTTGATATGAAAAAAAAAAGACAAAATGGACGACTGACACTTTTTATTTTAAAAAACGTCTTTTAAAAGTATGTGTTAGTAAATAAAAACGTTAAGGCCATCGATTAAAACAGCAGGATAATCCTTTTTGAAATGTAAACAAACTAAACACCCCTACCCCTACATTGGTCAATGACGTAACAGTGTTCCATGCTGGGTGTTCTTGGGTTTTTGTGTGTGTGCACCGAAACTAGCATTTACCATACGGGAGATGGAATAACATGCCATAAAACCAATTTGTTAAGGGGTGGTAGTAAAACTATACACGTTAATTATCATATCCGTGCCAGGTAGTGTGCACTGTTGTACAAAGTGCAATATTTATTTCTTCTCCATTGCTGGTAATGCTGTCTTCTGTTAGCTCGGGCTTCTTCGGGCAACACACTGGGTTATAAGGAGACGCGCAAGTGGACCTTTGTAATAACAAATGTTTATGTATGTATTAGGTCATCAATGCATTCGATACTTTGTGATTCTCTCATTTGTGTGTGTGTGTTTTGCTGTTGCATACGTGACTGTTGCAAATTAACTTGACTTACCCGTCACGGGACATTCCTTGCGGTTCCTGGGAGCTGTGTTTTTCCTGGATGGCTGTCAATGCCTCTAGTGTAGTGTGAAGTCTTTTTTTTTTTTTTTTTTTTTTTAAACCAATCCTGGAGTATAAAGTTTCTCTTTCGCATGAAACACACCCTTGAGGGTTGTCTGTTTTGCCAAGTAAATATTCTTTGTTGTCTAGAATGGAAACGTCTGCATTGCATTTAGTCTGAGTTTGCGGTCAAGGTTAAAATCACTAGTCTCTTATCTATCTATCTGTTTATGTATGTATCCCTCTGCAGGGCTGTAAATAAGATTCCTTTTGCACAGAAGTTTCACCCATTCCTGGTTTTACTGGGAGTGTAAGACACACCTGAGCTTGTTACCTATAGGGCAGCAGTGTGGAGTAGTGGTTAGGGCTCTGGACTCTTGACCGGAGGGTCATGGGTTCAATCCCAGGTGGGGGACACTGCTGCTGTACCCTTGAGCAAGGTACTTTACCTAGATTGCTCCAGTAAAAACCCAACTGTATAAAATGGGTAATTGAATGTAAAAATAATGTGATATCTTGTAGCAATTGCAAGTCGCCCTGGCTAAGGCCAGGGCGTCTGCAAAGAAATAAATAATAATAATAATAATAATAATAATAATAATAATAATAATAATAATAATAATAATAATAATAATAATAATAGGCGCTAACCATGCATTAAAACCTGGAAATGGGTGAAACTGCAAAGCAATAGGAGTCTACAAACTCAGTAATATTTAAAAGAAAGCAAAACCAGAAATTCATTGGGATTACAGGCCTTTGCTTAACTAAATTTGATACTGCGGCTTTTGTAATTATTATTAATTCTCAAATAGTGCCGTATGTTTCTGGTTACATTTCAGATATAGTTATGCTGTTTTGATGCTGCTATAGTGTGGTGCAATTGGAATATAGCCTATCGTGTATATACATAACTGTAAATGTAGACCGTTTTGTGGGTTTACAAAACACAATATGTTACAAGGAGGTCTTTCACAAAGAAAGAGCATACATTTATTAACTAATCTTTCTCGAATCAATCTTAGTGTACCATGTAGTATATATCTATTTTTTTTTTTCCCCCATAGGTTCCGTTACTAAACCATTTTACCATGTAGTCTAATCACACTAAAGCTTTCTCAATAAATAATAATAAAAAAAAATCTTCATACCTACTAGGCAGCGTTTGCGAGTCTCGAGCGCCGAGTCCTGCTCCGTTGTGAGCCGCGACGATTAGCGTGGGACTGAATGGGGAGGCTCATCTTGGTTGTTCGTCGGCTTTCTTCGTGAACTGTCCCCGGCTGATACAGAAGTGTTAATGAAAAACAAAAGGCAAGAAACCCATTTTAAAAAAGCATACGTTTGCATTGTAATGTTGTAGTTTACCATGCGTATATTATGCGTATACTGCCTGTATTTTACAAGAGTATTTTTTTTCCCCTCCCAGTCACAATGTAGTGGCAAGCAAGTTTACACACAAACACTTGCAGTTAATAAATTATTAAAAACGTTTACAACCTAACATACAACGTTGTCATTTGGGTAACAGACAGCGTTATGCTGAAGATGGCACTTGTCGAAACGTTTGTCTATTTGATTTAAGTGTGACCTTACGGGTCCTGCGCGCACACACACACACCTACCTTACCCCTGCCATTGAAGTAATACACAGATGTGCAAATCACTCCACATTAA
This sequence comes from Acipenser oxyrinchus oxyrinchus, assembly GCA_030684275.1. Lineage (NCBI taxonomy): Eukaryota > Metazoa > Chordata > Actinopteri > Acipenseriformes > Acipenseridae > Acipenser > Acipenser oxyrinchus. Next base: position 1,114,893 of record CM060281.1, on the reverse strand, counting down.
GTTGCAGAAATTCAGCCACGACTTGTAGGGGAGCCATGAAAAAAAAATAGTATTTTTATTTCTACCTTGTATATTATTTAGGGCAGGCAGTGTGGTCCAGTGGTTAAAGAAAAGGGTTTGTAACCTGGAGGTCCCGGGTTCAAATCCCATCTCAGCCACTGACTCATTGTGTGACCCTGTGCAAGTCACTTCACCTCCTTGTGCTCCATCTTTCGGGCGAGACGTAGTTGTAAGTGACTCTGCAGCTGATGCATAGTTCACACACCCTAGTCTCTGTAAGTCGCCTTGGATAAAAGGTGTCTGCTAAATTAATAAAATAATAAAAGACCAGGGGTCTCCAACCCAGGTCCTGGAGAGCTGCTGGTTTTCGTTTCAACCAATCTCTCAGTTACTTAGTTGAACCAATTATTGGCTTCATAGGTCAAGATTAACAGGTGTTCCAGATCTTTAGCCACTAATGATGTAAAGACACCTATAAACCCTGCTGGATAGGGGCTCTCCAGGACCAGGGTTGGAGATTGCCTGATTTAGACAGACAGTCACCCCTTGGACATCAGGATTAAGTGTATAGTACGGCTCTCAAAATTACAATCCCTTTTGTGAGTTTGCCGTTTAAAAATCGGCATTAGAGAAGCAAATCCAAAAAAAAAGTGAGTGATCTGTGCTCCACTGCAGATCTGTACCACACGCAGGATACTAATAAAATGAAGGGAAACCAAACGAACACCTGCCATAACACTGTCAATAGGGCGTGGACGGGGTCTGCAATGAGGGACTTCAACAGGGAGATGCAGCTTTTATGTATCACAGAATGCACGTCAAGGATGTCGTTTGCCTAACACTCTCATTAGAGCCATGGAAATAAGATTTGTGTTTTTTTTAATCCACAGAAAAACCCTTAAGAGCCCAGGTGGTCACTACATTGGAAAAGGCTGCTTTTAAACTGGTTTCTGATTTGTGCTTTGGGTCTAGTTTGCATTATGCTACAGTATAGTCTGTTTCATAAATACGTCTGGGTGTTTATGTTGAGAACGACGAACGCTGCCCTGCTATGCATTTGTGGCACTCTCTGTTAGGGTAAGGTCTTCCTCTGAACTGGAGTTCTCTTCCACTCCAAACAAAAGCCAAAGTTTGGTTCCCTTATAAAAGTTTACCCCAGTATGGTTAGCAGTTTTCATTGTTAGACTGTGCATTTCCCATACTCTACCATGTTTATTCTAGGCTTTACTATGGTAAACTTTCAAAAGGGTTTGTCTTTTTTTTTTTTTTTAATGCGCTTTATTCTTACCTTGCTATGCTTTTTACACTTTGCTTGCTTTTACAATGGGGAAACTTTGATAAGGGTTCTTTTAGCTGTTTTAAAAAAAAAGTATTACAAATGCATTATTTTGCAGAAATATAATAATTCACAGTTGTTTAGATTTTAAATACCTTGTAGGAATACAAATTTAGTTCACTTTAAATGCAAAAAAAAAAAAATGTAAAATAGAATCTTTGAATCTGCCAGGGATTAAACAGTCAAATTAAAACAAATTCTGCACTTTGAAATCTTGTTATTTTACCTTTGGAACTACCATAGGGGTATATTTGCAACATTTGTCTACTGCCACATTCAAATTCTGTACTATAGTTAACTTTTACCATATAGTCATTCAATATTGCTTAAACACACTCGGTACTACGCAATCCACTACAGCAAAGCTTACGTGTTGCTTTATTGTCCTCACAATAGGTGTATTGTTGAAAGCTAAACCACTGCCCGTAATCCGACAACTTTCTGAACACTTCCTGGAGTACCTAAAACCACAACAGATGGGAAAAAAAAAAAAAAAGATCATGCGAAACAACCTGCAAATAATTCTCCCCCCCCCCATATCATGACCTCGAGCACGTAGATCCATTTCAAAAGGAAGGCAAATGAAATGTTCCTGTCCAGTAGCTTTTTATATATACAAAGACCCAGGTTACACGCACTGAAATGACAAAGGACACTCGATACTGCCAGTATAGCACTTTAGTCCCCCCCTGCGTAAAGAGAAGAGAGCCACTGTGCTGTGGGCAGTCAGTCCGTTGCAGTGTTCAAAAAACTAAAAGCCCTGGAGCAGTATACGGTATGTTAAATAAAAGAGACAAAGGCATGTGTTTAGTTGAATGCTACCCAGGCAAAATCTATCTTTACAGCCTTGTACATTTAAACCAGATGTACATTCTTCTTTCCTCAGTTCAGTATTGCATTACAGTAATGCTGTTTGCATGTCATTCTAGTCTTTCAGTGTACTGCAGCTTGTTGAAAATGCAGCAGCAATGGTTTTAAACTTGTTCTGAACTGTGCTTTATTACACTTTGCTATGCTTTTTACTTTGGGAAACACTTATAAAAAGGGTTGTTGCAGCATTTTTTTTTTTCTATTGCTTTACAAATGCACGGTTTTGCATGAGTAAATAAATTCAAAAGGAAGTTTGCATATTTTAAAGTTAATTTATATAGAATCTTGAATGTGCCCGTGGAAAATAAATATTTGTGCCTGATCTTTCAGCCCTCAGCTCTATTTACACAGTGAGATAAGCAGCAGGAGACAGGTTGTTAAAACTATGCAGTAAGTGCAAAAAAAATGTGTGTCAGGGTTGACTGGAGGAAGGGAGGCGGTGAAGTGGCAGGTTACAGGGCAGTTCAGCTGGTTCATATTGTCCACAGCCTGGAAGGACACACAGTAGAGGACAATGGTTAGGCGTCGACCTAGAAATTCCTCTTGCAAACGAGCTGGTAAGAGTACATAAACTTCTGTGTTTGGTCTGTGTTGTTTGAAGACATCTACAAGTAGTTAGCTTTGATATCTGCTGGGGATATTAAAACCGCAGTTTAATTAAATCAACCAATTATTGCATTCTGCTATTCAACCAATACAAACATGTCACAGTGGTGTTTTTGACTATGTTGTCCTCAGTAAAAGCAGGACTGCAGGGTGTGTAATGCATTCTGGAGTGTGGAGGTTCAAATCCTGCTAGTGCCAATTTTAAAGATTTATGGCCTCTTGGTGCAGAGCGACATGCGATGGCCTGTCATACAAACTGAGCCAGGCATCAACCTCAGCGTGATTAGAGATAGCCAATAAACTCTTAGAAACACAAGTCCTTAACATCGAAAATCGAAAGCAAAACAAAAACAAAAAGCTGACATCAGTGGGTTTAATCCTGTTTGTACAGAATGTGTAAATGATTTACTTTAGGAATATTCTCTCATTGACATTCTGAATGGGAGAGCTATAAGCACCCAGAATAAAAGCACCCTGTCTTCGTGTCTGTGATCCACAGGAACAATAACCCCACCGAGGATCTGAGAATGGAGGAGGAGAGGGTGGAAGTGCCCAGAGCTGGGTTAACCCAGGCAGGCTGTCCTCTCTCTCCATCTCTTCCCCTTCACTCCCCTTCTCCCGCACACCTGGCTTCCCTGTCCGAGATCCATGGCAATATCCCTGTGAAACAGATTGAGGAAGGAGACTCTCGTTGCTTCACTGTCAGCATCTCTTCTGTGGAGAAACGTATTCAGTGAGCGACCAGCTTTTCTTATTTTCTCATCAATTTTCACACACACACACACACACACACAGCACCGTTGCTCAAAGTGCTGATGCTCATTATTTTTTTGTTTTTCAGGCAGGAGCAAAAGTGGCAGCTTTGGCACGAGTTCATACATGCCTACTCCCGGTTCAACGACTGGCTGCAATTGGCCGAGAGCACGGCTTCTTCACCAAACTCCGCCCACGTGCTTTACATCACTGCAAAGAAGGAGCTGAAGAAGTTTGAGGTGAGAGAAAAAAAAAAAAACACAACACAGGCTGAACTTATTCCATGTCGGAGCAGGGAACTCTGACAGTGCATAACTAGAACAGCTGACCTACGTTGACTTCTGGAATGGGAATGCACCTATATGGACATGCGCTTGTATGCAGGACTACATTAGAAACACAGCAATGCCAATTTATAGAGAAATTAGCCCCTTTTGTAAAGTAGACCAGCTTTTGGAATCAGTTAGCCCCTTAAGTTTTTTTGTATGTGTGTCTCTATTGAAGACATTGAGATAGCCTTCAAAAGATTAAATGGTTTGTCATTGAATTTGTTTCTTTTGGTATTTCTACAATTTTCAGCACCGTTGAGCGGATGATAAAACACACTTCTAAAAAAACATTCTTCCTTAAGTTTTGTGAATAGGATTTAAAACGAGGTTTCCTCTCCCCGCTCTGTTTCTGCCCAGGTATTGCAGAGGGAGATCCGGGCTCGTCTGTCGGAGCTCGAGTCCCTGATCCTGCAGTACTGCTGGCTGGCGAAAGGGGCGGGGCTGGGGGAGTGTGGCAGGCTCCACGGGACAATACAGAATGCCAGTCGGCGGTGGGACGACCTCAACAAACGCACCGCCAGCATCTGCCGCAGGCTCCAGGTACTCTTGGCAATCTCGTGAGAACCCCTCCTCCAATTCTGCTGGAACTTGGTACGGGCATTCCTCAGCATAAGCTCTTGAGGTTATCGGAATTGTGGGGGGACTATTACTTTGTACGGGAGACTCCAGGTACTGGGAAAGCAGTAAGAAGCAGCATTTGACCATCACGAAGGTGCTGCTGGTTGTGTCAGAGGTGGTTTCTCAGTTTCCCCCTCCCCTCTGCTTGCTCCCCAGCACTTTGTGAGGCAGCGCGAGGAGTTGGACAGCGAGCAGGAGAACATTGCGGTCGGGCTCTCAGAGATGAACCTCAGGCTGACTGAAGTGGAGCATTCCTCAGGGTGCAACGTGGCCGACAAGATGGAACAGCTGCAGGTACAGTCCGAGCAGGGAGGCGGTGCAGTGTACCGGACAGCAAGTGTGGATCATAAATCACACATCGCAAATCAGCTGTATGGTGCAGTTAGTTGTATCTTTTTGTACAGGACGGCTGCACATTTTGGATGCTGGAATTGCGCCAAGTTAAATTTATCATGGAAAACAAGCATGACCCTTTCATACGTAACAAACAAAACAAAAAGCCATCAGGAAACATTTCAAAACAGACATCTCCCCCTTCCCACCTCCACAGTCTTGGATCAGAGAACATTTGTACTTTACAAAAACTCAGCCAATCATAGCAAAGCACTTGCCAAAATTCCAGTACACCTCATCCTAAGCATAAAAAACCACACCTACATTCCAGTGTTCAAAAATCACAAACAAAAACCTAAACACAGTACCTTTTGTAAAATGGGTCATCTTTCAGTCCACAATGCAACAGAATTGTTGTGATGAGGAAAAAAAAAAAAAAAAATATCTTATTCTTCGTGTAGTTGTCAAACATTCCCAATGCAAAGTGGTTTAAGAAGGTCATGTGTAGGGTGAGGGGGAGAGAAGTAGTTCTGGTGGAGAAACTATGCCTTGTTTTTTCATTTGATTCTGCAACAGCGCACAGGCACAAATGCAGAATAGAAAACCAATTTAAAAAGGTAGGGAACAGATCACAAAAACCAAGATGTCCCAAGCAATTGAAATTCTTATTCACTGGCAGGTTTTAAATTAGAGTGGCCAAGTACTGTATACATAAGAGTTTTTACAAAACTAGAGGAGGCCCCATTCAGCCCATCTTGCTCGTTTGGTTGTTAGTAGCTTATTGATCCCAGAATCTCATCAAGCAGTTTCTTGAAGGATCCCAGGGTGTCAGCTTCAACAACATTACTGGGCAGTTGGTTCCAGACCCTCAATTCTCTGTGTAAAAAAGTGCCTCCTATTTTCTGTTCTGAATGCCCCTTTAATCTCCATTTGTGATCCCTGGTCCTTGTTTTTCAGGTCAAAAAGAAGTCAACACAAACACTGCTGTTTAAACATAAAAAGTAGAATTGTGCCACATGTTCTGTGCACAGCTTGACAAATCTAACTGATTGATTGGCCAATCTCTTATGATTTATGCACACGAAAGTGAAAATGCATCATTCATCTTTTGTACAGGAACATCTGCACTTCATGGATGCTGGAATTGCTCCAAGTTTAAATCAGAGAAAAATGAGCATGTCACATTTTCATACATAACAAAAAAACCATCCATCAAGAAGCATTTTGGCACAGACTCCTTCACAGCCACAGAGCTATCTTCCACCTTGTGGATACATAAAAAACTAAAAACTTAAAAGAAACTTAATATCTTGCACAACTGCTGTGCAATTAATTATTATTTTAAAACCTGCTACACCAGGATCCAAAAATCAGGGTCCTGGAGGTTTAACAGGAAAAATGTAAATTAAACGACATCTGGGTATTTCACTGGAAAATCTGAATACAAAAAGTGAAAGTAAAAATTCAGCACTGTTGAGTATTTTAAGAATGATGGAAGAGTTTCTGGTATGCCCAGCCTCATGGCGTGGGACTTATACTGTAGTTCGGACGTGTGTGTCTCTCTCAGGCATTCCATCAGGCTGTGTATGAGAACGCGGAGCGGATGAACGGGCTCCTTGTTCGAGGGGAGCGGTTGATACAGCGCAGCGAGCCGCAAGACGCAGTTGAGATCGAGGACTCCCTGCAGGAGCTGTTGCTGTACTGCACACAGGTCTTTGAGGGGGTGGGACGTCTATACACACGCCTGCTGAGCATGAGACTGGTGAGAAAGCCTTTCACAATCTATAAGCATCTATTGTCTGTTTATTAACATGTATCTAAACTTCAGCAGATGGCTGATTGCAGATTGATTAAATACTTCCCTATGCCCCTTACAGTAAAATGTTTGTTTCCCCGTGTAGAGTGATTGAATGGTTTTGCAGTTGTGGCTTCATTAACCCTGCTGTGTGCCACAGGTGTTTGAGGACGAGGGGATCTACGACCGGAGCAGCCCCTGTGACCCGCAGCCCCTCACTCCCAGTGTCCGCACTGGCTCCAGACGGGACTCTCTGCCCCTGGAGTGGGACTCCTCCGTCGATGTGGGCTGAATCCACCTCGCACGACGATACGGACTCCTCCTACTTCAGCACCATCACAGGTAAGGAGGAAACGATAGAATTAGTCAAACCCCTTTAATACCACTTGCAAGAGACCGAGCAAAAAATAAATAAAAAGGAGGGGTGACTATTTGTAAAACTGAAATGGCAATTTACTTATTTATTTTTTCATTCTTCCTATGACCCAGTTTTTCTAGCATAGGGTTAAATTGAAGAAATAGTATTGGTCATACTGATTGTGTTTCTTTGGCAGGTTTGCACCACTTAGAAGTCTTATCGGAAGAGCCTTCCACCAAGAGAAGCCGCTCTCTGCGTTTTCATGTGGAGACTGACCCTGCAGAGGTGAGGGGTACCATGCATAGACTTTCCTCTGCTCTGAAAGGACAAGGCTCTAAAAGATGGGAATAGCTCCCCAGGTGTAGCGATTTAGCAGCCTGTTTGTGCTGCATCTGCCTGTCCCATAATGAAAATGAACTGCCAGTTTCACATTCACTCCAGTCATGAGCCTGCGCCTGTGTGTTTGTTTCTCAGAGTAGCAGCGTGGAGTGGAGAGACACCAGACAGCCAGTCTTGACTGCGGATCCAGGCTCTGGTTTTAGGTAAATGGATTGTTTTAAACTTGAACTGCACACAACGAGAAGGTAAGGACCACCTGTATCTCACAGATGGTAGGGAGTCATGCAGTCGTGGTTTGAATCCCGCCATGCAGAGTTGCAGATATCTGGACGAGGCTGGTTTTGTGCTCCTGCAGGGTTAGGCAGGAAACTGGGGATCACCTCACCGCAGTAGTGGCTATAGACCAGTTACTTTCTGCCGCTCTATGGTGGGTCCGTTAAAGGTGAAACAAATTCCATAGTAAATGTTTCTGTTTCACTTGTAGACAAAACTCCCAGGTTTTAAAACCCAAGCGTTGTTCAAGTGTGAACTGGGGTCCTGCTTTCTCTCAGGTGTGTCGAGTGAAGTGTGCAGTTCTTCCAGATCCTTCGTGTCTGCTGGACACTGCCCTGCAACTGAACCATTCACCTTTGACCCAGAACGCATCTGCGCCTGGCTGGGCCAGACAGAACCTGCTCTAGAACACACCCGGAACTTTTCAGAGGAGAAGGGCGGCAGGGCAGACCATGGAAAACAAGAGGCTCTTTGGGTAGGCATGCTTCATTTCTCGGCCTCCTTGCCATTCCTGGTTTGCTGTCCTCCCAGACTGCACAGGTTGCAGCCAGAATACTGACCCATATCAAGCCTGCTTCTCACTTTTTTTTTTTTTTTTTAAACTAGGGCAAAGTCACGATAGTGGCTTCCACTCAATCACGGCATTCATTTTGAATCGCCGCTCCTCACTTTAGAAGGCTCTCCGTGAATTACATCTCTTCGATCTGTTGAACGGTCTCTTGGTTATTTAAAAAAAAAAAAAAAAAAAAAAAACTTTATTAAAAGCTACAGAGCCTTCACTTTGGAACTTTCACTAGTAAAAGCAGTTTTAGAGGTTTTTTTAAGCTTGGTATATGTTACTGCAAAAGCACCCTGGGATGCATCTATATATATATATATATATATATATATATATATATATATATATATAAAATAATTTAAAAAAACAAAACACTCAACCACACACACACACACTATATAAATCAAATTGGTATGGGATGGTTTTTAAAATAGCTGCTACAAGTATTTGTCTGCATGCCACCTGTGTCATGGAGTCTGTCCAGTTTCACCTCTATAGGCATGAAACTTTTGGGGGAACAAAAATGTACACCCTTTAAAATGATTAGTTTTGGTTGTTGGCAGAGCTTTTATAGTTTATAACCTTCTCCCTATCTGTCTGAGAGAGTGACAAAGGCATGTAAACAGTGCTGATCCTGTGTCCTGTCTTTCAATAGAACAGGTGTGGCGTGACTGGTGTTGAAATGTCACTACGTTTTAGGTCACATTACAATACAAATTTCTGTTTATTAACTCGACATTGCAGAGCGCTCCAGTAGTATAGGAGAGAGAGAACTCTAGTCGTCGTTTCTGAATATGGCTCGTCTACCTTTCCTGCAGGATCAGAGTCTCCCTCCTCGAGGCACAGGACTGTGTTCTGTAAAAGGCCGGTCTTTGCTGCTGAACCCGAGTGCCTTCAGTTCCATTCCTGTGTGGAACAAAAGAAAGCCCAAAAATCAGGTCGGAAATCGCATCCAATACATTGTCTGGTTTTATTGATTGATAAGTTGCCTGTATTATAAATTGGGATGTTTCATTCAGTTTAAAATTTCCAAGATTAAAACATGTTTGTTACTATTTTAGATCATTTAGCAGACGCTGTTATCCAAAGCGACTTAGAGACTAGGGTGAACTGTTCATCACAACTGCTGCTGCAGAGTCACTTCCAATAGGACCTTGTTTGTTTTAAGTCTCATCCGAAGGACGGAGCACAAGGAGGTCAAGTGACATGTTTAAAATGTTAACTAGAGTTCACAATACCTATTAATGTGCATAAGATTCTGTGTGTGTATCTGAATAAACCCTGAATAACCTGTCTAGTTAAGGCTGTCAAACACAAACCAACTGCAATAAGGGGTTTTAATTAAGACTGGAAAAACACCCCCAATTATTTAAAACGCTGCTTCACATTGAGCTGTGTATATTAGGCTTTCAAAACCCCCAAATCCTGTATTGAAATTAATACAATATCTCTAGGCAGGAGCACCCCCAGAAATTTTTGACATGGTACACACAATTCAAAACCACACCAACATCCCATCTCATGCTGAGAACAACTCTGCATTTCAGCCTAACCGCTGCTGCATTTCTGTTCTTTCCTGAGTTTCGCAGCACCTAAACTGCAACATCAACTTGCATCACCATTTACCTTTCTAAAAATGAACACAGCGCACTGCCAGAGACAGAACAGTAACGCGACAGGTACCAAAAGGTACCAAAACACCTCTTAGAAATACTGCCTTAAAACCAGAGGAAAAAAAAATAGCTCACAAATCTATTATTCTGGTTCCATTTCTAAAACATTCGTCACAATCACTGCAACTCATGTAAATCATTACTCACCCTGTGAGCATGGCATAGAAACATTTCACACTGGACCAAAAATCACCACAAAACAGGTGGAATTTTTACTGACGAGTGAAATTTAGTCCCCTGCGAACTGTCCATTTCTATGGACATCGGGACTTTCTGTAAAATGTCAAACTCAGGCGTCCTGTGTCTAGTCCCGTCTTGAATCAGCTATCTCAGAATTGATACAGTATTTCCAGGGTATTATTCGCCTCAAAGCAATACAGCGTTTACAATAAACCACAATATAAATCTTACAAATCTATGATCTGTCCTGAGATTCTACAGTTCAGTAAAACATGACGCCAGAGAACCAAAAAAAAAAAAAATTGGGGATTGGCAAAAACACAAAAGAGAAAAATTAGTGACTCAAAGTTAATGCTTTGATTCACGGTGCATTTGAAGATTTATCCGGAAATGCATTTCACTCCAGGGACAAAATGCTTATGCTAGTCTTTGGAAAAGGTACAATTTTTTTTTTTACACCCAGTTCATGGTTTAAAACCATGCACAAGTTACTAGACGTCCTCTGCTTTTCACCAAGTATGAGGACACTATGCGGTGTCAAAAAAGGCAGTTTTAATAATAATAAGCACACAACTTGGCAATTATGTGGTAATGATTATGAAATGTATTATTCATTATAAAGATGCTGATAAAATGAAACTTGTATAAATGTGCAATTACCGTGCTCAATCCTCAAAAACATTCAATGCCGCCAACATATTTTCGGCGCTTTTAAATAAATTTTCCCCCTGACTCTAGACCAGAACGATTTTCGCTCTTTTAAGGCTTCAACCAAAAATGTATCTGCTTCTGTTTACTCTATTACCACTAAACAAAACAGCTTCAACCAAATCTCACGAGATTATACGCGAGTCCACACTTATGAAGCAGAAGTTTTGCAAACCAATGGTGCACACGGCTTCAGGCCCCAATGTCTCTAGGTGTTGGCCAGTGCTGGTCTTTAGAGAAATTCTACTGTAAAAAATATATTCTAAAAATCATTGGCTAAAATGAACTAGTGGCCATTATCCTGTGTACAGAAGTCATCCCATGCATTAGAACATAGTTCTTAAGTTGAAACACATAGTTTCTGAAGTCTCTTTTCTTTTCAGTTTCGAGAAAAGAAACAAAGTTTTCCTCAATCGCAAGCCAGGACTGAGCACAAGTAAGTCAACATTTCATCTTCCTCTGGTCTGAGGATCCTGTCAAGCAGCATTGGAGATCTTTCACTTTCACCCAGGGGTGGTCAACCCTGGTCCTGGAGAGCCACAATCCTGCAGGTTTTCTGTGGAACTTGGGTGGAACGAAAACCAGAAGACCCTGCGGCTCTCCAGGACCAGGGTTGGACACCCCTGCACTATGCATTTTTTTAAAAACTTTGATTTCACAAAGAGAAAACTTCTAAGGCTCCTACCTTGTTGAATGATTTTTCTCTTCACTCCAGGTCTGAAGAGATCGACCCCGCGAGGTCCAGACATCTCCTGTGGGTTCTGAAGACATCCCAGTTCTACCGCCTGGTCAGAGTCGCCCTTTTAGTCTCCATCCTGCTGGGTGTTCTGGGGGTCATCAGCCAGATCCTGGTCAGTTGGAAGTACTTCAGCTGTCATCACACCAACAACTTTGCCCGCTCTCTCCACGTCATGCTCCACTACATCAACGGACCACCCCCGACGTGAAACCAGAGAGAGAGAGAGAGAGAGAGAGAGAGAGAGGAGGAGGATCCCAGGGGGTTCACCCTCAGGGAACATCTACAGCTCCGATAGCTTGAGAGTTTATGCTTTACATAAAAAAAACTCTGGAAAACCCTTTCAAGCAAAGTGTCACTAGCTTTCCACAAAGTGGATTAGCTTTCCTCTTAAATATGATTTGACAATATATACACAACTGCCCAGCAGAACTCAGTCAACCATCCTCACACGGACAGTGTCAGTTGATGAGAATCCAATGCGAAGGTCACAGGAGAGACAGGACTGCAGGGGGGAAAATACACATGTTAGTACAGAGCTGTGAATATATTCGATTATATTGCCAGGGAAATATTGGTATGTTGTTGAATCGGTTCATAAATAAAATAATTACTCAAAAGTGATCCATGACTTGTGTTGGGCTGTGCACTGATGATGTAACGGGCAGTAAGCAGTCCCAGTTTGATACTGTGAACTTTTTTTTTTTTTATATATATATAGACTGGTTTCATGGTGCAGATGGAAAAATCACTCCTGCTACCACAGAACCATTGTGTTCAATATTGTCATCCTTTTTAAACACCATCTTCTGTATCGCTTTTGCTTTTAGAACCCGTGTGTTTAAGTTTCCCCTGCAGGTTTTAGCAAAGGAGACACAGGTCATCCGTCACGCTATCCCATGCCCGCCAACAACTTGAGGTATGCAGATTTTACTTTGCCTTAAGAATTCTCCAAAAAAAAAAAAAAAAAAAGGGGGGGGGTTTTTAGCCATGATCCCCTGGATTAATTGCATGATATTTACAAAAAGTTTTTTTTTTTTTTTTTTAAACAACATTTTAGGAGTAAAACTAGCCTGGTTTAAAACAGGACTGTAAAATAGTTTTTAGATAGTATAAAACTAGTAACAAACCAGCACAGTGTTTTACAGTTTCAGTTTCTCCTCCTCCTTAGTTTTTAAAAGTTAATAAGTGATGTTCTGGGTTGGTGGTGGTTTGGTTTTGCACAAGTCTGGATGAGGGTTGGACATTAGTAGCAAGCAGGGAAGGTAGCACAGTTCACCAAAACATACCAGCTCTTAAAGTCTTCACCTTTTACAAAGCCATGTCTGCACCAGTGTGTATTATGCATATTATAAGTAAGTTGTGCCACAGAAAAAAGACTTTAGGTTTATCTGTAAATAAAATAAACTGGATGATCAAGTTCATTTTTTTGTGCTTGTTTTTGTGTTAGCACCAGTATCTTGTTTTTGCAAACATGTGCGATATTCACATTGGATTTTAAAATTCACCTTATCCCTGGATAAGGTGAATTTTATATATTTCAGGAGATCAGATGTGCAATTTTCTGCATGCTTTTTCCCCAAATTAGCATGACAAAAAAAAATTGTGCAACAGTTTAAGATTTCGGCGCTAAAAGCCGCAAAAACCGCTAAAAGATTTCGGGCGCTAAAAAGCCGCAAAAAGATTTCGGCGCTAAAAAGCCACAAAAAGATTTCGACGCTAAAAACCATAAAAGATTTCGGTGCTAAAAACCGCAAAAGATTTCGGCGCTAAAAACCGCAAAAAGATTTCGGCGCTAAAAACCGCAAAAAGATTTCGGCGCTAAAAACCGCAAAAAGATTTCGGCGCTAAAAACCGCAAAAAGATTTCGGCGCTAAAAACCGCAAAAAGATTTCGAGCTAAAAACCGCAAAAAGATTTCGGCGCTAAAAGCCGCAAAAAGATTTCGGCGCTAAAAAGCCGCAAAAAGATTTCGGCGCTAAAAGCCAAAAACCGCTAAAAAGATTTCGGCGCTAAAAACCGCAAAAAGATTTCGGCGCTAAAAGCCGCAAAAAGATTTCGGCGCTAAAAGCCGCAAAAAGATTTCGGCGCTAAAAACCGCAAAAAGATTTCGGGCGCTAAAAGCCGCAAAAAGATTTCGGGCGCTAAAAACCGCAAAAAGATTTCGGCGCTAAAAACCGCAAAAAGATTTCGGGCTAAAACCGCTAAAAGATTTCGGCGCTAAAAACCGCAAAAAGATTTCGGCGCTAAAAACCGCAAAAAGATTTCGGCGCTAAAAACCGCAAAAAGATTTCGGCGCTAAAAACCGCAAAAAGATTTCGGCGCTAAAACCGCAAAAAGATTTCGGCGCTAAAAACCGCAAAAAGATTTCGGCGCTAAAAACCGCAAAAAGATTTCGGCGCTAAAAACCGCAAAAAGATTTCGGGCGCTAAAAACCGCAAAAAGATTTCGGCGCTAAAAACCATAAAAAGATTTCGGCGCTAAAAACCGCAAAAAGATTTCGGCGCTAAAAACCGCAAAAAGATTTCGGCGCTAAAAACCGCAAAAAGATTTCGGCGCTAAAAACCGCAAAAAAGATTTCGGCGCTAAAAACCGCATAAAAGATTTCGGGCTAAAAACCGCAAAAAGATTTCGGCGCTAAAAACCGCAAAAAGATTTCGGCGCTAAAAACCGCAAAAAGATTTCGGCGCTAAAAACCGCAAAAAGATTTCGGCGCTAAAAACCGCAAAAAGATTTCGGCGCTAAAAACCGCAAAAAGATTTCGGCGCTAAAAACCGCAAAAAGATTTCGGCGCTAAAAACCGCAAAAAGATTTCGGGCGCTAAAAACCGCAAAAAAGATTTCGGCGCTAAAAACCGCAAAAAGATTTCGGCGCTAAAAACCGCAAAAAGATTTCGGGCTAAAAGCCATAAAAGATTTCGGCTAAAACCGCAAAAGATTTCGGCGCTAAAAACCGCAAAAAGATTTCGGCGCTAAAAGCCGCAAAAAGATTTCGGCGCTAAAAAGCCATAAAAAGATTTCGGCGCTAAAAGCCGCAAAAAGATTTCGGCGCTAAAAACCGCAAAAAGATTTCGGCGCTAAAAAGCCATAAAAAGATTTCGGCGCTAAAAGCCGCAAAAAGATTTCGGCGCTAAAAAGCCGCACAAAAAGATTTCGGCGCTAAAAGCCGCAAAAAGATTTCGGGCGCTAAAAAACCGCAAAAAGATTTCGGCGCTAAAAACCGCAAAAAGATTTCGGCGCTAAAAACCGCAAAAAGATTTCGGCGCTAAAAACCGCAAAAAGATTTCGGCGCTAAAAACCGCAAAAGATTTCGGCGCTAAAAACCGCAAAAAGATTTCGGCGCTAAAAACCGCAAAAAGATTTCGGCGCTAAAAACCGCAAAAAGATTTCGGCGCTAAAAACCGCAAAAAGATTTCGGCGCTAAAAACCGCAAAAAGATTTCGGCGCTAAAAAACCGCAAAAAGATTTCGGGCGCTAAAAACCACAAAAAGATTTCGGCGCTAAAAACCGCAAAAAGATTTCGGCGCTAAAAACCGCAAAAAGATTTCGGCGCTAAAAACCATAAAAAGATTTCGGCGCTAAAAAGCCATAAAAAGATTTCGGCGCTAAAAGCCGCAAAAAGATTTCGGCGCTAAAAACCGCCAAAAAGATTTCGGCGCTAAAAACCGCCAAAAAGATTTCGGCGCTAAAAACCGCAAAAAGATTTCGAGCTAAAAACCGCAAAAAGATTTCGGCGCTAAAAAGCCATAAAAAGATTTCGGCGCTAAAAAGCCGCAAAAAGATTTCGGCGCTAAAAGCCGCAAAAAGATTTCGGCGCTAAAAACCGCAAAAAGATTTCGCGCTAAAAAGCCGCAAAAAGATTTCGGCGCTAAAAAGCCATAAAAGATTTCGACGCTAAAAAGCCATAAAAAGATTTCGACGCTAAAAGCCGCCATAAAAGATTTCGGCGCTAAAAGCCGCAAAAAGATTTCGGCGCTAAAAGCCATAAAAGATTTCGAGCTAAAAGCCGCAAAAAGATTTCGAGCTAAAAACCGCAAAAAGATTTCGGGCTAAAAAGCCGCAAAAAGATTTCGAGCTAAAAGCCGCAAAAAGATTTCGGCGCTAAAAACCGCAAAAAGATTTCAGCGCTAAAAACGCCGCAAAAAAGCCGCATAAAAAGATTTTGGGCGCTGAAAAGCCCCCCCAAAAAAATGCAAAAAAGATTTCTGAAGCTAAGAGAGGAGAGGTTGCCAGCACATCACTCTCAAGATGAGTCTTCACCACTCATCCTCCTAGTCTATAGATGTAAATTAAGGGTGCAACTTTTCAAGGTGCAAATAAAAATTTGGGGGATGAAAACTCTACAAAAAAAGGATTAGGGAAAGAAAACCACTGCACAAAATAGAGACTTACCTGCATTTAAGAACTTCCCATGAATGCCTGTTCCAGAATGCCTGGGGGCAAAAAAAAGACCAAATCTAAATGCTAAATCCAGAAAGACAAAACACGTTTCAGAACTAGTCTCGTGAGATCTAGTCCCCATTTATTAGATTTTTAACATTTTTCAAGACGAATCATTTATCTCTTTGCCAATCCCCCATTGTCTCCCAAGCCTGCCCTGGACTGGAGGGAGCCCCCTTTTTCTTAGCAGAGTGACCACACTACCTTCAAAACCATCAATTCAAAAGGTCAGTGCACGGATTAATCCACTGTTACCCTTTTTCTAAACTTGTGACTTTGAATCAAATAGAAACATGGTTGCATTGCAAGGCAGTGCGGCTGGAAGGTTTGCGTTGCTGCACACAGCAGAGTAGAGATGGTGTTGAATGGAGTTTCAGAAGCTCTTTCCAGCTCTGTGGAGGCAGATGGGGTTTAAACAGTGTTCAGGGAGGCATTGATTTATTAAAAACACAACCAGAGACAGGAGGCTGGCTGGGGTTCACATTTCACTGGGCAAAAGTAAATGCAAGGGAGCAGAACCGTTAAAAAAGGCCAATGGCACTTTCATATAAAAGGTTGTCATTATCAAGACTTGGTCTGTCATATGGACAACACAATACATCACGTGCCTGAAAGCTTTTCATTTTTTTTTTGTGAAAGTACAGCTACACACATTAAAATGTCAGGAGTGAGAGCTACATTGATGGATTTTTATGGTTACGTTTCGTATAACACACAATGAAATGCTGCCTTAATGTGATAGTACAAACTACTGTGCATTGTGGTGCTAGAGAGGAGAGGTTGCCAGCACATCACTCTCAAGATGAGTCTTCACCACTCATCCTCCTAGTCTATAGATATGCATTGTGGAGCTAGAGAGGAGAGGTTGCCAGCACATCACTCTCAAGATGAGTCTTCACCACTCATCCTCCTAGTCTATAGATGTGCATTGTGGAGCTAGAGAGGAGAGGTTACCAGCACATCACTCTCAAGATGAGTCTTCACCACTCATCCTTCTAGTCTATAGATGTGCATTGTGGAGCTAGAGAGGAGAGGTTACCAGCACATCACTCTCAAGATGAGTCTTCAGCACTCATCCTCCTAGTCTTCAGGTGTAATGATCAGGGGTGGATTGTAATACTTTCTTACATGATGCATCGTACTGCAATAGAGGCACTATCATTTGAATTGACACGAGACCAAAAACACAACAACATAACCCAACGTAATGCAATGTCATTTTGGGAGCAAAAGTCGAAGGATTTTGGGAAAAATTTGGGCAGGGGTTTCTTTTTTTAGCAAAAATTTGGGGGGCACGATAGAGAAAAAAAAGGGGGCAGGATTTTGGTTGCAAAATTTTGGGGATAGAAAAAGTACATTTTAGCTGGCGGCCAGGCCGGGCCGGGGAACACATTAAAAAGGATTTCTAGAGACAAGTAAAACGTGTGAGATAGTCCATGTTTTTAGTAGTACAATACAGTTGGAAGGTTTGTTGCTGCACACAGCAGAGTAGGGATAGTGTTGAATTGAGATTCAGCACTTTTGCACACATTCAAAATGTCAGAGATGGCTACATAGATGGATCTTACTGGTTATATTTGTCATTCAGTAGGTTTTACCAATGCCTTAAGAGCAGTATACAATTACTGTGCATTGTGGAGCTAGAGAGGAGAGGTTGCCAGCACATCACTCTCAAGATGAGTCTTCACCACTCATCCTCCTAGTCTATAGATGTGCATTGTGGAGCTAGAGAGGAGAGGTTGCCAGCACATCTCTCTCAAGAGGAGTCTTCACCACTCATCCTCCTAGTCTATAGATGTGCATTGTGGAGCTAGAGAGGAGAGGTTGCCAGCACATCTCTCTCAAGATGAGTCTTCAGCACTCATCCTCCTAGTCTTCAGGTGTAATGATCAGGGGTGTCATGGTTCATGGTGTAGGGGTGGATTGTAATACTTTCTTATATGATGCACTGTATTGCAATAGAGGCTTGTATTGTTTGAAGTGTGACACAAGACCATGAGCACAACATAACTCATGGTATTACAATGTTAGAGAGTAGAGGTTACAAGCACATCACCCTCAAATGAATGAGACAATAGACATTTCAAATATAACCGATTTGTGCAAACGTAACCCTAAGGTAGTTCCATTAACAGTGCTCTAAATACTCTAGAAGTCCAGCTGTGGTTGATCAGAGTATAGGTTAACAACATCAACCCCTACAGTCTCCAGCATGTGCAGGGTTAAACATCCTTACATTTCAGTAGAATAAAACGTGCATAAATTGAAACGCAGCTGGGAGAGTGAGAATTGGTTCGGACAATCCCTCGAGCAGCACACATGCCACGATGAAATACCCGTCTTTACATTTTGCAGGAATCTTAAATGCAGCATTCCATTTGTAGTTGAGATGCAGCCAAATGGAAACAGATCCTCACTAAAAGTAAAAAAGGGCAAAGTGCAGCAAGCATGGGTTCAAGAAAAAAAAGGAATCCTGGTCAATACGAGTCACTAAGAGATGAACACAATACAATCAACGGTGATTTAGACATTACTCTCGACCTCTGTTGGTCACAGGGAATGAATGACTCTTTGAGTCAAGGTCCCAGACTCCACTTGAAGCATCGTTACAAAGCCTGTTCCTAGGGCTCAATGGCGCCGGCTTTATTCAGTTACGCTAATCCAATAAATACACAACTCAAATTATTAAACAGCTTTTGATAATGGGTTCATGGTAGCAGATTGGAGCAGGTGCACTGTCTGGCTAGAGCTCTCTCTGCACCGACAGGCTGCTGTCTGGCTGTTTTGTCACAAAGCTTGCTGCAGGCAAGTCCCATGTGGCTCTTCCACAATGTTCCAGAAAATAGCAGCACATGGTATAGAACAACCCTCCCTGGTATCGTTCTGTAAAACTAGACACATCATAGTGCTGCTCACCACGAACAGTACAGAACAAATCTGCTTTATTGATGCAGTAGTTGATGCATAGTTCACCCCCTAATCTCAAACTCAGGATAAAAGCATCTGCTTAATGACTAATTAATGATCCCCATGGCTTTCATTGTCAGAGTCTCAATTAAAACATTCATCAATGCAATAACCATCCTGGTGCACGGTTTGGCGCCTAGCTAACACACACTTCCCTTCTGCAGTGCTACACTCTTCCCAAAGTGTGAAATGGCAGAATGTAATGCATTTTTTTTTCTGAATGCATATATTATATATTTCTAAATGTCTAACAATATGCAACTTCCCAGTTTGTGAGTCTACATATTTCTTTATTTTTGCATTTGAATACTAAAAGCACTCTCAAAATGACATAACCAGCAGACAGACCAAGTAATGCAGCCTACCTCAAAAAGGGGGATTCCTTTTCCATTGCGGTCCAGCTACCCACCACCCCCTCTGGGGTTCAAGGTGGTTTGTTACTTGCTTCATAATCTTCTCTTCTTGGTTAGTTAACCATGAAGCAGTTTCTTGCAAGTTCTGCCTCATCTTTGGAGCGAGTGTTTTGAAGTTCTGGATGGATGTTACACTGCAGAGTTCTCTGGACAAGCTTCGTAGGTGGCAGAGCTATGAGGAGGAGGAAGTGTCGAACACTGTTACCACCTTCAGCACAAAACAAACACACTTGGTTTAATGTCGGAAGGATTCTTGGAGTCGTTCGTCTGTCTCAGAGCCGTGCCTCTTCCCTGTAGGAGTTGGCTTCCTGCTTCTTTTATCCTCTCCGTCTCAGTTCTGCTTGTGATTGGAGAGCTCATTTCAGCTCAAAGTGGCAGTCTTTGGTCTGGGAGCTGATCTGACCACCTTGAATAAACCAGTTCTCTGGAAGGTTGTAGTTTTGGTTTATTTTTTGGTACAGCAGTTGATCCAACTCTAGTGGAAAGTCTTGGAGTTGAATTCTGATGTGTTCATTTCAGCTGCTTCTCCTTTTGGAGGTTGAAGCTCTGTGCTTGCTCTCTATTCTTTTGGAGGTTGAAGCTCTGTGTTTGCTCTCTCTGTTCTTTTGGAGGTTGAAGCTCTGTGTTTGCTCTCTGAGGTTGAAGCTCTGTGTTTGCTCTCTGAGGTTGAAGCTCTGTGTTTGCTCTCTGAGGTTGAAGCTCTGTGTTTGCTCTCTGAGGTTGAAGCTCTGTGTTTGCTCTCTGTTCTTTTGGAGGTTGAAGCTCTGTGTTTGCTCTCTGAGGTTGAAGCTCTGTGTTTGCTCTCTTTTGGAGGTTGAAGCTCTGTGTTTGCTCTCTTTTGGAGGTTGAAGCTCTGTGTTTGCTCTCTTTTGGAGGTTGAAGCTCTGTGTTTGCTCTCTGAGGTTGAAGCTCTGTGTTTGCTCTCTGAGGTTGAAGCTCTGTGTTTGCTCTCTGAGGTTGAAGCTCTGTGTTTGCTCTCTGAGGTTGAAGCTCTGTGTTTGCTCTCTGAGGTTGAAGCTCTGTGTTTGCTCTCTGAGGTTGAAGCTCTGCGTTTGCTCTCTTTTGGAGGTTGAAGCTCTGTGTTTGCTCTCTTTTGGAGGTTGAAGCTCTGCGTTTGCTCTCGGAGGTTGAAGCTCTGCGTTTGCTCTCGGAGGTTGAAGCGCTGCGTTTGCTCTCGGAGGTTGAAGCGCTGCGTTTGCTCTCGGAGGTTGAAGCGCTGCGTTTGCTCTCGGAGGTTGAAGCGCTGCGTTTGCTCTCGGAGGTTGAAGCGCTGCGTTTGCTCTCGGAGGTTGAAGCGCTGCGTTTGCTCTCGGAGGTTGAAGCGCTGCGTTTGCTCTCGGAGGTTGAAGCGCTGCGTTTGCTCTCGGAGGTTGAAGCGCTGCGTTTGCGCTCGGAGGTTGAAGCTCTGCGTTTGCGCTCGGAGGTTGAAGCTCTGCGTTTGCGCTCGGAGGTTGAAGCTCTGCGTTTGCGCTCTGAGGTTGAAGCTCTGCGTTTGCGCTCTGAGGTTGAAGCTCTGCGTTTGCGCTCTGAGGTTGAAGCTCTGTGTTTGCTCTCTGAGGTTGAAGCTCTGTGTTTGCTCTCTGTTCTTTTGGAGGTTGAAGCTCTGTGTTTGCTCTCTCTGTTCTTTTGGAGGTTGAAGCTCTGCATTTGCTCTCTGAGGTTGAAGCTCTGTGTTTGCTCTCTTTTGGAGGTTGAAGCTCTGCGTTTGCTCTCTTTTGGAGGTTGAAGCTCTGTGTTTGCTCTCTTTTGGAGGTTGAAGCTCTGCGTTTGCTCTCTTTTGGAGGTTGAAGCTCTGCGTTTGCTCTCTGAGGTTGAAGCTCTGCGTTTGCTCTCTTTTGGAGGTTGAAGCTCTGCGTTTGCTCTCTTTTGGAGGTTGAAGCTCTGTGTTTGCTCTCTTTTGGAGGTTGAAGCTCTGTGTTTGCTCTCTTTTGGAGGTTGAAGCTCTGTGTTTGCTCTCTTTTGGAGGTTGAAGCTCTGTGTTTGCTCTCTTTTGGAGGTTGAAGCTCTGTGTTTGCTCTCTGAGGTTGAAGCTCTGCGTTTGCTCTCTGAGGTTGAAGCTCTGCGTTTGCTCTCTCTGTTCTTTTGGAGGTTGAAGCTCTGCGTTTGCTCTCTGAGGTTGAAGCTCTGCGTTTGCTCTCTTTTGGAGGTTGAAGCTCTGTGTTTGCTCTCTTTTGGAGGTTGAAGCTCTGTGTTTGCTCTCTTTTGGAGGTTGAAGCTCTGCGTTTGCGCTCTGAGGTTGAAGCTCTGTGTTTGCGCTCTGAGGTTGAAGCTCTGCGTTTGCTCTCTCTGTTCTTTTGGAGGTTGAAGCTCTGCGTTTGCTCTCTGAGGTTGAAGCTCTGCGTTTGCTCTCTTTTGGAGGTTGAAGCTCTGCGTTTGCTCTCTGAGGTTGAAGCTCTGCGTTTGCTCTCTTTTGGAGGTTGAAGCTCTGCGTTTGCTCTCTTTTGGAGGTTGAAGCTCTGTGTTTGCTCTCTTTTGGAGGTTGAAGCTCTGTGTTTGCTCTCTTTGGAGGTTGAAGCTCTGTGTTTGCTCTCTTTTGGAGGTTGAAGCTCTGTGTTTGCTCTCTTTTGGAGGTTGAAGCTCTGTGTTTGCTCTCTGAGGTTGAAGCTCTGCGTTTGCTCTCTGAGGTTGAAGCTCTGCGTTTGCTCTCTCTGTTCTTTTGGAGGTTGAAGCTCTGCGTTTGCTCTCTGAGGTTGAAGCTCTGCGTTTGCTCTCTTTTGGAGGTTGAAGCTCTGTGTTTGCTCTCTTTTGGAGGTTGAAGCTCTGTGTTTGCTCTCTTTTGGAGGTTGAAGCTCTGTGTTTGCTCTCTTTTGGAGGTTGAAGCTCTGCGTTTGCTCTCTGAGGTTGAAGCTCTGCGTTTGCGCTCTGAGGTTGAAGCTCTGCGTTTGCGCTCTGAGGTTGAAGCTCTGCGTTTGCGCTCTGAGGTTGAAGCTCTGCGTTTGCGCTCTGAGGTTGAAGCTCTGCGTTTGCGCTCTGAGGTTGAAGCTCTGCGTTTGCGCTCTGAGGTTGAAGCTCTGCGTTTGCGCCTGAGGTTGAAGCGCTGCGTTTGCGCTCTGAGGTTGAAGCGCTGCGTTTGCGCTCTGAGGTTGAAGCTCTGCGTTTGCGCTCTGAGGTTGAAGCTCTGCGTTTGCGCTCTGAGGTTGAAGCTCTGCGTTTGCGCTCTGAGGTTGAAGCTCTGCGTTTGCGCTCTGAGGTTGAAGCTCTGCGTTTGCGCTCTCTGTTCTTTTGAGGTTGAAGCTCATGCTTGCTCTCTCTGTTCTTTTGGAGGTTGAAGCTCTGTGTTTGCTCTCTGTTCTTTTGGAGGTTGAAGCTCTGTTTCTCTCCCTCTCGCTCCTGTTTGTCCTAGCTCTGTGTGGAGCTGCTCATTCTCTCATCTCGTTGTTGCAGCAGTGAGATTAGGGGGCTGCGATGCTCTTGTTGGGGCTCCTTCATTCGCTGGAGGTCTCCTGTCTGCTGCTGTCTCTTCTGGAGAGCCAAGCTTGGAGTGGCTGTTTTGTTCCAGTTCATCCTCTCCAGTCTTGGAAGGTCAGAAGTGAAGGAGGCAGCAGCAGCAGCTAGCGGGTCACCCGGCGTCGCTCTCATCTTGGGCTTGTTCTCACATTGCCAGGCTTGTCTTGTTGGGAGCTCTCCAGCTCAGCAGTAGAGTGATTGCCATCGAAAAGGAAGAGAGGGAAAAAATAAATATAAAATTTAATAGGGAGAACAAAATAAAACAAGGGAGAATAAATAAGATTCGTTGTTAGTATAGCCTTAGATGTTCTAATTTGGGAATTTGTTGGAGCGAATAAAAATCAGGTTATGCTGAAAATGCATCTATTTCAATAACTTGATAAATTAGTGGGATCCCCAGATTATTCATACACAGTTTGCTCTGTGGAACAAGGATTTCACTTCCTCTTTACAGAGTTTATTATTTTTTGCAGGGCAGATTTGAATTACGAGGGCCTGTTCTGTATTCATGTCAACACCAGTGTGATACAAAGACAGTTATTCAATAAAATGTTCACGTATGATTACATTTGCCTACGTGACAATAGGTTTACTTTTCACATTCAAATTGAGGCTTGATGCAGCAAAAAAATGAATAAATAATAAATAACTTAAGCATGCCATGTTATTTGAGCCACTTCAAACTTTTTATGATCAAAACCAACATCAAGAGAACAAAAGGAACAACATCCAGGACCCTATAAACAGTGCTGGCCAGGCAGCAAAAAGAAGGGAGGTCATGATTGTTGGGGACTCCATATTGAGAAACACAGCAAGTTCAGTTTGCAGTTTGGACCCCCTTACTACAACAGTGTGCTGCCTTCCAGGAGCCTCTGTCATGCACAATCACTGAGAACATGGACAGGCTCTGAGAACGAACAGGAGACGACCCGGTAGTAGTCGTCCACATCGGTACAAACATTGGAAGAGACAGGCCAAGATCCCTGCAAAACAAATTGAGAGAGCTAGGAAGGAAATTAAAAGACAAGACCAAAAAACGGTGGTATTTTCTGAGATACTGCCGGCACCTTGCAAAGGAGCATATGGACAGCTGGAAAAACAAAATCAAAATGCATGGCTGAAATCGTGGTGCACACAGGAAGGCTTCACCTTTCTTAAACATTGGAGCATATTCTACAACAAGGACTATATATTAGGAGGGACAGACTGCACTTGAACAAAAAGGGAACCAATCTACTCGGAGAAAGGATCCTTCAGGAGGTCCAGAAGCATTTAAAAACTAGAGAAAACAAAGGGAGACCACATCAAAACAAGGACAACAAACTCAGGTAAGACAGCCATTCAAATGTATTTATCTAAATGCTAGAAGTCTCAAACAAAATGTTAGAACTTGAATCTACTGCACTAAAGTAACTACGATGTGATAGGTGTTACAGAAACTTGGTTGTCTGAAAGTGATGTAGACGAATATAATATTAGTGGGTACACACTGTATAGGAAAGACAGGCAGGTCAGAAGAGGCGGAGGGGTAGCGCTATACATAAGAAATAGTCTTGAAGCCCAGGTGTTAAATCTAGACAAAGAAAACAACGCTGAATCAATATGGGTCAGAATGGAGAAATTCAAAAAGGGCATAATAAGAGCATGCGATAGACCGCCAAATTCAGACGCTGAGCAAAATAATCTGTTTTACAATTGACATTAGAAATGTGTGTAGAAAAGGAGACGCCATACTAATGGGGGATTTCAATTTCCCCCGTATAAAATGGGAAAAACCGGTGGGGAGCATGACGGACGAAATTGAAATGGTGGAAATGATAAATGACTGCTTCCTAACGCAATTTGTCAAGGCATCTACTAGAGGGGAGGCATGCCTTGAATTAGTCTTTTCAAATAGACAGAACAAATAAAATAGAGGTCAGAAAGCCATTGGCAAACTCAGACCACAACATGGTCTCATTTGAAGTGATTAAAACCCAAAGTAATGACTAAAGCTAAGGTTTACAATATTAGAAAAGCAAACTATGAAGGTATGAAACAGAGACTAAACAGAAGTAGATTGGAGTAAAATAGAGAAAACATCCACAGAAAAAGGATGGCTGTGTTTTTTTGTTTTTGTTTTTTTTAAATGTAGTACTAGAGAGACGCAAAACAACTACATCCCAAAAGTAGACAAATCTAAAACAAAATGGCCAAAATGGTTTAATAGATCAATGAAAAAAAATATTCAGCAAAAATAGGCACTTTACAGAGCGTTTACAAGGGACCAAAACAAAAGTATACAGAAAGAGTTCTTGAAACTGCAAACACAAGTCAAAAAGGAAGTTAGAAAAGGCCAAGAGATACAAATGAACATTGCTAAGGGGGCTAAAACCAATTCCAAAATGTTTTTTCCCCCAATACTATAACAGCAAGAGAACATTCAAAAGAGGAGGTTAAATGTCTAAGAGACACAAATGGCAAGATCATAGACGAAGAAAAAAAAAAATAGCTAACATATTAAATGATTACTTTAAACAGGTTTTACAAAGGAGGACACGGACAACATGCCCCACATGTCGACCTGTTCCTATCCAGTTTTAAATAACTTTAGCACAGCAGAGGCAGAAGTGTTAAAAGGACTAGGAGCTCTTAAAATAAACAAATCCCCTGGGCTGGATGAGATCCTCCCAATAGTACTCAAAGAAATGAAAGAAGTTATTTACAAACCGCTAACCAAGATCATGCAACAGTCTCTTGACACAGGGGTTGTACCGACACACTGGAAAATTGCAAACGTAATAACGATCCACAAAAAAGGGATACAAAACCGAACCAGGTAACAGACCAATAAGCCTGACTTCTATTATATGTAAACTATAATAAGATCCAAAATGGAAAATTACCTATATGGTAACAGTATCCTGGGAGACAGTCAGCACGGTTTTAGGAAAGGGAGATCGAACTAACCTGCTTGATTTGAGGGTGCAACACCGACAATGGATAATTGCAAAGCATACGACATGGTTTATTTAGATTTCCAGAAAGCTTTTGACAAAGTCCCGCATAAAAGATTAATTCTCAAACTGAACACAGTAGGGATTCAAGGAAATGCATGCACATGGATTAGGGAGTGGTTAACATGTAGAAAACAGAAAGTACTGATTAGTGGAGAAACCTCAAAATGGAGCGAGGTAACCAGTGGTGTACCACAGGGATCAGTATTAGTCTGCGATTCCTAATCTACATTAATGATTTAGATTCTGGTATAGTAAGCAAACTTGTTAAATTTGCAGACGACACAAAAACAGGAGGAATGGCAAACACTGTTGTTGCAGCAGCAAAGGTCATTCAAAATGATCTAGACAGCATTCAGAACTGGGCAGACACATGGCAAATTACATTTAATAGAGAAAAGTGTAAGGTACTGCATGCAGGCAATAAAAATGTGCATTATAAATATCATATGGGAGATACTGAAATTGAAGGAGGAATCTATGAAAAAAGGCCTAGGAGTTTGTTGACTCAGAAATGTCTTCATCTAGAGAATGTGGGGAAGCTATAAAAAAAAAGGCCAACAAGATACTTGGATATATTGTGAAAAGTGTTGAATTTAATATAAAGGGAAGTAATGTTAAAACATTACAGTGCATTAGTAAGACCTCACCTAGAATATTGTTCAGTTCTGGTCACCTCGTTACAAAAATGATATTGCTACTTTCTACTCTTTCTAGAGAAGAGCGACCAGAATTATCCCGGGTTTAAAAAGGCATGTCGTATGCGGACAGGCTAAAAGAATTGAATCTATTCAGTCTTGAACAAAGAAGACTACGCGTGATCTGATTCAAGCATTCAAAACTCAAAAGGTTTTGACAATCGTCGACCCAGGGACTTTTTGACCTGAAAAAAGACACAAGGACCAGGGGTCACAAATGGAGATTAGATAAAGGGGCATTCAGAACAGAAAATAGGAGGCACTTTTTTACACAGAGAATTGAGTGTCTGGAACCAACTCCCCAGTAATGTTGTTGAAGCTGACACCCTGGGATCTTTCAAGAAGCTGCTTGATGAGATTCTGGGATCAATAAGCTACTAACAACCAAACGAGCAAGATGGGCTGAATGGCCTCCTCTCGTTTGGAAACTTTATTTCTCATACGGCTGAGAATTTATTTGTAATAGAGCATTTAGCCAGCAATTATTTTATTTACTCAATACTACAATGCAGCAAATAATTTATTCAAGGTCTTCTTGGGATTTGTAACCATTTCTAGCATATTGCTAATCAGCATCTCAATATGTATCAATTGTTTAAACGGTCGTTTGATGCTGTATTACAGCCAATAAATAAACTGACGTTTCCAACTTCATACCAGGCAATAAAGCTGTTCAAAATCGTGACTCTGAAACTAGGTTCTCGAGTCAAAAGTTACTTCAGCAATCGTTGTGTACTAACAAAAAGTGGTTGTGGGTGAAAGCAAAAAAACCAAACCGACACTTGAAATTCTTCAACCCTCAAAAACAAATCAAGCCACACCCGTGGAAACGCTATGTTGAAATCAGATTAATTGTGCATTGTTGCTCTTCGTTAATACAGCACACAACATTAGCAATACATCAAGAATGTGCGCTTGTGCTGCGAGTTTGGGAGGAGACACAGGCATGCCTGAGTTTATAACTCAAACACTTCTCTTCTAGTGGAAACCGTAACTCCAAAACAATCAAACCCTTCCAGCGTGCTACCAATGCCATGCAATGAATTGGCTTATTGAATTCTGTATAGTTAGGTTTATTAACATTTTAGTAGCTTCATTTTCAACAAGCACGGCGCTAGCCTGTTCAATCTCCAGCTGTAGTTTGTGTGTGAACAGCTGTCGTTTTGTGGAAGCAGGTATCGCAATAGAATACAGTAGTTTCAATACAATTTTGCTGTTGGCACAGCAACACAATTATTACAACAAAATCGATACAGTTCATATCAGAGTTGACTTATGCTAGTGTTAAAGGCGTTAATTCATACACAAGTGCTTTTTAAAAAAGTCCTGAAAACTTTAAGCTAATTAAAAATTGCCATAATCACGCCTAGTTTAAATTTGGTTATTTATAGATCTTATGATGAAAATGTACCCATGAATGAAACCTTGGTTCACGCATCCTTTGTCTCCATGTTGATATCCCAAGCTTTGGTACATTGTTGAGCTTGTGAGCGCTCTACACAAACCCCTCCCCCTTATCACTGCTGCAGCGAGCTTTGTGACAAAACAGCCAGACAGCAACCTGTCGGTGCAGAGCGCGCTCTAGACAGACAGCAGCTGGTCAGTGCAGAGCGCGCTCTAGACAGACAGCAGCCGGTCAGTGCAGAGAGCGCTCTAGACAGACAGCAGCCGGTCAGTGCAGAGAGCGCTCTAGACAGACAGCAGCCAGTCAGTGCAGAGCGCGCTGACAGCAGCCGGTCAGTGCAGAGAGCGCTCTAGACAGACAGCAGCCGGTCAGTGCAGAGAGCGCTCTAGACAGACAGCAGCCGGTCAGTGCAGAGAGCGCTCTAGACAAAACAGCAGCCTGTGGAGCATCGTTACAAAGCCGTTTCACAGTTTCGATGGCACCGGTTTCATTTCGTCCTACAAGCTTCCCCAAAACACAGAATTCAAATATGAACAGCTTTTGATAATGGGTTCATGCAGCGCTACATGCCCGTTATCAAAGGTGTCACCTGTATGGTTAGCGTGACAAAATAAAACCATCGCCGCTGAGCCCATGAAACGGGATGGGGGGCTCACAATCTCAAAAATTACCTCAACAGCGGAGGAGCTGAAAAGCGGCGCTTTTTCACTCCGTATTAATCCAGCCAGGGGTGATTTATAGACCCATCGAAGACCACAGAGCACATTTAAACACAGAGCAATGAGCAGGTCTATACAGCAAATATGAAATCACCATTGAACGAGCCAGGGCTCTCTTCATGACATTCTCTCTCTTGTTCCATCGCCCTGAAGGACTCGGGAATTATATTACTTGGCTATTACTTGGCTTTATATGAATATTGATTCATAAATAATGCAATATGAGCAAAAATATTTAAAAATGTAACAGTAACAATTGCAGCATAAAAATGTAATATTTAGAGAATATAAAATATGCAATACCTACATGTAAAATTGTTTCAATACACAGGCACACCTTTTTTATATATTTCGTTTTATCATTTAAAACCACAGTGACTTTAATAGGAAGCACTTCAATTAATGTCCTTTCTGATCAAGCAACCACTAAAAAAAACTTTGCGCCACAGGTAATGCATTAGACTGTTTTACTGTGAATGAGACGATACATCTACAACAGTTATTAGCACAGCAAAAATATTTTAATATAACATGCATCATGTTGCACTGTACAAACACCAAAGCATATACTTGTCAAGCACAATGAAAACACGTTTAAACTTTGTTATAACCAGCATAGCACACCCAACTATGAAAAAAAAAACATTAAGTGAAAATGCGAGCTGACAAATGTTTAAATTAACAAGACTTTGTTTCGTTGTTTTAAAAAGCAGATGCTGTGGAACATTGTCCATCGGAATAATATGAATATCACTACCAGGATGAATCGGGGTATATGCATTTCTGCAAACGTGCCGGTTCGGAGCCCTGCCTGTGCAATCCAATTGCACCCCAGCCATCTACAATTACAGACCGATCTTAAATCAACCACTATTAAAACCAGATGCATTTTTTGTAACTTGCCCTTTTAAGAATGCCAATATAGACAAGCCCCTTTTAAGAACTTTAATTAGCCCCTGTATAAAAAGGTAAGGTTGGGGAAACGATTGCTTTCCGGGACAGCAGGTGTTTTTCAAACATTCGCTGCGTTTGCTATTGGTAAGTGGAACGTGCGCGTTACTCTGTTTGAATGCTAAATCTAATGCTTGTGGTTTTACAAAAGTGCAATTTGATTATTACTCGTTGTCTGGTCGTTATACTTCAGCGTTATAATAACGCGTTTGTTTTAAAAGGTGCGATTACTCGCCGCTCGCTTCATTATTGCTTTTATTTATTTATTTAATCGTCTCTTGCACAAAAGGAAGATGCTGTTATAGCCGGTAGAGTTTGTGTAGGTTACTTTAGAGCAGACTAATGGCATGTTAATTTTTATATCCATGGTGTTAAGTGTTAAACCACGCTACTTGAAGCCCACGTTATAATTTTTTTTCTTTCCTGACAAACTAAGGAGTATGCGATAGGAATATCCAGTCGATGGTTTGGGGCGTCATATTGTTTTTGCGTAAAGCTAACATTTTAAATTAAACGTAGTTGGTCTTTTAAGGACTCGCAATATTTTAACTGGTTTGCGACGGTGAGCAAACATTTTTTCACGTTATTTTTCAAAACCTATTTTTAAAATGTTTCACAAAATGTTCGGCTTTATATCTCCATTGCGATTCTATGTTTGTGAAGTTTATACTTTTTATATATAAAAATCACGTTTGTTTTGAGATTTTTAATCGCAGTAATTAATTTGATAATTGGCTTGCATCCAATACGACCTAATCTGAAACCCCTTAAATGTATAGTACTAACAAACGCGTATTGTATTTCACTCGACAGCCTTGCGCACTTTGTAGTCGTTTTCCCAATGTTTTAAATATAACCAGAAAACCGTATAATATAAATAAAACTGCAGTTTCAAAACCACAAGCATTACATTACCAGTTTTTTTTTTTTTAAATTTCCACTTACCAAGTTCAAACAATGTGTTTGCTATACACGTGCTGAAGAAACTAGCCATTTAATTGTTACTGCAAAAGCATTACTCAATTTGTACCCTTTTTTAAATACCTGTTTTAATTCATCTGTTGTATTAAAAAAAAAAAAAAAAAACACCTCTTAATAAAAGATTAAAACTTTACCTGATACGACCGTGTCTGGGTGCCTGTTTCTCAAACCAGGTAAGTGACCACCGTGACAGCCAGTGTAATGTTAAAGTTGTCCACACGGTGGCGCCAAATCATTGTCAGAACTCCCTGTCTGACCCCTGGTCCTTCAGCCTCGCCCATATCCAATATGGCGCGAACTCGTGTCTGCTCTGATGGCGTTTAGATTAGAGATCTTTCCTTTTGGTTTAATAGTTTTATTTTTGTTTCTTTAACCACGATAAATCTACATCATTATGCGACATGCAATTTCACATCTTTATACAACATTTGCATTGGAATGGGACTGTTTGACCAAAATAGCTTCTGTGCAGGTGCTAGGTAAGTATTCTGAAACAAACAGTCTTTAAAACGAGCTTTTAAAACTAGTATACTTGTATGTTTGCAATAGGGAACTGGCTTTTTAAACTGTTCTAGTTCAAACTCAGTCCTGTGTGATATAACTCCGTTTTTTTTTTTTAAACTCTTGAATGAAAACTCTACCTTTTACGAAACAGAAGTATCCATTTTCTCATACAAACAGTATGCAAGCAGTCGCGGTGCAGGCATTATAGTTTAGAACACAACGTTACCTTTGGAAAGCTTTTCTGTAAAATGGAGTCTGTTTCTTCGTGGTTGTTGAAGACACACTGTTACACTTTTAAAGAAAAGCCTGCCTCAGAAAGGTAGGTTCATTGCACTGACCTGGTTTTAGACACAGTTATGTAGGCTACTATACACCAAAACACACACACACACACCACTGCGGTTTTTAAAAGCTAATGTGGGTTGCTGCAGTGTTGAATGTTTTAAGAAACGTGTTCAATTCCACCACATTTGTGGTTTTTAAAAAGGTGCACAGCAATGTTTTATAAATGCATTTTAAACCCCACATTGGTTGGAGCTTACCTTTTTACTCCCCAGCTTTCTTCCGTGCCTCGTGCTGTGCAGTCTGTTCCAGGAGACCCGTTGTACTTCTGACCGGACCGGTAGGAGCACTGAGCGACTCTGCAACCCCAACGCTTGGCCCACCCCTATTTATAGTCTTTGCCTCACGCGCAATATATATATATATATATATATATATATATATATATATATATATATATATATATATATATATATATATATATATATATATATATATATATATATATATATATATATATATATAGAGAGAGAGAGATGTGTTTGAATAAATTACGGTAATGCCACTGGGGGTATATGTTCACACCTTTACTGAATGTAATATAAAATATGTATATAGAAGGATAAATTACGGTAATGGAAAGCCGAAAGAAACCCGTGCCTACCTTGTGTTGTTGGTAATACAAACCCAATCGTACTTGTAATGCTTATTTCCAGCATGTCTCTTTAATATTAAATACCGTAATTGGCGCGCTTGCGTGCCAGTATCGTTTTCATTAAGCAGTGGTGCTGCGTGTAAGCAGTCCGCTTTTCGTGTGTAATTCAAAACCGCGCTTATTCAGTAGCGCCAAGCGGCGTGTGTGTGTGTGTGATATTAATGGTCGTGTCATTGCTGTCACGCGTTTTATTGGAACGCATGTTCATCACAATTTATGTTGTTTATTTGATTGCAATAAAGCTGTGCATTGCTGGTCTCTGTGGGTGCGTGTTTCGTTTCTGCACGACGTCTTGTGTCACAGAACGGTATAAACCCAATCCTGCAGTATAACGGGATTGAGGCGTCATGACTGAAGCGGCAGAGTGTTTCCGCACACTGCCAGCTGTCGAGCGATAGAAAAACTAGTTTGGTTTGGTGCTGGAAGCTGCCCTACCCATCCAACGCAATAAATACAGCAGGTTTAGAAGGCAAACTGCGATTTTATTGAACGGGAAGGAAGTTACAGCAAAGACAGGCATCTGACATACAAGATCACAGAGTCAGTTCTGCAAGGGGAACGCGAAGCATTGCAAACAAGGCTAAGAGAACTGAAGTCAAGTAACATGTACAATGGGCATGCACCTGTTGGCATAGACAGACAGACAAACAGATAGTTGTATTGAAATTACGCATATATTTAATGCGGCATAATCTTGTTTTATTGCAATTATAATTCAAAGATACAGCTATGGGCTAAACTCCGAGCATACCCGCTCAATATTCAAATGAAGCTTAGGTAAGATTAATTTTTCGACATTTTTAAACATCACAGCTACATTTGCATGATGTTTTTAAAGCGCTATTTACATAGCGGTTTTACATAATCATGTGTAATCATTAAAAAATGGTGTTTTCTTTTTTTCTGTCTACGAGAGACGAACGCTTGCAGCCGTGGACCATTCGGGTCGAATCGGGACAGGAGCAGAAGCGTCGACACACGACTCCTAAAACACAAAGGAAAATGAAATGTTTGGCATTGGTGCAGACTCATGCATTTAGAGGAGACCCGACCCTCCACGGCAAAATGAAGCACTGTTGTTTAAATGCAGTCTAGCACGAGTCTTATCCTACACAATGGTTATATTTGATTAGGAATAGTTCAAAATCAATAACAATGCATACAGGGTGCAAGAGAAGATACTGTATTTCTAGTGTATTCAGGCTCCTTCTGAAATAACCTTCAAAACGAAGCATTACAAGAATTATGTTTCATGCGTGAAGTATTTATATAAGAGATACACGTGTTTTATTAAGTCCTATTAGACTATTAGATTATTTGAGCAAGAACTATGTCGATTACTGTGTAGGAATAAGACACTTTCGGAACAGAGTAACTTAATAAAACGGGGACAAAACTCTTATCTTGTTTCAGCCCCGAGCCAATTCTATAAAATCAAGGTGGAAATAGGGGTTTTTGCTTTGTTAATATGTTAAAAAAAAAAAAAACTTTATATATTTCTAACTTCTAAACCAACGCCATTAACGTAGGACTCACTTTAGTTATTTTACACGTAACACATGATACAGCGCTCGCCTCCGTCTTGAGTGGCTTCCAACGCCGGACTGTGAAGGGGCGTGGCTTAAACGGAATTTACCTAGCGGGGCGTGGTCGGGTGCTCACCTGAGAAATTGGCAGAAGGACCTCCTCAAGGGGTTGGTTTAGGCAACCATATATTTCATATTTCAAGCGGCGGCGATGATTGAAAGAGCTTTAGTGTATATCTTGACGTACATCAGGAGGAGAATCGATCATCGGAGCGTGGCTACGGTGAGGTAACCACACGACCGAGATTAGTGCAATTTTACATTTCGAGCAGGTTACCCCAGATTTGAAACATTTATTCAAAACACATTGTGTTGTACTTGTTCTGCTGATTTCAGTGAAAGAGACTTAATGGGGAAGGGATGGCTGACTCATAAGAACAGAAGCCACAGGAAACGTCAAGTTGCCATAATGTTGAATGATGGACTCCACGCCACAGTTCAATACATCTGTCTGTTTGGGTTTAGATCCTATAGCTGGTAGCCACAGCTGGGGGGGGTTGAGCATTTTACACCACCAATAAAAGTTTGTAACTTGGCATGTATTTACAGCATGCAAACATCAAAATCTTTAACAGCTAGACAAAATACATCTATACAGACATGGCAATAAGGCAAAAAAAAAAAAAAACCGTAATGACTTCAGCTTTAGGCGAGATTAGGAGAAAAAATACAAGTTGTTGTTGTCATCTTAATTCATCTGGTCTCATCCTTGCAAAGAAAGTGTGGCCTGGGACTGCAATCGAATTCCACAGATTAATGTGCTGTGAAAAGTGTCATATGAGAGAGAGAGAGGAGAGAGAGAGAACAGAAACAGACAGTCAGAGAGAGAGGGAGGGAGACACACACACACACACACACACACACACACACACAGAGGCAGAGAAACAGAGAGAGAGAGAGAGAGAAAACACCAAAACAGAGTTTCAGGCTGAATGCTAATTGAGGATTGTTCGAAACTGACAGGACAAAAGGAACTGAAGCAGAGAATTACTGCCAGACTCCAGTGCACGTCAACCAAATCAAGTACAATTTAAGAGTTGATTCGCTCAACCTGTACCCTTATAGAGCATTTTTCAGTGCCAGGGTCCCAATGGATTGCATCAAACACTTATAAATTAGGGATATAAAACAAGCTAATCAAAAGGACATTAAATCTGTAAAAGTATGCAAATATTTGTAAAATTTAAAAAAAAAAAAAACTCTCAAAACTTGCAATCTTGTTTATGGTATATTTGACCAAAAATGTAACAAAATAATGTAGAAGAGACAGGTACAGCATTATATAAAAGAATACAGAAGATTTAAATTTAGATCATGTACTATATAGAATAAAGGAAAATAAATGGATAAATAAACTCAATGCCAGGATGCCTGAAGGTTCAAGCAGAAAGGAATAGTAGATCGTTACATCATTAACTATGTAATAAATGACATCACAAACACATTCATAGCTTTAAATTGAAATAAGTGAGCATAGTTACCATGGCATCAAAAGTCTAGAAGTACTGCCACTGTGTTTTCAAACATGCTTTCCCTTGACAAAGGTACGTTAAAGCACAGCGAAACGTTGGGGAGTCGGCTCTTTTGAGCTCTGGAAAATCATACAGAAAAATAAACGGATCTTCAACAGGGAAGAAACAAAGTAGGGAAATGCAGAAGATATTTATGACAGCGGGCAAATATTTAAAAGGCACTGCTCAAGGAAGCTGCACTGGTTTGACCGCTCGCTAGATAAAGAATACCTTCTTAGCGCTGACCTGTGCTGACCCCACTCACAGCTCTGAGTGACTGGCTCAAATTGAATGATGGTTTCTACTGATATGCAGGACTGATGTTAATACAGGCTGCAATGGGAAAGGAGAAGGGTGTGTTGAGATTGGGTTAGCTTTCCACTGCTGAAAATAAAAATCTAATAATAGCTCTGTATACATTAGTCGGTAGTAGTAACAGCAAGATAAATATTTATTTGGCAAATGCTTGAAAGAAGGTCATGTTCGTCCACTGTAGGGTTTGAGTGAGGGGGGTGGTCTTGCACACAAGCTTTCCCCTTGCATGAGTGAACAGGTCCATTACTTCACCCTAATCGGACTGCCTGTAGTAAAAGATCTTTACATTTTGAAAGCACGTCTGTGAAGTGAATGGCAATCACGATTTCAGCTCGTAGGGGTCGCGCCTTATTGAGGCCGTTAGTCACGTACGCAGAGGGGAATGGAGAATTTAGTTGGTTTGGAAAAGATAAGACGACGTCAGTGGAAATAATATCAGTGGTGGAAAAAACATACAAAATGCCACCCCTCCCCCTTTTTCTTTCATATGTTGTCAATGTGACAGTTGGAAGACAGCTAAGGGCTGACACAAAATGACACAAAGGACTAAAGAAAATTTGAGTGTGCCCAGGCTGATTCATACTAAATCAAAAGGATCCAAATTATCCTGTGCCGAGACAAAGCCTCTTTAAGCACCAGTAATGTTGATGGATCAAAAGGGAGTCACTTATCTGAAGAGACGTGACTGGAGGCACCTGATAAAAACCTAATTTGCGAAACGGATTTGCCTGGAGTCTGACAGCTCGCAATTGTGTTTGCTAAGCTTAGACCTGACTCCATGGGACCAGCCTTGTATAAGGACGCTCGTTTTTACAGAGTGTCCCGGATGCAGCAGGCAAAGTCTTGGCTGCAACAATCATCCTGACGCAAACAATACATACCGTTGAAAGGAACCAGAATCGCAGCTCATTGAGCGAATGGAAAGACAAAGGGTTCGACGCGAAACGCAAACCATCCGGTTCAAAGACGAACGGCTTGACCATTCAACCGATGACCAAGCTCTATAGGTCAAGAGGCAAGCATGGGTCTTATGCTGAAGTCATTATTATTATACTGCATAGCAGTTTGATCCATTCCTGGTTTTACTTGGAGTTTCGTAAGACACCCCTGAGCTTGTTACCTATACACACTGTGGCTAATCGAGCTTGTAGTAAAATCTGGAGTGGGTGAAACTGCTGTGCAATAGGAGTCTTATTTCCATGCCTGGCCATTTACATTGCCAGCTCACTGGGAGATGAGACTCATGTTGCCAGCGGGGTTTTCAGTGTTGTTTTTGTTAACTTTGTTATTTTAGCATGTCTTAATTCCCCCCTTTCGCCCACACACACACAAAACGAAAAAGACGAGAATCAGACCTGACACTTACCGCCCCCGAGCTTGCTGCAGCTCTGGGCTCCGAGTCTGGTCAGAGGAGCACAGAGGGCTTTCCACCCCGCTTCATTCAAGCTGTCAGAAGCCATTAGGCTGTCTCTGTCTGGATCAAGCGACCAAAAATCGTCCTCCCTTCCCTCTGCAACAAGGTCATGGAGGTGGCCTGTGTGGAAAATGGTTAGTATCCACAGGGCAGGTTGAGGGAAAGAGAAAGAGAAAGGGTGCTTGAGGCACAGAGACTGAACTGCCCCCTCGCCCTCCTAACAATGAGAAAGATAATGGCATTCCCACTGCGTGTGCCATTCTGTTTATTGCTCACTCCCTACAGTGTTGGTCCATATTTCTGTATTGTTCTCAGGTGGTCTGGTTTGTACACGCAATGTCACAAACCTAAAAGGCAGCAACAGTGACAGAGACAGAGAGAGCGCGAGAATTAATGAAGCATAATTACAATACATTAGCCCTGCAGCTCCGCGCGCCAGTCTCACCGCGCTTCCTGGGCCCCGTCTCCCTGGTTGCTAGGGGCAACGGCTAATAGTCAGACAGGATGTATTTGTAGCAGCTCAGCTGGCCCCCCCCCTTCCTCGTCGAGACTCGGGCACAGAGCAGAGAGCTCAACACAAGCTGCAGAGCCGGCACCAGGACTCTGAGACGGCGGGGAAGCACCGACTTCATGTGCAGCAACACAGAATTGAAA
Source organism: Acipenser oxyrinchus oxyrinchus (assembly GCA_030684275.1). Taxonomy (NCBI): domain Eukaryota; kingdom Metazoa; phylum Chordata; class Actinopteri; order Acipenseriformes; family Acipenseridae; genus Acipenser; species Acipenser oxyrinchus. The sequence goes on along the minus strand of CM060281.1, from coordinate 1,077,431 downwards.
TCCTCGCAACACAACTGATCCGGCACACTGCAGCAGCAGCAATGAGGCGGGAAGCTACGCTGGGATGCCTCTAAGAGGAACGCATGGTGGTGAGAATACTAATATTATGATGATGATGATGATGATGATGATAATTTTTTATTAAGTTTATTTAACCCTATTGTTATTTCTCTCTCTTTGGGTTCATTTTTATTTGTATTATTATTGTTACTGTTATTGTAGTGGTATTAGTACTAGGTTTTTATTGTTATATTTGTTTTGTATTTATCATTATTATTATTTATTATTATTATTATTATTATTATTATTATTATTATTATTAATAACTTTTTGTTCTTTAAAAAATGCCTTATGTGCCTGCATGATTCCTTTCTCATAGTACTCTCTCTCTGCTGCTGTTGATATACTGTGTATATTTATTTACAGTATATAAAATATTTACACACATATATTATTTGTATGATTCCTGGTCGACGGCAGGGCTCTCAACAGCTTCATTAACCGAGCCCCCCCCCCTCCCTCCCTCCCTCCCTCGACTGAGGCTACTCTCCCTGCCGGGTATCTTGCAAGTTAAAGACTGCAGCTTGGGTTCCTAAATCTCAGCAGATCAGGGCAGAGATCTCTCGGAAACTCCAACACTGCAGGTTGCTAAACTGCTCAGAGCTGTGCCCATAGATCACACTTCATGACCTCTCTGTTCTCTCAGAGCAAGACACACTTGAACCGTTTCATTCCATGAGTTTCTAAAAGCTTTCCCAAGAGTCGTCGATTCAAACCCACTGGGTTTTTTTTGGCGCGTAATGTTTATAGAGGTTGAAATCTTTACGATCATGGCTGTAGGTTCGAGAGGAAATGTCAAGGGGTAATATGTACCTTACTATAGAAGGTACAGCGAACTTGACAAATATTGTGACAAATTATTTATAAAAGCAAATTCATTTCACTCTTTGTTGAATATTTCTAGCTTTTTCGTTTTCTAATAATTTACATATTTAGTTTTTAAAATATCTGTCCATCGACATCTACACATAGATCATTCAAACACAGCAAAACATGCTAATATATATAACATGTACTGTTAGCCCCGTTCTGCATGGTTACTGGCTGTATTGACTCCGCAGGCAGTTATCTACCCTGTGTCAACTCATCTGTCAGCATTACTGTGACAGGTTATGTCACTGGCTAGGCTGTTTGCGTCGGGGAGAGAGACTCAAGAAGCTGCAGGTTTAAGCGAAAGTGCGCGCGTTTGTTACAAAAACTAGACAAACAAAGAAACAAAACAAATAGGTGCAAATGGCCAAAATAAGAGGTTTAAACAAAACGACAAAAAAGACTACATACCCCCTTCAATCCCAACAAAGCACAGCACACATCAAAACACCAACACTAACCTTTTCACCGACACACACATGATCTATCTATCTATCTATCTATCTATCTAGAGAGAGAGAATATTCAGAAATATCTATCCAAGGAGAATCAGGATGCAACAGGATACTCAATCACTAGAAATACTCAATGCAGAAGAAATTAAACTGATAAACTGAAAACACACGTTGCTACTAATTATTAAAATTGTAAATGAAATTGTGATATATATATTCCAGATCAAATGGTGCTAATGAGTTCCATCATGTTGCATCCACGTTTTCAGAGCTGGGACTGCAGTTTGTGATCTGAACGCTGGTACTGAAGGTGACTTGTACGTTGCTGTCAACCGGAGGAAAACATGTTAATAAATCTAAATGTTTTCTGTGCTGCTAGCGTCGTCCCCTACATGCCCCATTCTGCATGGTTACCAGCCGTATTGACTCTGCAGGCAGTTATCTTCACTGTGTCAACTCATCTGTCATCATTACCTAGTGTACACAGCCGAGATAAAGCTGCTGTTTGTTCAGGTCGCCCCAGTCACATTTATCCAGGTTCATTTCTATGGGTTTGATTGTAACAATTTGTTGTTGTTGGTTTATTTTTCTTTTCAGAACTGAACGATAAGAAAGGATGATGCAGCAGCAATAAAGGAATCTGAATAAATCTGGAGCAAAAGGTCCCTTTAAAAAAAAATATGGCAGTGGCCACAGAAAAATGGGAAGACCCAACCGGGGGTGAAAATACAGAACCGCCGACAGCAAATAAACCGTCCGAGTGCCAAGCAGAGGTTCCCAGCCCGGCAGGAGAGTCTCGGCACATGACAGAGGAAAGACCCAAGCCATCAGCGGCTGCCACAGAGAGGATTTGGGGACAATTCTGGAAAGGCAAAGCAAACAGGAAAAATAAGCGCGAGGGCTCGAAACTAACAGGAGCGGTCCGAATTCGACAGCAATGCGAGTCAAACCGCTTCGGCTGACAAGCGGGTGGAATCCAGAGAAAGCGCGCCGCCCGAATCAACGGCAGCGGAACTGGGATCCCCAGCGAGTCAGCTTTCCTTAGAGAAAGAAGCAGGCCTTGGGGCACGGCCCACGGAGAACCGCGCTGGGACAGAAGAGGCGACGAAGGATGATTTGAAGCCGCCTCGGAAAGACACGCGGCCACGTCATATTGAGAAATCGAGCAGCGTCAGGGATTTCATCAGGAGGCCGGTCTCGAAGATCTTCTTGTATAAAAGCACGGAGAAGAAAGCAGTGGGAAGGCAAGCCAATGTGGGCAAGGGTCTCTCTACATCCCTCGATCGGTTGTCAGAGAAGGAAACCTGCGCTGCGATCAAAACCTGCGAGCTGGAAAACCACCCAGGGCAGCGACACAAACATCCGGGGCTCGCGCACACGAGACGCTGGCACTCCTTTAAGAAGATCGTAGCCCCAAAGACCCACAAGAAAAGCCCAGATGACCCGAAAGACGACGACGGAGACGCCGATCGCAACAAAACCCCCGAATTTAAAGATTCGGTTTCGGGGGGTGACCCAGAGAACAAGGGGTGCAAGAAAAGGACAATTAAGAGGTCTTGGACATTCCAGGTCATCCGGAAAGATCGTTCGTTCACGGCCAGCAACAAAACGACCAGCTGGTCTGAAGACCCCGTGGCTGTCAAGCAAGACCGGATGGAACAGGTAGAAACAGATCATGATAATCAACTGGCTGGTGATGAAGAAGAAGATGCTGTTGAAGGAGATGGGATGCACCGACACACAGAGAGGAAGGCATCACCGTCCAATGGGAATACAAAGTCAAGGGACCAGCAAGCCAGTGAGGTGTGGAAATCTTTTAAGAAACTGGTGACTCCGCAGTCAAAGAGGACCACAGAGGCTACAGAGACGGAGCAAAGTCACTTAACTGAAGGGCAGGTCAGTCTGGATAAATCAAGCAGGCAGCAGGCGGTTCCTAAAAAGGCACGCTACTCCAGGGCCGTGTCTCTGAAAAATATCATCCTTCGCAAAAGCAAGAGTAAAAGTACTGATCTGGAGGAAGCAGCAACCGACACAGCTCCTATCAGCAACCTTCCTGGAGTCAACCCTGAGCGAGAGAATACCTTGTCTTGCAAGAAGGAAACGGCCACTCCTAGATCCGGAGAAATTAAAGCCGACAGCAGTGGCGATTTGTCTGATCCAAAAGAAGGTCTCAGCGATATTCAGAAACCTTCAGTGACAGAGCAGGTGAGGGATGCTGGTGAAGAACAGAAGCAAACTGTAACTGTGCAATCCGCCGTTGCCGAAAAGGTACAAGATGTGACGGAAGGCAATGCAGATCTTGGTGGAAAACCGGAATCCGATCAGTCTTTGGGATGTAATCTGCTGAACTCTGGCACAGTTTCAAGCCATGAAAAAAGCAAGGAGATCAATTTTAACGGTGGAGTAATAAAATCGAAAAAGGCAGCGGAGAAAGAACCAGTTGAAAATAACAAAGGAGGAGTGTTAGATCCATCGCCAGAAAGGAAGTCGTTAAATCTGAAGTACCACGGAAGTGAAAGTGCTGGTATTGGTCTACCTTCGGTTGAACATGGACTCTCAGAAGACCCAGTGAAGAGCACAGGAAAAGAATTACCACCATGTGAAAGAACTGAAGTTCTTTGTGCAGGACATCGATCTGGAACATCAATGCAAGACGAGCAGAATTCTCATCAACAGCCACCACTGAAGCACCCAGCTGAAACAGAGCCAACCAAGGAAAGCGAACCTAAAGGGGTCACCGTTAACGCCAGGGAATCAACGGTGAAGCAGACCCCAGGTGCCTCTCGCTCAATCTCGGAGATAAGACTCAACGCACCCACTGATCCTCTGGAAGCCAGTCAGAAAGCTGGAGGTGGTTCTAGCGAAAAGATGACCTTGAACTTAGAGGACAACGGGAGATCACCGTGCGAAACCGACTCAATAGGTGTTCCATCCGAAAGCAATGCAGAGAAGATTCCGAGGACAGAGGCAGCGAGAGCCGAGGGTATCGAGAGTTCTTCGACCGAGATCTTCCATGAAGTCTGCTCTTCTGATGCTACTGCGGAAACGAAAGCAGAAAAGACTTCGGAAGGCGGCAATTGTCATGACCCTGATCAGGACGGCCCACCTTCTTCTGTTGAGAATCTCCGTAAGGTCGCTTCTTCAGAAGCAGAAATGACAGCCACGGACATCCTGGGTTTCCACGGTGCTGGGAGTGACCCGAATATTGAGAACTCCACTGCAGGGACCCGACGTCCACCTCCCTCTTCCTCGGAGAACCTTCACACCAATCCAGAGGAAGAGGAGAATAAGTTGTTTTACGAGGCGGCAGCTGCCATTGTGAGTACGGCGATGAGTGCGGCTACTGATCAGATCGCCAAGGAGCAAGACGCGTTGGACAACGACGTCTTCAAGGGATCCTATTCCAACAACAGCAAAGACGACGACAACAACACGGGTTACCCGGGCATGGATCTGTCCTACTGCCATTAGCTAGCTGAGGTTTTCGTCAAGCTAGGAGCGAGGAAAGCACCAAAACATCACTGGTTTAAGGATTCAAAATTAGACCTTTTTTTTTTTTTTGGGAGGGCGCCCATATATATCAGAAACAAAAAGAAAAATAGATTTCAGTTGACTTTCTTGAAGAATAAGCAAATATTTTTCTTTTGTTTTTGCCAAAAATAATAATAAAAAAAAAACACGTATTCAGAAATGGACCATGAAGTAATATTAATAAAACATTAAACAAACACTCTTGGGTTACACAGCGGTTTATATATATATGAAAGTTAATCCTCAAACAGGTTTACATGAACTTCCAGCTTGCACAATCAGAATGGGCTTTCATAAATAGTCCTTAACATTGCATTCTTTAAAACAGTCCTAAGCGTTTTGTGAACCCCACGTTATTAACAAAAACAGAAACACAACTGGAATAACGAAGCAAAACCTTCCATTCAACGGTATTATAAAAGGATCATAGCCGAACAGTAAAGAAACTACTGAAATCGCCAGGCTGTATCTGTTCAAATACAGTGTGACCACGACGGACACTTTTAATGACATGTGCAAAGAAGATCGTATATTCTGACTTCCCGTTGGCTGAGGACAGTATGCAATAATTATAAACAATAACAATAAAACAGAAGACGTGATCTCTAGCAATAATATTTTAGGTTGTTAAATGCTTTCATCTTACCTTCCTCAGTGGCTGTGTTTTGTGTTGCTGGAGTTGTGGCGTCCATTGTGTTTCTCTTCGATTGTGCTCATCCCAGCTACGCCATTGGTTATCGTATTTGTCGTCCAGCCAATCGGGTTCCCAGTAGAACATTCGTCGTCGTGCAGTCTTGGAATTCTTGCAGCAGTGTTGGTTTACGGACTACTCCAAGGAAAGAAAAGGAAACGCACCTGCAGTATTCTGTATTATCCTTGAACTGATGAAGTTAGACAGCTGGGCTGGAAGAAAACCTGCGAGTCATTTCTTTTTAAATAGGGGAATTACTAGGGGTGTCTGTATACTGTATAGTTTAAAACGTTATAAGTTTGGCCGTGTGTTAAAACGTTTAACCGCTGTCTAAAAATATGCAAGCCCGTTTTCACTTAACTGCAGTAATTTAAAAACCGCAATGGCTTTCCTGATTGGTAACAAGCAATCCCCATATGTAAACTTTAGGTGTTTAAATGTGTTTAATACTAAACATCAAGGAAATTAACGCGACACTGACAGCCCAATTAATTACCTTACTAATTAAAAGGCTTAAACTGCAGAAGACATGGAGCTAAGAGGAAGTCAATAACACTCAAGAAAAAAAAAAGCTGTTTTTAATGACTCTACAATATCTGTTCATTGAAATCGTATGGATTCGTACAAATGTGTTTTTTTGTTTTGTTATCTTGTGTATTATTGACTGGAAATTCCCACTTATTTGGAAAACCCTACTCTGCCATTTGTTAGCAGTGTGATAGTTGAATTTATGTACTCTGTAGTAGACTTGTCATGAAAAATAAATGATTCTTTAAAACACACAATTGCTATTTATATTTTTAAATAAGTACAAAAAAGTGAAATGTATGCCACCGCTATCCCCACCATAGCATATAATGCATCAGAAAAAAAAAAATGCATTTAAAAACATAATGTACAAGAACCGTTTCAGACATTTGGGTGGTATGAATTTATTTTGTTCTCCAATCCCAGATATGTAAACAGTACAGAGGTGTTTCATTTGAAGTAACGACGTCTGAAAATAAAAAAACAGAATATTTTTAAAAGAAAATATAAATAAAAATAGGCAATAAAAGAATCTCCACCCCCCGCCCCCTCTGTTTTCTTTGTGTCCATTTATAAGCAGAATAATCCGTCACAGAGAATACATGTTTGGAATAAAAATCAAACCAGCAAGAAAAGGAACAATTATACACAACTATTTACAAGAAATACTGTCAAAAGGCGTTTATTCCATCTTGGAAATCTCAAATTGGGTTGTTATGTTCTCCTGCAAGGAAACAGAAAAGGAAAAAAAACTATAAAAACAGCCAAATCGTTTCATCATAAATCATAACGCTGTGCACTGATGATGATGATGATGATGATTCTTTTGAAGGAAGCTTCCGATTCCATTTTTTAAAATTCCATTTTAGTTCCAATTTGAATCCTAACACATATTGGGCTATAATCTAAACATTTTAAATAAACATATTTAAACAAAATATATATATCTGCAAAAATATTGCACTTTAAGATATATACACACACACACATACTGTCAACATTAAGACAATACACCCCATCTGAAGCATTCACAGCACTGGGGGTATTTCAATGCTACGATACTGCCATCTTGTGGACATAGGCAGTCTAGCACATACTGCAAAGAGAAAGGTATATAGAGTAAGGTGTCTTACCTCATCTGAGTCCAGTAAAGGAGCCCTGTAAAACACAGCAGTATGTTAAAAGAAATTAGACTCCCACTGCATAGCAGTTTGGAAATTAGACTCCCATTGCATAGCAGTTTGATCCATTCCTGGAATTACTAGGAGTTTAATAAGACTCACAGGAGCTTGTTACCAATACGCTACGCCTAATCAAGCTTATAATCAAACATGGAACATTTAAAGCTGCTATGCAACAGGAGACTCATTCCCATCCCTGGAAATACTATTATTAAAACAACGTTGCAGCATTTCGGTAAATTCAGGCGGACAGATACTTACATATCTGCGATAGAAGATGGGATGTTCTCCTCGACCCATTTCAGATCTTCATCCTGGTGAACAGAAAATGTGTTTGTTTGCCTGTTTTCCGTTTGAATACAGCACATAAAATAAATAAGAAACTGTACAGAAGAGTGTTTCCCTGCTTTCTTTCACAGGGGATCTGATCTGAAGTTTTTTTTTTTGTTTTTACTATAATATGGCTTGAATTATAAATTATCCAACAAATTCAAAAATCATTTGTTTAAATTTTGAAAAACTATTTAAAAAACAGGAAAACACGCCAGTTATATATAAATGGCTATAATTCCCCTACCACTTTGCTGGCTTTGGCTGATCCGTTGGTCTCCATCTTCATCCCTCTTATCTTCATTCCCTCTGAAAAACAAACAAACAAAAAAAAATTAAACAGAGGTTAAACAAGAACTTCAAACTCTCAACTACAACAAAGAGGTAAACTCAAATTGACCCCTCAGCGAAAGTTAACTTAAAATCAGACGGAGAATAAAATAAAACTACGCAGGATGAGACGTAAAACTGAGGTCCTGTTCTAAGTGAGCTGCAGTTTTTGATGCACAGTTCACCCCCAGGTCTAATATCTATTATCTTTGGATAAAAGCGTCTGCTAAATGACTAATTATAATGAAGCCCAGCTGTCGGATTTCTCTGGCAAGGTGAGAGAGGGAGTCGCTCACCGAAAGTTTCGTTCCTCATCTCTTCTTTTTCCTCGTCGCTCATCTCGTCAATAAGAGGAGTGAAGGCGTATCTGAAAAGAGCAATGTGCATATATTCCATCAAACATCAGACAGTGAGCTAATGTCCATTTGAGCTAACGGCTTGAGCACAAAATCAAACGAGACAGGTTTCCCGTATTAAGGGAAACAGGCTGACGAAATAACCAAAACAACAACAACAACTTTTGTGCAAGTTTTCAAATTCAATGTTTATTGCAAGTTCTGCAAGTCAGGCATCATAAGCAGTATCATGTATTCTGCTGATCAGCACACAGCAAAATGATCTGAATTTGTTCCTTTGCCAGACGACAGACCCTGGAACCAATTGGGTTTGAGGCCAAAGATTTCATCTTACGCCACAGGGATGGAAGTAAAAGACTCCCATTGCAAAGCCGTTTGATCCATTCCTGGTTTTGCTAGACGTTTATTAAGACACAGCTGAGATTGTTACCTATAACGCTGTGGTAATCAAGCTTGTGTTAAAATCTGGAATGAGTGAAACTGCTACGCAAAAGGAATCTTATTTCCATCCCTGTTTCCTCCTTATCAAATCAGTATCTTACAGATTCTGTGTCATGAAATCAGACCGATTTAAAATGAAGCGTGCCGGAAGCTGGGGTAGCATTGCAGCCCCTCTGGGTCAGCACCCTTTACCTCTGGCTGTTGATGGAAGGTCTCCACAGGAACATGATGACCAGCAGAACGATGGAGAAGAGAAACCTCCAGAAAGCATCGTCAATCCACAGCTCCCTCCAGTCCTGACAACAGAACAGCAAGACCGAGGGGGTCTGTTTTAACAACCCAAGCAACGCTAGACCCGAATAACTCTAATGCCGTCACCCTTTTAACTAACCCTGCTGGGGGCAAAGGCAGGGATGAAATGAAGGACTTCTGCCCATGAATGCAATACATCATGTCACTGTTAACTTACCGACTGGCATTTAGAAAATTTAAAGGTCTTGGACATCCAGATGATGAAAATCACAGAAGCTGAAACAAAAAATCCAAACTATGAAAATTTTGATTAAACTGGATTTCACAAAAAAGGTGCTGGGAAATCAAGCGAGGGTCGTGTCGATCGGGTTAATTTACCATTCCAAGTGAAAGCAGGTGAATTAACAGCCACTTGGGTTTGTGATGATCGCTGCTTTCCTTAGACTCTCTGGAGGAGAACAGCGACCCACACAAACCCAAGCAGCTGTTTCTACACTCCTTTCACTCTGAACGGTGAATCAGCCCGATCTCAGAAGTTCCGGGTTCTTTGCCTGTGGCTAGTACAGCATAAAGACTTACCGATGACGGTGAATATCAAGGTGTTGGTGAAGTGGCGGTAGAGGGACAGTTTCACCAGGTTCCTCCGGAGTCGCAGCAGCTTCATGGTCTGAGCGAGGCTGATAAATATGTGTCGCTTTGTCAAGGAACCTTGAGCAACATGACCACCCAGAGACTGAGAAATACCTTGATCTTTGAAACCTCGCTGTCTTCTCATCATTAGTATTATACAAAAAAACACGTTCCCTTTCAATCAGTAACAAAACATCTAAAGAAGTTAATGTCAAGACTTGAAAGGCGTGTCTATCGACAGCTGTGGCCAAATATTTTGCATCACCTAGAATTCTAGTTAGAGACCTAATAAAGAAACACTGGATGAACATAATTTAGATATTTTATTGAACACCATGTAATCTAAGAAACTATAAAATGATAAATCAGGGGTGGGGGTGGGGATCTACCCTGAAGCCAGAATAGTGGTACCGTAGTATTTTGAAATGTCTATCAGTCCCCCCAATTAAGTATATGAGAAAACTACAAAGCGGTGTGTAACTCAATGTGTTAGCGTAACATTATTCAGCAGGTTTTCATTCTACTTCATGAAACAAAATTAGTTAATTCTACAAGGCGTTGCAAAACTTTTGGCCATGTTGCTTGGTACTACAAGGCTGAGTGTGTGAGTCTCTATCAGCAGTAACCATGACAACAGATTGATCAGGAATTAGCCTGTTGTCAAGTGTATTTTGGTCTCTAATCATGAAAGGAAAGTGTAAAAATAGAAGTGTTCTTTGTCTGCAACAATTTTTCATTACACAAGGCAAAGCCTGGAGGCAGCTTGGAAGCTCTTTAAAAGGAAGATAAAAGCCAGTTAAATCCTGATTGGTGGTTTCAAAAAGAGATTAGCACTAATCTTGTCACCCGTCACTATTACAAACACTCAAAGAAACGTAATCAATGTAATGAGAAACATTTTGAGTAGAAGTCTTTCAGTGTCTTTATATATAAAGATCACTTATGTTTTATTTTTAACTTGATCACTAACAAATCACGACTCAAAACAGAACTATGATCACTGTTTAATGTTTGTAAATAAAACCTTTATATAAAAATCGAGTGGATCGTAATATGCTGTTGATACTTCATCCCCAACAATAAAACACTCAGTTTTGAGATGTAGTCTTTGACATTCAAAAAGCTTTCTCGCTGAAATGTTTGTCATTGAATTTATGAAGTATCTTTTAGTATGTGTAATATTTAGGTAGTGCAAGAACAGTGCAAATCAGACTCTGAAACCAGAGAAATTTGGTTTTTTGGGCTCTTAGGTGCACCTGGCTTCCTACATTTGAAACATTTCCTCCCTTTCGTAAAGATATAAGGAATCTGAAATACTCACTTTGATTTCATTTCTAAAACATTTAAACCCCCTTGTAAAAACAGTGCTAATTCTGAATTTGGGACGGTCTAGAGCTGCACAAACCGATTATTCACATCAAGCTCTCCACAGGCGAGGGTGGCTGGCGTCCATCGGGCTGATTCACCATTCAGAGTGAAACGAGTGAAGAAACAGCTGCTTGGGTTTGTGTGGGTCGCTGTTCTCCACATAACGAAAAATTGAAAAATGTGACATTTCCAACCAACATGAAATACTTTACCACTGTTGTGGCTTATCGCTGTTCTTCACAGAATCTTAAAAAAAAGCAGCCATTGTCACAAATCCCAAGCAGCTGTTTCTTCACTCTGAATGGTAAATTAGACCAAATCGACACCAATGTCTGTGGAGAGCTCAATCTGAATAACTGAATAATCGCTTCGTGCAGCACTAATGAAATACTATACAATAATTAAAAGAGGATAAATGAGCCGGTAGGTAAGCAGGCAAGCAGGCTGAACACTTTGAAAACAGCAACCAAGGCCAGCAACGGGGGCAGCAGCACCAGAAGCGAAACACAAGTACAAGGGGCGGTGCAAGTCTAAAAAGATTGAGACGCAAGACAGGATATCCACCAGCAGAGAGCAGAGTCGAGCACAGCCAGGGGGATAGCAGCCAACAGCACAAGATCATCCTGAGCCTAGAGACAGAGAAAGTAGAGAGGAAAGAGAGAAGAGAGAGAGAGAGTGTGTCACAGACACCGCTGACCAGGAATTTCGCCTCAAGCACAGACTCTAGCGAAGGAAGAATAAGCGACATGCAGATTATAATGTCTTCCCCTTGTGTTTTGTCCTGCTCTGGTTATGAAACGCACTTGTGCAAGTTGCATTGAAAACATTTAGGGCTGCTATGTGGGGATGCATTGTCATCCACTGTAAGGACATGAACTTTAAATGCATCTACCGTATAAAAGAGTTAAAAAATATAGTCTTCAGAAACCTACACACAATTCTGCAGTGATTTTATGTCAAATAAACAGGATCAAATCTTAAGTCTTTTTACCCACTAACACCTTGATTAAAAAAAAAAAAAAAATCTCTTTCAGCAGTTGTACAATGCATTTTCCATTTATTTACTATGTTCTACCATACTTGACTATGCTTTAGTATATTTTGCTATGCTTTTATTCTGTATTTATATAGTTACAAGGAGATCCAGTATTTAGATGTAAAACCCTGGCGAGTTCAGTGCTGGTGTGGCCGGCGACCGCTCTCTTTAGTTGATTAAAAGGATATCCACCACACAATACAGGAGTCAGTCAAGGCAAGCACAATGTCACACAGCAGCCTGCCTGTCCCTCCTTGCTCCTGAAGAAAGGACAGTGCATTAGTCAGCACTACAGTCCAGTCTGGAGATACCACTGGTCCAGTGCAAGTTTAACTACTACTTTGAGACCTTGATGGGGGTTATATTGATTCAACAAAACACAGATTATATTCATATTATTGACCCAAGACTAGAACAGTCTCACTCATGTTTAATGCATGATCATCTCAGGGATTTATTAATTCATTCCCCATTTCAGTGATGGCAATAAGACTCCTACTGCATAGCAGTTTCGCCCATTCCAGGTTTTATTACGAGCTTGATTAGCCACACTGCCTAGGTAACAAGCTATGGTGCGTTTTATTAAACTCAGTACCCGGAATGGTTCAAACCGCTCTGCATCCTCCATCACTGCATTTCAGTTCCAGTTTTTCTTGTGAGCCCTTACTGCTTGCACAAAACATGCCTTGAGCTAATAACAAAAGCTGGAATGGATCAAAGTGCTATGCAACTGGAGTCGTACATTACACCAAAATGTCAGAGCTGTACCAAGTTTAAAATGGCAGCTAGTGGCGCATCTATAGAACAGATTTATCTTCCGTCCTGAACGCCTCAAGAGGCCCGCGCACGTAGAGGGGTTTCCGGACCTGCTTCTGAAGTCAGATCATCTGAAAGTACCTTCTCAGCAGCTTACCGTATTCACTCGAAGGACGCCTTCCACTACTGAGAAGGTCAGGTACACCAAACCAACCCCCACAACTCTGTGCAGAAGAGCCCCCAGTCTTGGCCTGCAAGGAAACAGAAATCCACCTCGCTTTCATTCCGGTACAGATTTCACTTTTGACTAACTTCCGTTTCTTTTAAATTTTTCTGATTGTTAAAAGAGTTATAAAAAGCAGGATTTTCTTCTAAATAGGTACAGCGAACAGACAAGAGGCGAATGCCAACTTCAACTTGCCAGAGCTCTGCTGTGGTTTGAGAGAAGGGGACTGGAAACCAATAGGACAGATCAAAAGAAGTACATACACGAAAAAAAAAAAGACTCACTTGACGATGCCGTATCCCAGACTGGCAATGATGACTAAGACTCGGGCCAGAGTTCTCTTCACAGCAGAGAGGATTTCAGCAAAAACCACAGCCCCTTGCACTGCAGAGAGAGAGAGAGAGAGAGAGAGAGAGAGAGAGAGAGGAGAGGAAACTGGTGCATTAGTCAAAAGAACAGGGCAGTTATTATTATTATTATTATTATTATTATTATTATTATTATTATTATTATTATTATTTATTTCTTAGCAGAAATATCCAGGGCGTCTTACAATTGTTACAAGATATCACATTATTTTTACATACAATTACATTATTTTGTACACATTATTTTTACATACAATTACCCATTTATATAGTTGGGTTATTACTGGAGCAATCCAGGTAAAAGTACCTTGCTCAAGGGTACAGCAGCAGTGTCCCCCACCTGGGAGCCCTAACCACTACTCCACACTGCTGTTAAAAGAGATGGGGGTGGGAGGATGGGGGTGGGAGGGTGGGGGAGAGAAGAGAGCTTCTTCCTCAATTTACTGAGCAAGTTGGAGGCGCATTTTTTGCGATGCACTCAGGGAAGCATTCAAACAAATGTTCTTTCTCTTTTTTTTTTTTTTTTTTTTTACATGTCTTCAATCCTATATCCCTTAGGTTGTGAAACCATAAGCACACAGACACATCTGTAAGAAGTGCTGAAAAAAATAAACTGCGGACCGGTATGCAGGAGTCTGGCATGGCTGTTAAGTGACAGCAGTCTTACCAGAGATGCCGTTGTAGCGGATACTCTGGAACTCTGCGTAGTACACAGCCTTCTCCAGCATGCCCAGGAAGACCACCCCACCGATCCAGAACTGGATGCGCAGCAGGTCTCTCCAGTAGCAGGCAGAGAGGCCCAGCCACAAGACCCCCAGCAGCACGTAGATGATGCACATCACCATGTAGAACTGGGAGGAAGAGTGAGAGACGAAAGCAGAACGGGGTCAATTACAATGTAATTCTAACTGTAGTTGCAGTTGAACCTGGGCACACCCGAGTCATTGCATTTGTAATTGCCATATAAAATCGATTAAATTACAGCTGATTCACACACCTTTCCAAGATTAAACATTCACTGCTCCGTGTTGAGAGCAAACTTTTAGTGATCCCATTTGTTTGAGAAAAAAAAAAAAAAAATTCTCTAGTATGTTTCTGTATTTGTACCTGCGATTACTGCTTGGCAGAATAGACAGAGTAAGCATGGTAATGTGTGTGGAGCTATATATGTTACTTTTGTGTTGCTAGTGCAATTGCAATTGCTGCAGCATAACTGTAACTAATTTGTAATTGAACAAAATAGCATTGTAAATTGTAACTGCAATCTCAGCAAACAACTGTGTTGTAATTGTGCTTATAATTCTAGCTGACTCCCATGTCTGGACGAGAGGCCTAGTTATATACAGTACAACTTTATTATTAGAAACCACTTGGAACAGAAAGAGTTAAAAAGTTAAAAATCAGTTAAAAATCGAACTGTTCTGAGAATCTAAGTACAACAGTATTTCTTTTTTTTTTTTTTTTTTTTACATTACTTTCCCAATAATTATTGTTCATTAGCAGACATTTATCCAAAGTGACTTAGACTCAGGGGTTAGCTATGCATCAACAATTGCTGCTGCAGAGTCACTTGCAACAGGAACATGGTTTTACGTCTCATCCGAAGGACGGAGCACAAGGAGGTTAAATGACTTGCTCAGGGTCACAAATAGTGAGGTTAAATATATAACCTTGTGCCACACTGTTCTGAAGATATCATAGATTGAGGGCTGGTTGGAGTATTTTCTTTGCAAGCAGGGCAGAAGAGCACAGCACAGAAGGCAGGTTAACAACGTGCTTCAAAAGGAAGGCTGTAAAGATTTAAAACGCATTAACGGTACAAAGTTTAAATCCTAAATGGCATAGCATTTTATTAAAAGGCTGTTTCCATACTTGGAATCGTGCTGGCTCAAGAGACTACAAGTCCACCCCCGACCCCAAGTTGTGTGACTGTCTAATGATACTGTACAAGGGAGACTGTTTCCATACTTGGAATCGTGCTGGCTCAAGAGACTACAAGTCCACCCCCGACCCCAAGTTGTGTGACTGTCTAATGATACTGTACAAGGGAGACTGGTCCACAATTGTTCTAAATTCAAGCTGGTCGCTTCTCATTGCCGTCTCCCAGTAACCACAAAACTGAAGTATGATCCAGCCCTGTTTTTTACGAAGATCCTGCATTGATTTATTTCATTTTTTGCATTAAGTGAAGCAGGGTACCTACACACATTAGAGGCCATTCAGACACTGAGATGTACTGGTACGGACCAAGCATCCTGATTTCGACTGCAAAAGAAAAACCAAGAGCAATTAACACAGTTGTAAAACAAAGGCAGAAAGCTAAACAAACATTCACGTTTCTCATTTAAGATGGGAAAAAAAAAACAATATGCCAGGTTAGATAAAAAATTCTGTTACAAGTTAATTTCAGAAGACAGGATCAGACACCTACGCTGCAGTTTCCAGGCTTTGCTCTCCTCTGAGCCACCCCTGGGCTCTGAGCTGCTGCCCGTCTCTTCAACGTGAACGATGAACATGTAAGGCCCATCTTCCCATGCCCTGGCGACCGCGTACGGAGGCTGAGAGAACAAAGCGAGGTTTCAAAATCATTCAGACAGGTCGCTAGACCTGGGGCCACTGCAGTTGGGCAATTCAGAATTCATTGCAGTTAGAATGGAACTGTATTTGCAGTTGAACCTTGGCACATCTGTTATACAGTATGTGTTTCTGCATTTTGTACCTGTGATTATTACTTGCTTATTCAGAATAAACAGAGTAAACATCTTAATGTCTGTCGTTGTTTACGTAACTTTTTAGTGCAAAACGACTCTGCTGTAATTGTACAGGAGTTAAAGCCCCTACCACAACAGATGATGTCATCCTCTCCTGGACTTCTTCATCCTCTGACTTTGTTGTCGCATTCCTGCCCACCGTCTCTTCTTTCTCAGAAGCCGTCTGAAAGAAATTTAAATTGGTTTTCAAAAATCAACCGCATCCAGAATTCTAAAAAAAAAAACTGTGAAAAAGCTGCACTATTGAAATACTACAAGAAAATCCACAAGACAAAAAAGTTTTGACTAAACGTTTTCTTCAAATCATCAAAAGACACCAAAATACTTTTTTTTTTTTTTAAACAGAATGTAGCCCTCGTTGATTATTCTTAATTATTCTTACGCTTTCTGGCTTCATAATCTTTCTCGGCACATCGAAGGATTTCACAGCAAGCTGGAAAAAAATATATATATATTATTATACAGAACCTCAGTCCTACGTAATCTGAAGACTAGATGATAAGATGCGTGTGTGTGTGTGTGTGTGTGTGTGTGGTTTTATCTGAAAGACTGTACAACACTGAATAAAAAAAAACATTCAGTCTGGTACTTTCACAAAGTGCAACCAGTGCAATGAATGCTGTAAGGCTGGGCAGTGCTGGTCTGTCTCTGTGATAAATTGTTTTAATGTTTATAGGCCACTTGATGAAAAAAAAACACTGTTTAATCTCACATAGCAAGGTTTTACAGGAATCTAAATAAGGGTTTACAAAGAAAAAAAAGAAAAAAAAAAAAAAAAACCCTGACAATTTGGAGTACACACAAACGTCTACACAAGAAATTCTCAATAGTGGAGGGCATCCTTCAGGTAAATTCGCCAAGTGCCTGCGCTGGTAATTTGAGATTATCCGATTTAACCACCATTGCCTAGCAGTTTAATCCGTTCCTGGTTTACTAGGAGTTTAGTAAGGCACACCCAGCTGAGCTTGTTACCTATACACACTGCGGCTGATCAAGCTCGCAGTAAAACCTGGAATGGGTGACACTGCTGTGCAATGGGAGTTCCGTCTCTGAAATAGCACTTCTTACCTCGTGCACATGTTGCCCGCACTCTATGGGTTCGTACTTATGGAAAACGAAAAACCCAGTTCCCCCCTCTCTCACTTCTGTGTGCATCATGAAGTAATTGTTGATATCAGAATTCTGGAAGAAACACAAGTTTGTTTGTTTTTTTAGCATGACAAAGAAAGCAAATGTTGTAAACAGCACTTTGTAGTTTTAACAGTATCCCAATCACATATGTATTCAAGAAAATAGACAGCGCTAAAGACACAACCAGAAGCATACATCCCCCTGCCAGGACTGTAACAGGGAGGAAATAAGACTCCTATTGCATAGCAGCGTCACCCATTCCAGGTTTTACTACGAGCTTGATTAGGCCCAGCTCAGTGTCTTATGGCACTCATAGTAAATCCAGGAATGGATCAAACTGCTATGCAATGGGAGTTGCATTCCCATCCATGTACAAGCACAACATTTGAATTATCAGCAGGGCTTGAATTTTGGGGGGGTTTATTTTTGATCACATGACGTCCCTTTAAAACTAATTTTGATCAGATTCTGTTTTCTAATTAAACTCAGAAAAAAAGAGTTGTTAATTACAAAACAACGTCACTTGTTTTCACCTTCATATCTTGACTGAGTCTGATTCTGTTTCGCTTGATTTAACTGCATTTCATTCTTGCAGTCGCCTAGTTTATCGTTGTGCTTTTGCTATTTTCAAATCGTTTAACATTCTCTTTTCATCACAAAATACCCAGGCCAGAGTGCCCACTGACAGCAAGTCCAGCATTTCAAATCTCCTTGGTTTGTAGCAAAGAAAAAAAAACAATCTTAAATCCAGTCTTTAATTAGTAGTTTTCTCTTTATTAGGATGCAGAGACAACTAATTAACATTTAAAAGGGAGGTAGAGATTTGGAAAATAACAACCGAAAATTATCAGTAACATAATAAGCAGATCACCATGACTTTCACACATCCTATGCACTTATCCCATGTTCTCTCTTTTTTTTTTAAGTGATGCAATCAGTACTTTATATATAAAAATAAAAAAGAGTGAAAACAAAAGAACTTACATCCAGTCCAAAGACTTCATCATAACAGCGAGAACTTCGCAAGTACCAGGATATTGAGAGATTAACTGGATGCTTGCAGTCTTCACTCATCCCTGAAAACAAGTGTAAGATTTATACAGGCCCCCCCATGGTACTGTATGTGTTTCTATATCACAGTGATCTTTCTTTTCAATGGAATTAGTTATAAGGCAGCACGGTCCTTTCTCTTATTTGCCCCATAATGCTAATACAGTGGCACTTTTAATAACTATGGCTTCCGACTATGGCATTTCCATAGGACTATTTTGAAACGATGTTGATTTAACACATTAACATAAATAAATAGATTCAAGATTTAAATACAGACCGTTTACATTAACTGTATAATTATATCATTAAGTCTACCCAGTACTACACGCATAAAAAAATACATATGCCGTGTGAACATGTATTTGACTGTACTATAGAGCTATTGAGGGTTATTAAAATTAATGCCTGTACATAACTATACAATATCAATATGTATCTAGCTGGACTTCAATTTGATATTTATTCTACATTGGTGCACTAACTGAATTTTACTGGAAAATGTTTATTTAAAAAAAAAAAACACAAACAGCAAGTATGAGGATATGGGAAACTGGAAAAGTACTTACATTGCAGAAAGACTGTCGAATCTTTGAATAACGTCTTTGTGAAAATGAATTTGTTCTGTTCATGAATATTTTTCTGAAGAGAAAATTCAGAAAAGCATTACATACGGTGCTGTTGTTTTTAATAAATAACAACGCAACGTTATTTATTATTTAAACAGCACATATAAAGTCAGTAAACAAAACCCACATCCTATCACGGAAGTCTGTGGTTTTCACAACACAATACTGGTCGATGAAGACATTAATTCGGTTTTATTTAATATATAAATCAGATAACATATCATTAATGCGGGTTATATTGAAACATGTTTCCATTTATATGCATACACACACACACACACACACACTGAACCATACGACTGCTCGCAATTCGTTAAAAAGTTGTTTTTTTTAAACGATAGTTTAACACATTTTCTGTCTCGTTAAATACTATTTCATAACAGTAAAATGCGTTCAGCCACAAACAACACAACGAGGAAGTTTAAAAAATAAATAAATAAATAAATAAATAAATAAATAAATAAAAATACTGACGACACGTACAACGAAAAGAAAACCGTTGCATATATGACGTTTGTCGAATAACATATTAAAACCACCAAACATACGTACGCTGTCAACGTTTAGAATCCATTTACCCGTCTGTAAAACCGCCTGTATCTGTTGGATAACGTGTAAAAAATATAATAATGTTATTAAAGACACTGCCATCCCTCTGAGCGCCGCCATTGCTGCTAGCAAGCGACAAAGTGAAAATCTGCAGCAACAGCGCTGTTGTGACGTCACCAGCCAACGAAGGGAGCCGGATGATGACGCACGTTGTCCAACTGCGCGGGATTTTCCATAACATTCGTGCCAGATTTTCCTTAAAAAGATATGTGTCAGTTTTACCGTACAATAAATACAACAGTGCATACGGGAAAGCTAAGCAAACGGAATAGTAAAAACTTGCTTTCCCGGTTTGCATATCATACTGTCATCAAGTTTTAAAATAAGACTCCCGTTACATAGCAGTGTGATCCATTCCTGGTTTTACTATGAGTTTAATCAGACACACCTGAGCTTGTTACCTAGACACACTGTGGGGCTGATCAAGCTGGTAGTAAAACCTGGACTGGGTGACACTGCTGTGCAATAGGAGTCTTATTTGCAGTCCCTGATTACAGCATCAGCGAAACACACACTCTTTCATAAAAAGTGGCTGATTCTGGAAGTAACCGAACTCAGAACAGCAAGCCACTGTCAGCAAAGCATGCAGGTATAAAGAATTATTAAAAAAAAAAAGAACGTGATTAGTTTCCCTAAAGCTAGTTAAACAAGAACACGCAGGCGAACGAAACGAATCCTACCCGCCACCTATTATCAAACCACTTTAAACACTGGGCGGCGGGGAGGGTTGGTTGCATGTTCCTGATATACTACATTTGTTCGTCTTGTATACAGAGATCTGTTGTTCTGTGGGGAATGAACAGAAGTCGCCCCTCCTATCCTCTCAAGCCTGTAATGGGTGTGTCTATACTCCCACCACACACATACAAAAGAGATGACTCACAGTCACCGACACAGACCACTTCCCATCCCGGCCAATCAAACCTTGCGTGGCTCGCGTTAGTCAGAAGAAAATGACTGGAGCCAAACACAGACTGGAATAGGGATTTTAACCCTTGCAGTGCCGGAACTACTTTGTAAAGAAAACGTCAACATTTAATAAAAGTTTTTGTTTGTTTGTTTATTATGTGATATTGCTACACTCAACAATAAAGGTTTGCCACGTCGTCTTTCCATAAAAAAGAAGCAATTAAAAAATTGCACTAAAATATATTTTTAGTGATGACCTTGGTGGTGTCCTGTTCTCAAAGGTGGACCTGTCTTTAAATGCCCAGTCCCTTTGGTGGCGGCTGGTTAATTGAGGTTAGGACTGTTGTATTAATTGAACGGGAGGGCGCTAGGACCCAGCGGCGTTCAAAGGGGAGCCTCGACGCAGGCTGGCAGAACTGGGTGTGGAGTCGAGAGCAAGAAAAAATAATTAAAAAAAAAAAAAAATCACTCGTTAAATTGGTTAGTTTCCAATCCGTTTAAAGAACCCACACAGACCGAATTAAATTCCCGAAGAGTAAGCGGTGAGTACAGATAAGGTTTGCTGTAGTCTTCCTTAAAGTTCATTTATTTAATTCAATTGAATAGGCGAGTTTTTGTTCGACAGCTGCAGTGCGGCTATTTAAAAACATCAGCCATAAACAAACTTACGTTTTTTTTAAACGCATTCTTTAGATTTCTTAAATGGCCTAAAAAGCGAATGTTATTCTTTGGGTTACCTGTGGAAATATAACGCTATATATATATATATATATATATATATATATATATATATATATATATATATATATATATATATATAATTGTTATTAAAGCGGCCTAAATCACGGCTGGCCGACAAGTTTGCACAGTCCTATCCTAGTAAACATTTCGTGCGAAGCCCAAACAGTATGGTTTCTTCCTGTCTCGTCTTTCCTTTTCACTGATTTTTGTACAAATAGAAAACCGTTAATTAGCTATTGCACTGAATTCTAAACCGGTTTTCGTCGGTCTGTTTTACAATTTTAGCAACGCGTGTGATTATTTTTTTTTTTTTGTGTGTGTTTTTTATTATTTTTATTATTTTTTTTTTTTTAGGATGATTTACGTTGCAGGCAAATGTGTAACTCTCCGGGCCTGTTTCTGGATTTCCTTTTGACAATGCGTCAAGTTGAAATATTTCGGAATGGAACTTCTACGTTCGCGTTCTAAACATCGTAGAACTGTTTGCGCTTCGACCGTGACGTATGCGCCTAACTATTGCTATTGAGGCCAGTTATGGATCATTTTAATGCCCATACAAGCCGCTTATTATTAGGCGTTATTAGGTGAATGCAGCTGGTAGATGCTTCATGCGAAATTATTTCCAGATACAATACATGGGCGTCTTGCATAACGTGTGTCACCAGTTTGAATGAGTGGCAAGCTTCCATGAACCGCATGGACCCCACCCTTCATCTTGATAATTCTGCAATTTGGGATTATTGAAATGGACAGTTTACATAGGAAAAAAAAAAGCCAACTCATTCGTGGCATATCGATACGTACGTACGTACGATTGGTGATTTAACAGGGCAGCAGTGTGGAGTAGCTGTTAGGGCTCTGGACTCTTGACCGGAGGGTTGTGGGTTCAATCCCAGGTGTGGGGGACCTGCTACTGTACCCTGGCTTGAGCAAGGTACTTTACCTAGATTGCTCCAGTAAAAAACCCAACTGTACAAATGGGTAATTGTCTGTTAAAATAATGTATAAAAAATAATGTAATTGTATGTAAAACTAACGCGATATCTTGTAACAATTGTAAGACGCACTGGATAAGGGCGTCTGCTAAGAAATAAATAATAATATCATTGTACGTATCCTGCTTGGACGAGTCACTTGACTTCCTATATGTAGTGCGTCATACTTGCCTAGCAATACTGTCGGAAGAGAGAACCTTCTTTTGATGTGAATTGTGTAATGCTGTCTTTATTTTATTGTTTTTCTTAAAGGTGTTACAGGAACCAGACGCCAAAACCAGACTTCTGCAGGACTGGATAACCTACACGCGCTCCAAAGATGTGTTGCCATACCGACCTCAATGATAAAGCAGCTTTATAAAAATAAAAAATAAAATAGTTGAGTTTTCAGTACCAATGAGACTGGAAAAGTAATGTCTAAACGCGAATAGAATAGGTAACGTAGTAAAGAAACAGACGTATTTGTTCAAGGCGATAACAACGCTCGTATGGAGAGGAGAGAGAGAGAGAGTGGGGGTAGTTTCACAGTTTACCTGTATAAATTAGGTGTGGCGCTCTGTTTGGAAATCGCACCGGTCGTCCATAGCAAGGCTTTGTGGAAAATTTGTGTTGCTGGCATTTTTGTTTTTATGGTTGTCTCAACAATGAATAACTCTTAAACCAAAGTTTTTCTTTTTTTTTTAAGTGCACGGATAGGAGGCGCAGCGCATTGGCTGGCTGGCTGGCTTGCTGATTTGTAACCTTTTAATGCGTATAAACGTCTTTAACCAAAAATATAATCAAAAACAAAACCAACGAGCAAAACTATTTATACCAGCAATAAATAAAAAATCATGTCGCCCGTGCCACCTGTGAACGAAGGCCGCTCTCAGTTCTTCATGTTTTCCGGCCTGGATTTTTGGTTGAAGTTTTGTATTGTTTTTATAATTGTCGTCGTGTTTTTGATTTTTATTTTTTGGCATTGACAGACTGAGCGTTATTGAGTAACGCGTGCAATCATTTTAGCACGTTTTTTTTAAATTCAGTTATTGATATTTTTTTTTCTTTCTTTTCTGCAGCCTCTTTTCAAACTTCGTAGTTCTCCTGTCTTGTTCTCTCGCCTCCCAAGATGTTTCTTGCAAAAAAATTGATCGGTGGCTTACTCGATGTCGTCGGGTAAGTGACTTTAATGTTGCTTGGTCGCATTTTAGTCGACCTATTCACTTTGTATTATTATTATTATTATTATTATTATTATTATTATTATTATTATTATTTAGTGTTAATTAATAACGCATAGTTTATTTGATTTTTTTTTGTATTATTTTTTGTTGAATGTGGCTAAAGTTAATTTCTTAACACCAATGGCATGAGAACGACTTATCGTCAAAACGTTTGTCATTGAACTCGCTGAATTCTTAAACGCGGTTTGGAGAATAACAATAATAATAATTATTATTATTATTAGTAGTAGTAGTATAAGTAATTATTATTTGTTATGTATAGTGCAGTACAGTATAAAATCATTGCCCTGCAGGCTTCCAGAGTGATAAATGGGCCAGCAGGTTTCAGTGGCTGCAGGACAGACTGTCTGCCTAAAGCTAAACTCCACCCCTGAGGAATGGAAACAAACTAGAAATGCCAACGAGATCTGCGCAGAGTAATAAACCCTGCTGGGGACTCAGTAAACTGTGTATAAAGTGCACTTTTCTGAATGTCATAAACCTCAGGCTGCTTAATTATGGAGCAATAACTGAGCCAACTCACCCAGAGAGAAATATATCTGAGCCTCTGAAAGAAGGACTGGTGAGCAGCCTCATTTAAAACTGCAGTTACTTTTTCTGGTGTGCACTCGGATATAATCAGTCCTTGGTGGGTTTTTGTGCCATTCTTTCAAAGCTCGGCCATTAACACCAGCGAACCAGTTTGTTCACCTACCACCCCCATCGCATGCGGGTCAGGGGTTATAAACTGTAGCTCAGCTATTAACCTGCAACCTAAAACAGACAAGAAAGATTATGGCCATAAAAGTTAATTTCTCAAAGGGTGGTGTAACGAATCTCCTCCCAGCGGCTGACGACTCGATAATACTGAGCTCCGCATAAGACCGTACTGACCTGTCCACTACAGTGCTCGCTCTTCATTTGAATGGTAAAGAGTTCAGTCTGTTGAGTGCATGGTTTGCAGTTTGCATCCATCCCTTTCTCTTCCATTTTTCAATTGAATTCAATGGGCTGAGATGCGAAACCAATTCATACACACTGTACATGTGAGGTGCTACTGCCCTGGTCTCAACCCTGAACAAACCTGACAGACCAGCAGGAAAAAAAACAAGGGCAGTGCTCTTGCATGTTTTAGAGGTTGTCAATGCCCTGCCATAATACTGAAAGAACTGTAATGAGACTTAACCATTCCAGGTTTTATTACAAGTCTAATTAGGTTGAGCTCAAAGAATGTTTTAGCAGCATGTTGATTATTTCTTTCTTTTACAGAAATGTCGATATGAACCAGTTTCTCCCCTCGGATCCTGTAAGTTCTAATATTTATGTTCTTGTTACAAGTCATTCTGTGTCTAAGCCCATTTACTTTGGTGTACAATGCGTTATTATTTGTTTATTCAGCAGACGCCTTTATCCAAGGCGATTTACAGAGACTAGTGTGTGTGAACTATGCATCAGCTGCAGAGTCACTTACAACTACATCTCACCCGAAAGACGGAGCACAAGGAGGTGAAGTGACTTGCTCAGGGTCACACAGTGAGTCAGTGGCTGAGGTGGGATTTGAACCGGGGACCTCCTGGTTACAAGCCCTTTTCTTTAACCACTGGACCACACAGCCTCGTCTCCAATGTGAAACGCAAGGGTAACGCCTTGGTTGGTAGACCTGGCTCCTCTCTTAACTGTCGGTGGTGGTCCAATGCTTAAAAAGAGAGGCTTGAAACCAGGAGGTGCCCAGATCTAATCCCCGCCACTGACTCGCTATGTGTGGCCCTGAGCAAGTCGCTTAACCTCCTTGTGCTCTGTTCTTCAGATGAGCCGTAAAATCGCGGTTCTTTTTGTAAGTGACACTGCAGCGGTTATTGATGCACAGCTCACCCCCCACCCCCGTCCCTCTGCTAAATGACTCATAATAATAAAGTCTCTCTCGTGTCGCCCGTCAGCAGCCCCAAGGCTCCGTCCAGTACGCTGAGCAGCACGAGAGCGAGGAGGAGAGGCAGTTCAGAAAAGTGTTCCAGCAGCTTGCCGGAGACGTGAGTACAGCAGACCCTGGGCTCAATTAGAATTGCAATCACAGCAGAACTGTTTGCTGAAATTGCAATTACAATTTACAATGCTTTGTTCAGCTGTGCTGCAGTAATTGCAATTCGAATTACAATCCCACAGAAAAGTTACATAAACGCGCATTGCCATGTTTACTGTGTTTTATTCTGCCAAGCAGTCATCCCAGCTACAAATACACAGACATGCGCCGTTTGGGGTTGCTAAATTCTGCACACGACTGCATACAATCTTTTACATGCACTGTGATCCTTTTGGTTAAATATTCTCATGTTTGCACTACATGTTGCATTCAATAAGCACCTGCGGTACTTTTAAAAAACATACTTTTCTTCCTGTTTTTAAAGTAACTTGCAATTCATTTTCCTTAAGGACATGGAGGTGAGCCCATCAGAGCTGATGAATATTCTCAACAAAATCGTTTGCAGACGTAAGTAATGATTCATTCTGTTCAGCGTGGCGGGGTGGGTGGGTGCGTGTTGTTCAGCTGAACGATCCAGGAGCGGTGATAACGCTGTTAAAAGGAAGCACCAGGGATTTGAATCCATGATTCCCAAATGCAGGCTGCATTAAAGTGTGTGTGTTTTATTCTTTCAGACGGCGACCTCAAAACTGACGGATTCAGCATGGAGTCCTGCAGAAGCATGGTGGCGGTCATGGACGTATCCTCAGCAGTGCTTTGAATCTTGGGAGCCTTCTTGTACTTAAGACTGTAAATGCATTTTATTAGATTGTAACTAGTCACTCCTCTTAAACTGTCACGCACCTTTTTATTGCTAAATTAGCCTTGGTCCCTTTTTTTTAACTTTTGAAATGTATTGCAATACGTTGTGACGCGCGTTATTCAATTACGGTGGTTTGCAACGTTTCAAAAGAAGGTCTAAAAAAAGGTCTCAATCCATGCAAAATCCAAATAAAACATGCTGTGAAATAAGCGTTTTTTTAACCATAAGAAAAAAGTCTTTTTTAAAAGTCTCATGCTTTCAGATTGCTTCAAACCATGCATGTGATCTCCCTTAACCTTCGTGCTTCTGCAGAGCGACAGCACAGGCAAGCTGGGCTTCCATGAGTTCAAATACCTCTGGAACAGCATCAAAAAATGGCAGGTAAGAAAAGCAAACTTGCTACATCCTAGTTAATATTGTATTATTATTTGCACTTACTGTAAACTACACTGTGTTTAAATATGAAGCTTGCACTGTAACCCTGTGCTGCCCTATGACACCTGTAAGTCGCCTTGGATAATCGCTGCTTGTGTTGTGGCTTGTGATCTTGCTGAATGGTTGCTCTCTCTCTCTCTCTCTCTCTCTCTCTCTCTCTCAGGGGGTGTATAAGCAGTATGATGCTGATCATTCAGGTACAATCGGGGCTTCAGAGTTACCAGGTGCATTCCAAGCTGCAGGTAAGAGGCCGTTTCACAACAGTGTCGTTTATTTAAATGTATTTAACCCTTTGCGGTCCATTGTCGGTATGTACGATTATTTTTATTATTATTATTAATTATTTATTTCTTAGCATATGTGAAAGCGATAGCGAACGAAAGGGTGGGGCGGGGCTGGAGATGCCTAGTGAGTGCTTTGTTGATATGCAGGGCCTTTTAAACCCGTTTGACTGTGGAAAAAAAATACTTTTAAACAGCGCGTCTAAAATTAACTGCACGTGTGAAAATAAATTGGACCCGACTGCAAAGGGTTAAACTACTTCAGTCCTGCCTTCACCTTTTGAGACGAAACACAGAGGACTACAGGCAGCTTGCAATTCACGTTCATTCATACAGTTATTGTATGCTAAAATCATGACTAGTTTTTAAAAAGTGTTGCAATGAACGATCCTTAAACCGGGAGAGTAACAATTGCCCTTGTTTCAGCAGGTAGCTTATTCCAGCTTGAAGATAATTGGGCACCAAGGAAATCCAGTTTCTCAGATACAACGCAATGAAATCTCAACGACGAGAAGTTTTTAATTCTCTCTCTCTCTCTCTCTCTCTCTCTCTCTCGTTCTCTGTCTCAGGGTTCCCTCTGAATGACCAGCTTTACCAGATGATTATTCGTCGCTATAGCGATGAGGATGGCAACATGGACTTTGACAACTACATCGGCTGCCTGGTCCGCCTGGATGCCATGTGCCGTGAGTTAAGATTTCACTCACAGATTTGAGACCGGATCAGTGCGATTGAACCCGGGGCAGACTGCTAGCATTTGAAATGAGAGTCCAGTGCAGTTTGAATAGTCCAAGTCTGCTTTAAAGCACTTGATGTCATTTTGCATGTATTAAAGTAAACCCATGCTGTAGCACACGTGTATTTTCATTTTAAAACGCAGGAATTTTGAGTCGTCCGGAATTTCAAAACACTCAATTAAAATGCTTAAGTATGGTTGCCAATTGCCGACTAGAATCGAAAGCATGTCACTGTTAAAAATATATATATTTTTTCATTTGTAGGTGCCTTCCAAACCCTGGACAAAGATAAGAATGGAACCATTAAAGTGGATATTAAGGAGGTAAGTATGTAGAAGCTCAAGTGAGATGTGCCTGCAACCACGCGGGAGGTTACGAATAGCCCAGCAGTCACAGTGAGCAGGGTTAGCTGTATAGCCCAGCAGTCACAGTGAGCAGGGTTCGCTGTATAGTCCAGCAGTCACAGTGAACAGGGTTAGCTGTATAGTCCGACAGTCACAGTGAGCAGGGTTAGCTGTATAGTCCAGCAGTCACAGTGAGCAGGGTTAGCTGTATAGTCCAGCAGTCACAGTGAGCAGGGTTAGCTGTATAGCCCAGCAGTCACAGTGAGCAGGGTTAGCTGTATAGTCCAGCAGTCACAGTGAGCAGGGTTAGCTGTATAGTCCAGCAGTCACAGTGAGCAGGGTTAGCTGTATAGTCCAGCAGTCACAGTGAGCAGGGTTAGCTGTATAGTCCAGCAGTCACAGTGAGCAGGGTTAGCTGTATAGTCCAGCAGTCACAGTGAGCAGGGTTAGCTGTATAGTCCAGCAGTCACAGTGAGCAGGGTTAGCTGTATAGTCCAGCAGTCACAGTGAGCAGGGTTAGCTGTATAGTCCAGCAGTCACAGTGAGCAGGGTTAGCTGTAAACCCTGACATTGTACACCACTTTCCTTATAAAAGTTTCCCATAATAAAAGAATTGCAAAGCGTATGGTAAAACATCAATAGGAAGGTATGCTGAAAGATGGCAAACCATGGTTAACATCTAGTAAATTAATGGCATGACCATGGAGGAGGGGAGGGGGGATACAACTGCAAATGTACCTTGGATTGTATTTCATACGAGTCCTCCTGCTTGTTTTGCAGTGGCTCCAGTTGACCATGTACTCTTAAAGATCCTGATGGGTGCCAGCATGAAGAAGACTACAACTCTGTTCCTTCTCCTGATACCTCTGCAGAGAACGTTCGTGTTGAGATGCTCCCTTAACACTAGCAAAGCCTCCCGCACAAAACAAGCATGACGCCTTCTGCTTCTAGAACTCCTCAATTCGGCTACTTCGTTTGTTTTGGGGGGGTAGTTTTGTTTTGTAATATCCTTTGGCGAAATATTAATTTGTAGTTTTGTTTTTTAAAGCAGTTCTTTTTTGACATCTGTATAATTTGCTGCTTGCTTTTTAAACCATCATCCCATGTTCTCAATTTGAAGTTACTATGCAGCCTTATCCTGCACTGCGCTGTGTTTAAAATCTAATTATTGTAAAGACACGTTTAATTCTTGTACCTTTTTTTTTTTTTTTCTGTTTAAGCAGTACGTGCAGATTCCACCAGGTGGCAACCTTAAATCTAGAAAGACACTCAATTGAAAGACCCAGCTTCATTTTAATGTTAAAACTTCAATGGTTCGCCTTGCAACATTGTTTGTGTCTGTGCATGCAACAGCAGCTGAATATTGAAAACAATTTATGTTTTGTTCTTTTAGGGAAAGTGACATTTTAAAATATCACCAAGTATTTTTTTTTCTTTCTCGTTGATCAGCAAAGGATGAAGCACACAATGTTTGTACATTACTTATGAAAGGGTTCTGGTGTCTTGATGAATGGTGATTCGTTTGTCTGTTACAAAAACCATTGGAAATAAAATACTATATGTTTGTCATGCATGCAGATATGTATCAAATTACCCATTGAAAAGTCTTCGTTCAATATGTATTATGCAAAAATTAAAACCCCTTTTACAATTATTTATATAAATGGGTATTTTTTTTTTAATTCTTCCCCAACCTGCCATAACACTGTCAATGAGGAGCAGTGGAGTCACCGTGCCTATCTTTCCTATTGTGACATAAACTGATGCACAACTGGGAGATGCAACTTGCATACATCGCCCAGGACTGAATCTGCTTGAAAATCGGTCGTATGCTACATATTATTAAATTTCTTAGTAGACGCCCTTAGCCCAGGCGACTTACAATTGTTACAAAGTATGGTAAAGTATCACATGTCAGAATATCATATTACAGATAAGAGGTGGCTGTGTGGTCCAGTGGTTAAATAAAAAGGGCTTGTAACCAGGAGGTCCCCGGTTCAAATCCCACCTCAGCCACTGACTCATTGTGTGACCCTGAGCAAGTCACTTAACCTCCTTGTGCTTCATTTTTCAGGTGAGACGTTGTAAGTGACTCTGCAGCTGATGCATAGTTCACACACCCGAGACTCGTATCTTGTAAAGCGCTTTGTGATGGTGGTCCGAGATGAAAGGCGCTATATAAAGATTATTATTATTATTATAAGAGCAAAATAACGGATACAGTAAATAATTCCATGTAAGCGCGAGTTCCGGGGACCATCTAAATCACATTGCGAGTGTTTCTTTATGTACACCTTGGTATGCACTGTAATGCCACATTTTAAAAAAAAATACAAATGAGAAAAACTCTTTACAAGAATAAACATTACGAAACGCACAACGCAGAGAGGTTTTTATATCAAGTTTTAAATTAAAAACCGTGGCCCCTTTTGTAACGTATGACAACACTCATAATAATGCGACCGCTATTACATTATTTTGCCCTGAAATATTTCTGTTGAGCGCGTAAAAAATATATTTTTTACGGTTTTATTCTTAACACAATTATATCGTGTATTGAATCAACACACCTCACCCGAGTGACGTCCGTGAGCAATCCCTCGGGCATCAGCCAATGAGAGCGCGGAGGAAGGAAACGGGGCGGGTGCTGTATTTTACCTGAGTCAAAGGGATGCTGAAATGAAATCTGAGCTTGCAAGAGAAGCGACCGGCAGGTAAGAATTATTTAATGCGTGTTTCATACATACAGCTGGAGAATATCAATTGAATGCATTCCTTTTTTTTTTTTCTTTCAATGTGATTTACTGTTTAAATACAATATATGCATGGGCACGGTCAACTTTTATGTTATTAATTTGTGTCTGATAAATGTCTTTGCTGGTTTTTGTTACTGTAAAGCACAAAAAAAAGTTACGTCTTCTTATCGCATTTTTTTTTTAAATAACTTGAATAAGCTGTCTTAAGTATTGACGCTATTTTGTATTGTTGTCGGTAATAATTGTAGCGCTCACAGAATGCATTGCTTTGCATGCAGGGTATTAAACCATAATTGTAAACTATATATGAAATATATTCGTTTTACTGCTCTGTACACAATAGGCTTATTCTAGCGTATATCATAACTACATTCTATTTAAGCCAAATATAGATAATATATTGTCACATTTATCTATAACCATGTGACGTAACTCGATTAACTTGCCGCTTTAGTAGATATTAATATAACTTAATAAACATTTTCTAAATGAAGCGTACAATGTGCTGCTTGTGACTCACAAACCTGCTAAAATATCACTCAGTAATGTAGAATTGTATACATTAGTTCTACCGGTGAGATATATTTGTTTTGGCACATGAATAAGATTAATTATGTCCATATATTTGTATTGCTCTAGTAAATATTTAATACGTCTACTTGTAGTCTATTTAGTTATTTATTTTATTATTATTAACGCGGGGCCACGCGTTTTGTGTATTCGCTGAAAATAAACAAATACATGCATGCATACAAACACATATATAAATCAAATAAACAGCGACACTATGAAATAATATATACCATGTTATAAAATTGAATGGTTGTGTTTCTTTGTGAAGATTTGTCTATTGTGTACTATAGTGAAACACAAATCAATCTGCAGAAATACACACAGATGAGGGTGCGTGTGTAACCGTGGGAAACTGTGAGAAATATCAACAGCAAAAAAAAAAAAAAAAATTAATTTGAAAATCTAAACAAAGTTCTCAATGCAACATACGGTCACGGTGTTTTCCCGTGTTTGATCATAGCAGCCTTTTACTGCCGTTTCAGCGATGAAGGGATTTCCTTTTAAAAGTAGCACGCTTGAATACACGCGCAGAACAGTGGAGCGAGTCTTGCCTAGTGGACTAGCTCAGAACGATCCACTTTGTCTTGTAAAAATATGACCATTGCTGTGCATGTCTGCGTGAATTTCCATGACGGTTTGCAGTGTGACGTCACACCGTGCATTGCCGTGGGTGGTGGGTGGGTAATGGCATGACTGTGTGTGTTTTAATTTGACCCATCACTGTGCACACAGGTCGCAGTCTCATTTTCTATTCTGATCGGATTCTTGCTCTCATCAGTCCTTGTTGGAGGGGTTGCTCTTTGTTTGGATCTCAGAAGCCAAGGATGCTCAGTCCTGGTCTGAGAGTTGTAGAGACGCACGCCTTCTCCTCCCTCAGAAAAAAGCCCCATCTCTTAGAAAACTTTCCCCACAGTAAAAGCACAGCAAAACGTAATATTATTATTATTATTATTATTATTATTATTTATTTCTTAGCAGACGCCCTTATCCAGGGCGACTTACAATCGTAAGCAAATACATTTCAATACAGCACAGTGCAAGCATTGTGAAGCACAGAGAGGTCTGGTAAAGCATAGGCAAGCATTGTAAAGCACAGAGAGGTCTGGTAAAGCATAGGGAAGCATTGTAAAGCACAGAGAGGCCTGGTAAAGCATAGGGAAGCATTGTAAAGCACAGAGAGGTCTGGTAAAACATAGGGAAGCATTGTAAAGGACAGAGAGGTGTGGTAAAGCATAGGCAAGCATTGTAAAGCAGAGAGGTCAGGAAAAGCATAGGGAAGCATTGTAAAGCACAGAGAGGTCTGGTAAAACATTTTTAAAAACATAGCGAACTATGGTAAACTGCAAAATGGTCAACTTATGATTTTTTTTAAATTTTTTTATCCAAAAACAAAAAAAAAAGTTTTGTTATGCTGCATGTTAGAGAAACACACTGCGGGCTAAAATAAGGTAACGATTAAATATTTAAAAACTCTTTAAAATTTGTGATGCAAAGGGGAGCATTTGGGACTGTATCTAAAACAGCATCTGACGGGAACTTGTGCATGACATGAATAATACATCACAGCAGCAGGTGTAGGACACTGTAGATGCAAAAAAAACAACATAAATACTCACTGATATTTCATCTGTATTGCTAACCCTCGTGTTGCACGGCTGTTGATCAAGACTAAGAAAACTGAACGTGTTACACCTGCCCTGCCATCCTTGCACTGGTTTCCAGTTCCTATTATATCAGGGACTCTGGTTCTGTTAAAAGTTTGTAAATATAGATTAAAGGCAATGGGGGATATAGTGGAGGCGATCGCACTTAAGCATGACAAACTATACTGAGCGCATTAGATTCTGGGGAGATATGAGGGTGTCTGTCTGTACGTTTGTGTCCATCGGGCTGATTCACCATTCACAGCTAAACGAGTGAAGAAACAGCTGCTTGGGTTTGTGATGATCGCTGCTTTTCTTAGACTCTCTGGAGGAGAACAGTGATCCACACAAACCCAGGCAGCTGTTTCTACACTCCTTTCACTCTGTAAGTCGCCTTGGATAAAGGCGTCTGCTAAATAAACAAATAATAATAATAATGGTGAATCAGCCCGATGGACATCAGCCACCCTCGCCTGTGGAGAGCTTGATTCGAGTAATCAATGCAGGTCTACATTTTAATAGTCTTTAGCACTATACTAGCACTTAGTTTGCTCACTTTAAATACCAATTTGCATTCAGCGATCCAGCCATTGCATTGTGAAAGTGCATTCCGAATCAGGCTAGCAGTGATCAGATGTCAATTGCTGGTGTGCAGAACAAACCAATAAATGATATAGACTATCGCTTTCATAACGTTTCAGTTTCTTTGTTTCTGACCTGCCTGGCTCATCAGTGTATGTTTAGTAACAAAACACACAAAAACCCCCTTCAACCAAAAGTATGCACTACTGCTCTTGTTCTTTAATGACAATGAGAAAACAGACAATGCCGTATTTACAGAGACACCACCTGCCTCGGAATCGCATGCATTCCTATTATGTCTCCTCCGAGCCACATGATCCACCTTTATTAGAATTAACTTTGCTTTGATACCCAAGCCAGGGTTTTGCATTTCAGAATTTTTTAATGCATTACTATTCTTGTTTTGTTGTGTTGCTAATGAACATTGCTTAACGAGATAGCCGAGTGTTCCTAAATTCTGTCCTGGACTGGAGGGGGTGAGAGAGGGAGGGAGCAGTTCAGTCTCCATGCCTCGAGCCTGCCCTGAACTGGAGGGAGCACCCTTTCTCTTAGGGGGTGTGAGGGAGGGAGGGAGCAGTTCAGTCTCCATGCCTCGAGCCTGCCCTGGACTGGAGGGAGCTCTCTTTCTCTTAGGGGGTGAGAGAGGGGGGGGAACAGTTCAGTCTCCATGCCTCAAGCCTGCCCTGGACTGGAGGGAGCACCCTTTCTCTTAGGGGGTGAGAGAGGGGGGGAACAGTTCAGTCTCCATGCCTCAAGCCTGCCCTGGACTGGAGGGAGCAGCCTTTCTCTTAGGGGGGGGTGAGGGAGGGAGGGAGCAGTTCAGCCCTGGATGCTTTTTCTGAAGCGGGTGTATTTATTGCAAATCATAACAATTAATTGTTTTCTGTCTATTCTTATTGTGACTTATTGTGTAGGAGTTGATACACCTGGAAAAACTAAGAAAGAATGCAGGAAGTTAATTTCTGCACATGCATTCCCTATGGTTGATCCATTAAAGCAATATACATTCGTAAATTCAACAGGTATGAGACTGAATGTAATGTAGGTGGTTTTCCTTTAAATCTACAAAAAAAAACAGCTTTTAAATGAGCGTTGCACAAAGAAATAATGTCCTAAATTGATGTGCACCCGAAAAGAAAAGATAATTACATAGCTGTCACTACGCATAATAATCAGGTGTTACAAATAATCAGAGGAAAGAAAAAGTGTCCAAGGTCAGTCATTTCAAAGTAGCTACCAAGCTGAGATAATCACTGCACACATGCTCAGCTGCCTGAAAACCTTCAGGTTTAAAAGAAAAGGGTTTGCGCTAATAATTATAATTATGAAGAGCTCAGAGATTTGCATTTGAAAAGACGTTCCATTGAAGGCAACCTCTCCTTGCTACTGTGTAGAAGAGGAGGGAGAGAGGAAGATTTCAGCTTGCTTCCTTCGTAACGTGCTCTGGGCGAAGTTACTGCTTCAAAACATGCTTACCTAAACATGTTGTGCCTCTTCTTTATAC
This sequence comes from Acipenser oxyrinchus oxyrinchus, assembly GCA_030684275.1. Lineage (NCBI taxonomy): Eukaryota > Metazoa > Chordata > Actinopteri > Acipenseriformes > Acipenseridae > Acipenser > Acipenser oxyrinchus. The sequence continues at coordinate 1,042,350 of CM060281.1, read as the reverse complement.
AAGGAATACTGTACACCCAACAGGGTATAATGAGGCTGCAATTCTAACAAGGATGAGCTAGAATTCCAAACTCCCCACCAGCTGTCACGGTGACCGCAAGCGAATAGCACGACCCTATTGTATCGTGCAGGACGAATCTTATCCATGTGTGTTTTCCCTCCCTTTGACATCCTGCTGACTGAGTGGAGGTATCGTATTCTGGTGAATAGCGCCGCTCACAACTGTGCTGTTTGCTGTTCCAGTTTGGTTTAGGCAAATACAATGCATTATTGTCGTTATGATCCAGTGCCGTTTATAACAAGCACATCTCTCTCCTTCTCCACTCTCTTTCCTCGTCTCCCTCTTTCTCACTCTGTAATTATGCCCTTCTCTCTTTTTGATCTATTCCTCCTACTCTCTCTCTGTATCTCATATTCTCTCTCCCTGACCCTCTCTCCTCTTTCCCACCTCTCCTTTATTTCACTCCCCCCTTCCCCCTATAAATCTTACACCTCTCCCCCATCTCTCTCTCCCTCTCCCTCCCCATCTCTCTTCCTGCTCTCCCTCTCTCCCCCATCTCTTTTTCTGCTCTCCCTCTCCCCATCTCTCTCTCTCTCCCTCTCACACTCTCCCCCCCCCGGTTTAGCAGCCCTGTAATTAGGGTTGTATTACAGCTGCAGTACAGAGTAGTCTCTGTAGACACATCGAGGCTGTATGACAAGAGGAGAGACCACAGCACAGGGGAGACACAGGCCCCTGACCCAATCCTTTATATAAATTTTCAAGTTTCTAAGTTATAACACTGATGAGAATCAGTAGCCGAAACATCAGTCACCTCGAGTTTCATAGAGTTTGACTTTAGCAGGGTAATTGGAAATGAATCTGGAAAGCAAGCAGAGTTAGAAGAGACGTTATTGTTCGCACTAAAACAGGCAATTTGTGTGAAGTGAATTCATTATACGAAGTAATTTACAATGAGTACAATACATGTGTCTGGGACCATGTAGAAAATTTGAAGTACAGTATTAAGAAATCTGTTTGATGTGAGTTTGTTTTCATGAGCATTGACTGTACAGGGTACTTGTTTAAAAAAACCAATGGAGTGTAAAAGCTTTAAGGCCAGCTTAGTAAAAAGACCACCTCACAATTCAGACAATGACTGTTATGTTATGAAGTACACACTGCTGGTAGTACACTGCAATACCAGACAGCGCCAGACAGCCAGGGTGTTCATTAAAACTTTATTCTTACTTTTCAGAGCACAAAGGAAGGAGATTCTCTCTTCATTCAGTTCTGATGTTTGTTGACTGTAACTCGTGTAAGAGCGTCTGTGTTTCTTTCCAATCCTGGAAACGTTTTCATTTTGTGATTGATTCACTTCCAAGCTATGACAGCCGCATCCTTAGCTTTTTGACGACAGAGCTGGCTGTTAAGACGTGCGTGGCATTAGATGTTAAAGCCTTGAAACTGCATCCAGGGCTGAGATGCCAAATAGTTACCATCTGTATAAACGACAGGACCTCGCAATGGCTAACTGTTTGCCGTTCTGTTTTGCAGATTTATTCGGTCTTGGATCCCTGCGGAGTGCGATCGGCCTGCTTCACACTCTCTCAGTCTCTCTCTCTCTCTCTCTCTCTCCTGCCCGCCAGCGTGTCATTCAGATAAGGGAAGAAGATGGCTACAGAGTCAGCCACGCCCATGGAAATGGATGATCTGCAGAGACGGGCAGATCAAGTCACTGACGAGGTAACAGACAGGGAAAATAACCCTTTTCTACTGCACAAGCTCAACACTGCACGTGCAAGCAAGAGTCCAGCCAGACGAATTGCATAGCTTCAGGGAACTCAATGTTTTTAGCCTTTAAACAAAGAAGAATCAGACTTGATTGACCATAGTCAAAACCAGGAGCAGAGGACACAAGATATGCATCGGAGACTTAGAGCAGGGGTGTCCAACCCTGGAGGGCTATTCCACTCCAGGTTTGACAGGTAAAATGGGAGCTACTTTAAAATCTTGATGGAGGTTTAGTTCAATTAAACAATTTAGAACAGGGTTGGAACAAAGACCAGGAGTGGAAGGACCGACTTTGGCCACTCCTGGATTACAGGGAAGGAGACTCTTCTTCACACAGAGAGTGGTGAGGGGATGGAATGGGTTACCTAGTCATGTTGTTGAAGGAGACTCTTCTTCACACAGAAAGTGGTGAGGGGATGGAATGGGTTACCTAGTCATGTTGCTGAAGGAGACTCTTCTTCACACAGAGAGTGGGGAGGGGATGGAATGGGTTACATAGTCATGTTGTTGAAGGAGACTCTTCTTCACACAGAGAGTGGGGAGGGGATGGAATGGGTTACCTAGTCATGTTGTTGAGGCTTAATCACTGGGATCCTTTAAGACCTTGAAGAGGTTTCATGTTGTCTGGCAGCTTGGCAAAGCCCTGCATTTTATAATGTGTGCTTGTTTTTTTATCCGCAGTCCTTGGAAAGCACTCGTCGGATGTTGCAATTAGTGGAAGAGGTAAGAAATAGGATCTGGACCCTGTTGCACCAAAATTGTTTTAAAAATGTGTTTTTATTTATTTTGTTACACTTTTCTTTCGCACTTGCAACATTAAACCAAATGACGCCCAACGTAAACAGCGCCCATCCTACTGGAGTTAACAGTATTATTATTATTATTTATTTTTTTAGTGTAATATGGTACAAGGTAAACTTTAACCTCTTCTGATTTTTTTTTTCTTCTTAACCAGAGCAAAGATGCTGGGATCAAGACGCTGGTCATGCTGGACGAGCAAGGAGGTATGGACCACCCCCCCACCCCAGCCATAGCTTTACTTGGCCCCCCCACTTTCGCACCCAAGCATGGGGTTACAGATCGGATACCCTCCCGTGCTGCAGAGTCACCCCAATCTCGAGAGCAGCTCACCCCGCAATGAATGAATCCTGGCTTAGGCTTTTGTTACAAAGACTTAGTCCACCTGCTGTGTAATTAAAGCACTGTCTAGAATGGGTCCGGCGGGGAGAGAGAGAGAGAGAGAGAGAGAAAGAAAGAAAGAAAGAGAGAGGTTTAGAGAAGCTAGAAGCACAAGTCACTCTCCAAAGTATCATCCCTGCTCCCTGTTAGAAGAGATCAGAGTGCAGTATGTCAACTGCTGCTCTCTCATTCTCGATTTATCTTTCTTTCAAGTCTGATTCTATTTCAACACTATAGAAATAAGATCAAAAAAGTAAAAATCAGGAGTTTTTCTTCCTTTCCGTCTTTCTTTTATTCATAATCTCAAATAGTGCCGGATTATAACAACCCAGCACTAACATGAAAAAAAAAAACTAGCTAAAAAAAACAGAGCAAGAGAAATGAAAAGGCTGTGCCTCCTCTGCCTGCTGGAGCGCACGGAGGAGGGTCTGGATCAGATCAACCAGGACATGAAGGAGCCTGAGAAGAACCTCACTGACATGGCCCAGTGCTGCGGCCTCTGTGTGTATCCCTGTGCCAAGTAGGTCCTGATTAACCAGGAGCCCAGCGCAGCACTGACAGCCAGCCTCTGTCTGTCTCGTGACACTTCTGTCATTTTGAGAACATAAGAAAGGGATCAAAAACTACCGTGGGAATCGAAGTCCATGTAAAGACCCCCCCCCCCTGTTTCCCAGTCACTTCCTTCCTGTGTTACAGGTAAAATAAACCCCCCACGTACGCTGCCTGACTGCTTTATTAGGACCCGATTGGATTTAGGGTTTGGTAATCTTTTGTACCTCTCGTCCTGTGTACAGACCCCTTATACCGTAAAATACGACACAGCCAGGGCACAGAGTTCTGATATGAGGATTATAAGGGGGAAACAGGATAAAACGCATAAAGCTTCCAAACCAACAGACCATGACAAAGCTTCTGATCCCACAGTTCCAGCCCGGCTCCTGTGTGCGTGTGTGTGCGTGCGTGCGTGCGTGTACCGCCTGTGTGTGCGCTTTTCCGCTGTGTTTTCTGCGAGCGACTGTCTCGTGTATTTCCCTTGTCCAGAGCAACTGGAGAGAGTCGAGGACGGGCTGGACCAGATCAATCAGAACATGAAAGAGGCTGAAAAAAACCTCACCAACCTGGGCAAGTGCTGCGGTCTTTGCTCCTGCGAGAAGTAGGTGTCGGCTGGGTGGAGGGGTGCATGTCTGTGTGCTTGCCTGCCTCCCTGTCTGCCTGCCTCCACTTGCATTTCAGTCCAACATTGGGAGAGAAGAGAGGGAGGGAGATCTAAACCTCCGATCAAGCAGCCTTTTTTGTTCAAATCAACCTGCATGTTGTTGCTGCTGCTGTAGGGTTTATTTAAAAAAAAATACTAAACTTGTTCCGTTATGTTTTACAGCAGCCTAAAATATAGTATCAATCAAATTGTTATATAGCGCCTTTCATAGCATCTCAAAGCGCTTTACAATAGCAAAGGCATAGCACAGTGTAACAAAGCACTCCGAAAGCATTGCAAAGCAGAAATACGCGTTTAAAAACCCAGAGAGTTTAAGAGTATTAAAGATTAGTGAGTCTACAGCACTGTACAAATGAGTGACACGTTGAACAACATCTGTTTCTGGCAGGTTTTCCCTTCTAAAAGTTTACCCTAGTATCTTTTCCCTGTATTTTTGCAGTTTCCCTCCCCCCCCCTATTGCTTTTCCATGGTTATACTCTGGATTTACCACAGTTTACCACGTTTATTAATATGCTTTACCACACCTCTCTGTGCTTTACCATGCTTTCACTGTGTTTCATTACACTTTGCTGTGCTTTTACTGTAGTAAACTTTTATAAGTGTTAGTTTACCTAGGCTAATTTTTTTAATTTTTTTTGCTTTACCATACTTCTCTTGGTTTTATAATGCTTACCTATGCTTTACCATGTTTGGTTCATTCAACTTTGCTGTGCTTTTATAAGGGTTAGTTTACCCTGTTTTTTTATATAATATGCTTAACCATACCCCTCTGTGCTTTACAATGCTTGCCTATGCTTTACCAGACCTCTCTGTGCTTTACAATGCTTCCCTATGCTTTACCATACCTCTCTGTGCTTTACAATGCTTGCCTATGCTTTACCAGACCTCTCTGTGCTTTACAATGCTTCCCTATGCTTTACCAGACCTCTCTGTGCTTTACAATGCTTCCCTATGCTTTACCAGACCTCTCTGTGCTTTACAATGCTTCCCTATGCTTTACCAGACCTCTCTGTGCTTTACAATGCTTGCCTATGCTTTACCAGACCTCTCTGTGCTTTACAATGCTTCCCTATGCTTTACCACACCTCTCTGTGCTTTACAATGCCTGCCTATGCTTTACCAGAACTCTCTGTGCTTTACAATGCTTGCCTATGCTTTACTATACTTTGCTTCATTATACTTTGCTGTGCTTTTACTGCGGGACACATTCACAAGGGCTCTCTCCCCACCCCCCGCTCTCAGACTGAAGGATTTCGAGGCGGGCGGCGCCTATAAAAAAGTCTGGGGGAACAACCAGGACACTGTGGTCTCCAATCAGCCTCTCTCCCGCGTGGTGGACGAAAGGGAGAAGATGACCATGAGCGGAGGACACATTCGCAGGTAACGTACAACAGCTGGCCCTTGGGAGCCCATGGAAAACATATAATGTCCATTCGGAAATAATACTGTAAAACCTGCCCAATCCAGCATCGCTTGAGACTGGAAGATTGTGCCAGATTGGATTACAGAGGTACTGTACCCCCCCTCAAATTCATGAACAACAGCTATGACCAAAAAGTTTAGCATCACCTAGAATTTTAGGATTGAGAAATGGATTAAAAAAGAAAAAAAAAACTACCATGATCATAATTTAGATATTTTATTTAACATCATGTAATAATTTTTTTTTAAAACTACAAAATTATATCGCCAAAAGTCTACCGGAAGCTGTAATAGTAGTACAGTATATCATGTTAGATTTAGAAAAATGTCAAAAAAAACTTCTAATTTGTCAGTTTTTCGTTAAGTATATGGAAAACTCCAAAGCGGTGTGCAATTCAATATGTTAACGTAACATTATACAGCAGGTTTCATTCGGCTTTATGAAGCAAAATCAGTTCATTCTACAGGGTGATGCAAAACTTTTGGCCAGAGCTGTAGGTTGCAACGCGGCTGCTGAATAGTTGCGCTGTGTGTGTTTGCAGGGTCACCAATGATGCCCGGGAGGATGAGATGGATGAGAATCTGGAGCAGGTGGGCAGTATCCTGGGCAACCTGCGGAACATGGCCCTGGACATGGGCAACGAGATCGACACCCAGAACATTCAGATCGACCGGATCATGGACAAGGTGAGACCCAGCCTCCCTCTCTCTCTGCCAGGGCGGTCTCTTAAACCTGCAGCCCCTGTGCGATTTCCTAACCACAAAACCAAATCGCGCTTCCATAATGTATCCGTCTGGCAGTGCTGAACCAATCTGAGAATACAGCGTGCAGATTGTGAGGCTGTGTGCACTTAGTGAGGCTGTGTGGTCCAGTGGTTAAAGACAAGGGCTTGTAACCAGGAGGTCCCCGGTTCAAATCCCACCTCAGCCACTGACTCATTGTGTGACCCTGAGCAAGTCACTTCACCTCCTTGTGCTCCGTCTTTCTGGGGTGAGTGACTCTGCAGCTGATGCATAGTTCTCACACCCTAGTCTCTGTAAGTCGCCTTGGATAAAGGCGTCTGCTAAATAAATAAACAAATAATAATAGATAAAGCCGAAAAGCGAGGGGAAAGAAATTACAAAAAAAAAGCTTTAAAACATCCCATTGACTTGATTTTTTTTTTTCAGGCAACCGTCAATAATAGCCGCATCACAGAAGCCAACCAGAGGGCTACCAAGCTGATGTCAGCATGAGAAAATCTCAACTGATCACCAAGTGTCTCTGCCACACACTCACCCCCTATAGAATAAATTCATTTTGCTTCATGAAGTCGAATGAAACCTGCTGAATAATGTTACGTTAACATATTGAATTACACACCGCTTTGGAGCTTTCCCATATACAAAATGAAAAACTGACAAATTGAAACATGTGACGTTTCTAACTCTAATGTGACATAATACTGTACCATTATTATGGCTTCCCATAGACTTTTTGCAATATAATTTTGTAGTTTTTTTATTTTATTTATTATTAGTAGTATTATTATTATTATTACATGATGTTAAATAAAAGATCTAAAATTATGCTCATGTAGTTTTTTTTTTTGTTTGTTTTTTAATTATGTCTCAATCCTAAAATTCTAGGTGATGCAAAACTTTATATTATATTAAATGTACATTTAATTTATTTTAATGATATTTTAAACTGGCACACAGTGCCACCCTGTGGCCGCCTGTGGTGTTACTGGTTTTCAGCCGGCTGTACTGGTTTTGGTGGTTTGGTGCTGGCTCAGGAGCTGGTTAAACTGACCCTACAAAATAAGAAGCCCATTAAAAATCTTTTTACTGTCAATTTCTAAAGTCAACTGTTTGTTGTCTGCATTCCTAAATGGATCGGTTTGCTATAAACCTTGTCAGGGATTTTATATATCTTTTGGGTGCCCACAAAGCCCTAATAAAACTTTACCCTCATCAGCGTAATAATTACAGTGAAAGCATTGTAAAGCACAGAGAGGTCTGGTAAAGCATAGGGAAGCATTGTAAAGCACAGAGAGGTCTGGTAAAGCACATTAAAAAAACAAACCATGGTAAACTAACCCTTAGACAAGTTTCCCATAATAAAATCATTAAAACACGTTTTAATAAAGCACAGTGAAAGCCTTGTAAAGAATAGCAAGGTATGGTGAAGCATTTTTTTTTTTTTTAAATGACATACCAGGGTAAACTATGGTAAATGCATAGTATATGATATAACAAAAGCATAGTAGAAATGCAACCATTACCGTGGTAAGTTCCATTAAAATCACCTTTGTTTGGCATTTCTTAGAAGGAAATAAGTACCGGTACATTTTTTTTTCCCCCGGTTTCATTATTGAAATGAATTCCTTGCCCTAACTTCCAATGTGATTTCTATTTTTCTTTCTATCGCGGTTATTATGCTTTTACGAATTTTGTATTACTATTCTGCACACTGCGATTATATTGGCGTGCACTGGCGTAATTCAATTGCAACATCACCAGAAACGCACGATATGTTTAATACCACAAAACCGCAGCCGTCTGATATTATTAAAATCCACACACACTGCAACATTACTGAATGCATGCAAGGATTAAAGTGAAATTTAAAGTTGCACAGGCAACGTATCAGCGACCTGAGCTATTTTTAAAAAAAATGCATTTCAGCTGGACAAGCAAAGTAATTCAAAAGATTTCCTATTCAAAAATAATGCTTAGTATCGTTCGCCTATAAAATTCACGTAACTGCCTTTTGGCAATAAGGGCTGCGCATGCGCACTATTTTACGGTTTTTTTTTTTTAATGTTGTTTTTGTTTAGTTTTTCTGGGAAACTTGCGTAGGCTAAGCTTTGGAGCGCAGTGGCATTAGCGTATCCTAGTAAAACTTCGTAGATTCTGCGTTCGCTTCCCCGTGGGATCAATGCAATTCCTTTCTCTGAGTCTGCGCAACGCAGCCGGGCAATTTTTACGAAGTTTTCTGCATTTGGGTCTTCGTACAAAGAAAAAAAAAACGACTCGTTTTCCGTCGCCAAACTGGTACGGTAATTTTAAACAAACATCAAAACATTTTTAGCATTGTGCATGCTTTGTAATTACTAAGGGATGGGGGGGGTGTCTATTTTAAAAGCAACGTAACCATATTAGCAATTATTTGTGTGTACGTGATTTCATGAGAACACAAATATATATATATATATATATATATATATATATATATATATATATATATATATATATATATATATATATATATATATATATATATAGATATATATAGATATATATATATATATATATATGTATATATATATATATATATATATATATATATATATATATATATATATATATATATATATATATATATATATATATATATATATATAGATAGATAGATAGATAGATAGATAGATAGATAGATAGATAGATATCGTCCGTGTTGTAAAAGGGGAAACTGACCAGACAATAATTGAGCCCAGAAAATAAAATACAAAAAAACAAAAATAAATAAAAATAAAATTATTTGTTTTGACAGACTAGAGGCGCTCCGTGGAGTTTCACCTTGCATTATCGCCGACTTTTAATGTTTACAAAGAAATAGACACATGTTTTTAATGGTGATAATGAGTCATCATGACTAATATGCAAGTTGCTAAATTAATTCAGTTTTGTTAATATTTTTTTTTTTAAGTTATGCTTCGTTTATATATATATAAATTCAGAAACAGCACTATATATTGATATAACATTATTTTAGTTTGAAAGGGGCTATAACTGCAGTGAGTTTTCAGTTTAGAAGTTTCGTTTCTTCATGTAGTGTTTCTAGTGATTGATGAATACCCTGTTGGAGCCTGGTTCTCATTGGATAGAGAGCTGTTTGCTGTCTTTAGATTATCTGTACTTTATAGATATATTGGTGTATCTCTCTGTCTCTTTCTCTTTCTCATATATATATATATATATATATATATATATATATATATATATATAGATAGATAGATAGATAGATAGATAGATAGATAGATAGATAGATAGATAGATAGAACTTACTCAAAAATGTTAACACCACTATCTGGCCTCCACACCCGTGTCTGGCTTCCTTGCAGACAGGGCGCCGATGAAACAGGAGGCTGAACCGGACAGGTGAGGAGAGAGACCGAGAGGTGACACGATGTCAGCGTTTCACCAAGGCAGCAGCAGCAGCAGCAGCGTGCTCCGAGCCAAGCAGCTGTACAAGAAGAGGAAGTCTCGCTTCTCGTACATGGAGATCAAGGTGCTGCTGGAGGAAGTGCGGAAGCACAGGCACATCGTTGTAGGCGAGTGATGGCTTTGCTTTGCTTTACATTTTTGTAGAATAGGATAATAATTCAGCCAGGACGACACTTTTTTTTATTTATTATGGAATTAAAACAGTTTCGAATTAACCCTGTCGTCGCAGCGTTCGAATCCCTTGGTTTTGACTGCAGGGATTCCCTGTTGCGTAGCAGTTTCACCCAGTCCAGGTTTTACTACGAGCTTGATTAGCCCCAGTATAACTTATTGTTACACCAGTGACCCTACCATTCCCCAATTATTTTTATTATTATTTTTTACTATTCAGATTAAATTGGATTTCATCAAGGGAAAAACGTAGTTCTCAACCTTGAACAATTTTGCGTGAACATCATAAATAAATTAGAGTTTCTTAAATGTTGCTTCAATAACCAATTTTCCTTCAGCTAGGTCTGGTTTGTGCAGCGCCATCTTGTGTGACCCTGTACGGGTCATAATTACAATGATGTTGCAGTAATTCCAATTATAATTCCAGTTCTACTAAAAAGTAACAAACACATGTTTACACACATTAACCTGTTTACTCTGTTTATTCTAAATAACCAAGCAGTAATAAATCACAGGTACAAATACAGAAACATGCTGTATGACTTATTTATTTCAAACAAATGGGGTCACTAAAAATGCTTGAAAACACGTGAATAACAATCAGTGTTTATTATTATTTATTTCTTAGCAGACGCCCTTATCCAGGGCGACTTACAATTGTTACAAGATATCACATTATTTTACATACAATTGTCCATTTATACAGTTGGGTTTTTACTGGAGCAATCTAGGTAAAGTACCTTGCTCAAGGGTACAGCAGCAGTGTCCCCACCTGGGATTGAACCCACGACCCTCCGGTCAAGAGTCCAGAGCCCTAACCACTACTCCACACTGCTGCAATGTGCAACTGTGAATGATTCAGCTTGGAAAAAAGTGTGTAATTGAACTGCAAATCGATCAATTACATGGCAGTCACAACTACAATTGCGCAGGAGAACCCAGGTTCAACTGCAATTCCAGTTCCATCGTAATTGCAAAATCAATCACAAATGACGCAATTCCAAATTAGAACTGAACCCAAGTCTGGTCTCTTCCCGGCTCCAGGCAAGTTCAACCATGGCGTGCCGTCTAACCTGAAGAAACGCACGTGGGCCGACATCACGGCCCGGATCAACAGGGTGAGCCAGTGCCCCCGGGAGATCATCGAGGTCATCAAGAAGTGGTCGGACATGAAGTGCGACGTGAAGCGGCGGATGGCAGCGAGGTGCGCGGGGGGCGGAGAGGGGCCGGAGGAGCTCACCCCAGTGGAGACCATCATCCACCAGATCCTGGAGCTCACCAGCACGCGGCAACGCCAACCGCCCCAGCATCGAGCCTCCTCCCTGGGCAGCGGTCTTGGCACCATGGACAGAGAGGGGGCGACGGCAAGCACCGCTTCTGTCAGTCTTTCTGCCGGCGCAGCTGTGCCCGAGAGTTTTGTCACAAGTCTGACTGAGACGCCACTGCCCCTGCTCTCGTCCGCACAGGACCCAGCCTCAACTGCCATGTACTGCATTGCATCGCGTGAGTCTCAGGGTTTTAAAAAGGGTGCGGACCAAGTCTGCGTGTTTGTTCAAACACCTCATTGCTTTGTTTTGATTTACTGTGCATATGAAATCAAACCACTAGAACTGGAAAACTTGGAAAATTGTCAAACTAGGTAAATTAGTGATGGTCTAAGTTAATTGAGGACTTTGATAGGCCACACATGCAGTTCATTTAAAAAAAAGGAACAGAGTCACAAATGGTAAAACGCAGGAGACTTTAGGAGTTGTTTAAAACGCCTGATTAAAGCACAGTGGGGTCTAAAATTTTCACACACGACTGCCTGTTGTTCCTGTATCACTGACTTCTGAACAGAAATTGAAATTCTCACACCCCAGAGGTTTTCGTGCAGGTAGGTAAATATACATGACAAATCTTGAGGTGTTCTCATAAATGTACTTAATTGTTTCTTTTACTTATTGTGTTTCCAGGGCAAGAATCCACAGCATCCCCTTATGAGCTACAGTATGAAATCCAGACTATCGATGGTAATGCTTTTATATATATTTTGTAATTGTATGTATGTATACATGTATGTATGTATGTATCATAGCTACATTTTTGAGTTAAGTTAACTTGGTGTGGACAGTCCTTTGCAAGATAACAAAAAACATGCAACTGTGCTACATTTTTTAAATACTTAAAGAAACCAAGTTGAATTTAGTTAGTTTCTTATTTAAAAAACTATGGGTTTTTCATTCTTTACCAGTTAATAAATCAAATCAGTCCAAGGACTGCAAGTTACCTGCTTTCACAGCATCATCCAATCAAAACACATAAAACCAGAAAGCATGCTGCGCGCAAATCACACGCAATGGAAACTGACGCCTGTCCTTGCCTTCTGCTTATAGATGAGGATGTGAAGTCGATCGATTCAGCAGGAGAAGAGATCGGAGCCGGGGTATCCAGGACCCCCCTGCCCTCGTCCTCTGCTCCCCCTGCTGAGGAAGGCACCCTCTCCTAGGGGCTCACCCAGAAGAGCCGCTGCCCCAGCCTGGCCCCGCTGCGGTGTGAGCACGCGAGGAGATCGTGCGCAACGCAGCCCAGAGCGTGCAGGAGCAGCGAGCCTCCAACGACCTCCTGCGGTCCGTGTCGCGCTCCATGGAGCTGCTCTCCGAGTCGCTGCAGCAGGCGGTGGAGACGCAGCAGGACTTTGTGCGCGACTCCCTGGCTCTGCAGAGGGAATCCCTGCAGGTGCTGAGGGACTTTGCCAGCGCCGCCCTCACGACCTTGCAGGAGAAGCTGAACGGACACCCGGCCCTGCGGCATTGACACACGCTCCCCGCCACGACCCACCAGCTGAACTGCACTGCAGGGGCTGCAAACCCAGCGCTAGCCCTGCTGCTGCTGTACCCAGTCCTGGGGTTCAGAACTCTCCTCAATGAAGTCTATTATTATTAATATTGAAATGATCAGGAGCCAGGAGTTTGAGCAGGGTTACAAACTCACACTAGCCCTGCTGCTGCTGCTGCACCCAGTCCTGGGGTTCAGAACTCACCTCAATGAAGTATATTATTATTAATATTGAAATGATCAGGAGCAGCCCTCCAGATAAGGTTTTGGTTTTGGGTCTGGGTCTGGGTCTGGGTCTGGGTCTGGGTTTGGGTCTGGGTCGACCACCCCCCCCCCCCTTAAAGGAACGCTAACCTGCGGCTGTCAGATCTGTGCTCTTAACTGCCACTAGCACTCCATACATTATCACTGCCCCCCTTTTAAGTATAAACTAAAGCTTTCACATATATTTTGGCCAGGACGGCTTTTTTTTTTTTTTAAAGACTGGAAAATGTAAAGTAACTTTATATTTCTGCTGTTTCTAAAACGATGTGACTGTTTGAATCTTGATTTGTATTTATTTATTTATTTTACTGCATTCTGTATACTGTATACACCGATACACACAGTGCTCACCCGTTATAACGCGCCCGTTATAGTGCGGAATCGGTTATAACACGGTAGGGTCGTGGCTCCCATATGCTCCATAATGCCATTACAGTAATCCTTTTATACTCGTTATAAGGCAGAACGGTCTTGTAACTATAGCTCCCCAGCGCTATAAAGGGTGAGCACTATATATATATATATTTATATATATATATATATATATTTATTACACACACAAAGTAATTTATTTGACATTTCTTAAATAGTAATAAAATGTTGCTCCATAAACTTTTTTTGTTTCATACTAAATTGAATTCATATTGTCCGCTGTCTGTCTCTGTCTAGAGCTGTGAAAATCCATGTTTGGTGTTCAGGTGAATTTAAGAGCAGCTCTTTGCTTCTGTTTTCTGCTATGGCTGGATCATCCAAGGTGTTTATAGCAGTAAGGGCCGGCACCATCTACTTTGGGTTTACCTGGCTATACACATCATACAGCACAGGATGCTGCACTTACTAACATAAAGACACTCTGGGTCATCTCGTCTACAGTACTAGCACCGGACAAATTCCAGAACTCAAGTCAGAGCACCCTCACACAGACTGATCACAAAATCTGTGAGACGCAATATCTGAGTGTTTGCAGTAAGAGTAATTTCAAACATCACAATCAGGTAAAGAAAAAAAATAATAATAAATACCAAAGGAAATGTTGCTACGCCTTCAAAACACATTTCTTTACACACACACACACACACACACACCTCGCTGCGTTTGCCTGTTCAGCCTGGGAACATTTACAAAGCATGCTTTGCAAATGCTTTTTTGTTCCAAGGCCAGTAGAGTGACTCTGCAGCTTTAAGAGACAGGTAGGTATCACCTGTAACTCAATCTGTGTTCTAAATAAATGATGTCATTGTCAACAGCTCACTTAGCCTTCCTGGTCTCTTAGTAGGTGAAGACGCAGATACTACACTGGTCAACAACACTGCTATTATTATTATTATTATTATTATTATTATTGAAATCACTGTGACTCCAGTCTGCATCCTTTTTCCTTTTTCTGTGTTGACCCAGCCATGAACCCAGAGTAGTAAGTATTCAATGGCTTTATTAAGAGGAACATTCTGACAGTGTAGGTTAGAGTTTTTTTTTTTTTCCAATCCTAAAATTCTAGGTGATGACACACTTTTGGCCACAGCTGCACACACTGTGGCTAATCAAGCTCTGTATTAAAACCTGGGATGGGTGAAGCTGCTATGCAATAGGGGGGCTTAGTTCCATCCCTGATTCCAGTACAAAGCTATAAAACTATTGCATGTTGAATATCTGCATATTCCAAACCGAAGTATTGAAATACTATAAAAAGGAAAAAAAAATAAATATTGGAAATATATAACAAAATTTAAAAAATGGATTCAAAAACCTTCCTGCCACAGATTCTTCTCCCGTGCCTAGCTCGAGTTGACGGCCAGCCCCAGGCTAGTCGGAGATTAAAGTCTGTCTGTTGGGTATCTCGGAAGCGGGTTCGAGGCCTCTGCAGCGCATCAGAGAAGACGCGAGTCGGGGCAACCGCCTGCAAAAGTGGTTTTTTTGTTTTGTTTTTGTTGTTTTATGAATACAACATTTTATTATTTTTTTGGAATTTAATGTTTAGACAGAAAGTAAAATTAATTTGGTTCATTAAATTATACAAAAAAACTGCTGAAATACATTTTTACATTTTGTATTTGATTGTGCGTAATTATATAACTGCCTTCCCAGTTCTTACATAACACTAATGCAAGGCCATATCCTGTTCATATAAATTGAAACAGTATTTACAAACAACATAATTAATGTGCGATATACCCATTCTGAATGCTTGCTTGTTATATTTGATGTTCCATACCTTATCTATCACAGATAGGTAAAACCTTTACTTAAGCATGGGGTCTATTTACAGAACTAGTGCTGTTAAAACGCACAATAAATTCACCTGTAGCTTATTAGGGTTGACAAACTCGACCCCTAGTAATTCAAGTATATTTAGGGCTTTGTTTAATTGGTGTTATCAAGTCTTGCAGCTTTTGTGGTTAATGGTACAGTATTATAAGTAACATAACTTACATTTATAATGGCATATCAACACACAATAATGATGACAAAAATATAGATTTAAACTTACTTCTGCGGTTTGCCCTTGAGTTCCCCAGTCGACAACACCGCACGTGCCTGTCCAACGAGCCTTGATTCACATTCCGTGATTGACAGCCCCGAAGGGCGAATCAGAAGAAAGCAGAGGAATAGGATCTCCAAATTGACCAATCGGAGATAACTAAGGAGGGGCAATTATCGAGACCTTGTGTTGGTGTGAAAAAGACAGAGTGGCGGTCAGGTGTTTGTAATTAAGTTGTATTAATTTAAAATAATCTTATATTTTCGGAGCGTTTTCAACCGTTTCCTGCATTCTATTGTCGTGAAAATGACGGGCGTTTGGTTATTTTGCATGTTTAAGGACCCTGTAGGCTACTGGTTTTGTCTCCTTAATGTTATATCGTGTTTATTTGCTGGTTTTAGAAAAAAAAAAAAATTAAAAAACATTTCAGGTTTCTCTTCTCTCGATTTTAGAAAAGCATTTGACAGTCCCGTTTATATTCCCATAAATGTAATTTTTAAAACATTTATTATTATTATTCCAACGGGGGTCACATTCAAATAGTGGTTTAGAAGTGACACACGTGTTAATACTGGATTGTGCTTCAGTACTGTAGCATAATCCAGTAATAAGACACTTCTTTATCTAAATTATTTGGAGACGTACATTTAGTAATATTAATCAGGATTCAGCGCACAGCGCAACACAAATACACTTCCCCCACCTCACTTTCACACAATTGATCAACGAGGAGTCTTTTCAGAAGCTGTATCTACTGGAACGGTTCGTAATAGGGATGTGTAGTTATTCGATACTCACAATCGGAATGGCTTTTTCGGCAGCTATTCGATAAATCGATTAATTAACGTGTTGATTTCAAAACAAGAGAAAACTACGCCCTCTTGTGTACGTCAGCAAAAAAAAATATCAGCGCCCCAGAGGACACACTGGGTGACGTTCAGGTCTCCCAGTCCCGGAGCCAGTGCAGAGTGGAGCTGGTCAACCTGGTAAGAGAAGAGTCAATGATAAGATTGAACCTGATTACAGGGACATTTGACTGCAGCCCTGAACAGCTACGACCAACACCCGGTAGAATGAACTCATTTTGCTTCATGAAGTCGAATGAAACCATGCTGAATAGTTACGTTAACATATTGAATTACACGCCGCTATGCAGTTTCCACATATAGTTCATGAAAAACTGATAAACATTTTTAATTAATGTGACATTTCGAAATCTAACATGAACTAATACTGTACTGCTGTTAGGGCTTCCGGTAGACTTTTGATCATTTTGTAGTGACTTTGATAACATGATGTTAAATAAAAGATCTAAATTATGTTATTTATTATTATTATTATTATTATTATTATTATTATTATTATTATTTTTATTATTATTATTTCTCAATCCTAAAATTCTAGGTGATGCAAAACTTTAGGCCATAGCTGTATATATGTGTGTCTGTGTGCAGGAAACACACTGAAACATTGGCTAGCGATTACGTCTTGTGTTTATGCATCCACAGTTAAGAAGCGCTCACACAAAAGCGCATTTTATCTACAAAGCAGTTCACCTGATAGGACGTGTTACACGAAGGCTGAATGCCAGCAACGTGCAGGGCGCTGAAAAAAAACCCCAAAGAGGATAAAAAATGCATATGAGTTATCCGTGAACAGTGAACCCACACCAGAGCTCAGTGCGCCGGGTCGCCGGTTCACGCCCAGCCTCCACCGCACTGTTGCGCTTACCCGTCGATGTCGTGGAGCGATCGCAGTTTGAGCGCAGTCTGAAAGTACCTACAGTAAATCGACCTGTTCTGCTTGCACCGGCTGAGTCAACCCTACTTTTTTAAATGTTTTAATTGCAGGGATGTATTAAAACCTGGAGAAAGGGTGCAACTGCAGAGGAATGGGAATCGTATTGTCATCCCTGGGTTCAGATTGCCACGTCTCTGTCGCTTGTAACCGCGTGTGTCTGTTTCTGATACCTCTTACCAGAAGGAGAAGTTGGATTTCCTGTTGATTAGCGTTGTGCCACAAATCGAGATAGTATATAATTGCTAAATTAGTTATTATTAGTTTATTTAGCAGACGCCTTTATCCAAGGCGACTTACAGAGACTAGGGTGTGTGAACTATGCATCAGCTGCAGTGTCACTTACAACTACATCTCACCCGAAAGACGGAGCACAAGGAGGTGAAGTGACTTGCTCAGGGTCACACGAGTCAGTGGCTGAGGTGGGATTTGAACCGGGGACCTCCTGGTTACAAGCCCTTTTCTTTAACCACTGGACCACACAGCCTCCTAGTTCATTCTACAGGGTGATGCATCACTTTTGGCCACGGAGAGGTGCTTTAGGCTGACTTCGATTTCAGTGTACGTGTAACAGAGTTTTTACCACGAGATCGGAATGAAAGATAGACCAGCACCCACAGCAAGTCCTTTCCTTTATCAACGGCCTGCAAATACAAAAGGAAATGCAAACATAAACCTTTCTAAAACCTTTGTTACCTGCACACACTGGGGCTGATCAAGCTGGAGTCTTATTGCCATGCCTGCACCCCCGCCGCCGCCAAAAAACAGGTAGCTCACCACAGACCGTGGATGGTCCAGTTCATAATATATTCCGGGATTTTACAGTGGATCTTAGTCAGCGTCTGTGAAGGGGAATTTTATTTGAATGTAAAAAAAAATGCTTCTTAGTTTACTAAACGCGCAGACTACCGAAATGCCATGTGTTGTGGTTCACACGGTCACTTGATTAAACGAGCATCTAAGGTCAGACCTTGCGTCAGGTGCAATTCGGAATTAATTGCAATGCAAAACGGAATTGTGTTAATTGTTAATTGTAATTACACCATTGAACTGATTGGCTTCAGTTCAAGTGCACACTTTCGTTCTTCTCGTATTTGCAATCACTTTTAGGGACGTTATACCGTGGGCTTCTGTACGTGTACCTGAGATTTATTGTTGGGTTACTTCATATAAAACAGAGTAAACGTGCTAATGTGTGCAGCTGGTTTATGCCACTTGTAATTCTAATTGGAATTACCGCAGCGTGATTGTAGATGTAATTTGCAATTGAATATCATTGTAATTGCAATTTCAGCAAACAATGCTGCTGGTAAATGATTAAAAAAATAAAAAATGTCGAATTTGACTTTCACACAGTAAGCGCCTGGCCACATAAGGGTGAACTTCATACATTCCCAGGTACAGAATTTGCAGGCAGGGCAACAGGAACCGTCAAACACCTATTTTAAAGATCGAAACAGTGGCAGATCTTAACACCGCCGCTCTTTGACTGTATTAACCCCACCAGGGGTGTCCCCCACCCCTCACAGGGTTAATTGACATTGTATCCTATCCAGAAGATCGCGCTATTGCAGTACCGTCCACCAGGGGGCAGTGATGTTACATCTACTCTAAGTTAACCTTTAAAGGTTAGTGGTAGTTTATTTTGCACAGCGATAAACTCGCAAAATTAACATTTTTTTTTGCTCTGAGAAAAAAAGCATACAACCAACAGACTGCGGGTGAAGCAATATTTTATTTTATTTTATTTTAGCTAACCGTGCAGTATAAACTCAAATACAAAAAAAAGTGTGTGTGTGTGGGGGGGGGGGTATGTTTTGAGAGAGTCTTTATTAATGTTGCAAAATACATTTAAAAAAAAAAAGATTTCAGATTGAATTGATTTGAAAATATGTTCCCTTTTCTTTATCGAGCTTAAATTCTAAATTTGATTTACATGTAAAACAAAAGAAAGAATCAAATCCTACTTCTCGGGGTGATCGTCTTGGAAGAAGTCTTCGTCTTGTGTTGAGATGAGAGACAGACTGCTTATCAGAGCCAGGCTCAACGCTGCAGTCAGATCCATTACTGAAACACAAACAGGACAATCCTGCTAACCGACTGGGGGCCTTTCCTGGAATGAACCACTTAACCCTTAAATATCATTTATCACGTTGCTTTTCAACCGTCCCCTTAACCCGTCGTGACTTCTAGAATCATTCCCATTGGTTCACATTACTGCCTATTACTCAACAATTGTGTTATTATTATTATTATTATTATTATTATTATTATTATTAGTAGTAGTAGTACAGTAGTCTCTGGTTGAGAGAACACCCCTCAGGAAGCAAGCGAAGTGTTCTCTTAACCGAAGTGTTCTCTTAACCGAAGTGTTCTCTTAGCCGAAGTGTTCTCTTAACCGAAGTGTTCTCTTAACCGAAGTGTTCTCTTAGCCGAAGTGTTCTCTTGGCCGAAGTGTTCTCTTGGCCGAAGTGTTCTCTTAAACTGTTCTCTATGACTGTGCTATTCTTTATTGATACGATTGTATTCGGGTGCTTTCAGCTGCGTTCAGAAGCTGCACGTGTTCTTGTTTGTCTATACTGTCAAACCCAAGTACAATATCGTATTCTTTAATAAGAATGTCCACCTTCTTTATCATAATGTCCACAACTTTTATCCTTGTTTAACAATCGCTCGTTCATGTAACACAGTGTCCTCGCGTCAGGGGAGGCCACCTTGGAAGACTTTTGGAAGCATTTCATAACTGACATCATTTAACTGTTATTTTAATTTTCTCCTTAACTATATATCGTCCTGATAACTCACCGTCATTTTGTTAACCGCAAAAGTCTGAACTTTACATAAATAACTACAGCCCAATTTTTATTCAAAGAAAAATGTGTTTAGTGCTTTACAACTACAGTTGTATTGCAGATAATAACAGGAATCCACCCGTGACAATAAAAAAACAGGACATGTAATAAACAAAATCCTTTGAACAGTGTTTCCACTCGAGGTCTTTCTTTCTCAATGTTTTCATGTATGCTTTAGTTCAGTTTCGCAGAACTGTGTACAAAACAAAGCCTTCAGGCTTAAGCTGTGCTGTGTGAAGCGGTGCGGAACACACTGTGTTGATAACAGTGAAAAAGGGTTTAGCACGCAGGACAATGTGACCTGGTAAGCGAAAGTACGGTGTGTACTGTACCGTTATATCTAAAAATACGCGAATCACTCGACTGTGATGTTTATCACCTGCAGGTTCAGGGAAGCGGGGCTGTTTTACGGTGTGTGTGGAGAGTAAGAAACTAGCCCTGTTGAAACCAGACTTCTCTCAGCGAATTGCAATGTTGATATTGAAGTCTGTATTGTTGGTTTTTGGTTAACACTGATCCACTCTACCCAATGTAGCATAAAACATTGCTCAGCACAAATACACTTGTTTTCTAAGCATGAGTATATTTCTTATATCAAATCGTGCGATTGTTGTGATTATTGTGATATAGTGAATAGTTGTGCACATCCAGAGGTTAATTCCTGTTTTTCAAATCCCATTCCATTTCCAATCACCGTTTTAAAATCAATTCCCAATTGCTATTCCAACACCATCATTGATCAAAATTGCAATTAGCAGTGTTCAGTTAAAGCGAGCTGCTCTCAGTGGAAAACACAAATTGCAAGTCCCTGTTTGTTAGTCAATTAAATTGGCTTCAAATGAAAGCAGCTGAACAATCGGCACAATTATTTGACAATTGTCTCTAAAATATAAATTCCAATTCCTTCAAAGGAATAGGAGTTGAGAATTGATTTTTTTTTTAAAAAAGGAATCGGAATTGAAAAACAAGCTTTGACCCCAAACCCTGCGCTCAGCTCTTACGCAGCGTGTGATCTCGTCTCCAGAGCGGATCACATTCTTTGATATCGTGGTCACTCAGTCTGTGTATCTCCGCACACGAAGACAAAAATACAAAATACAAAAAAAAAACAGGACTGTTTTTAGGATTACTTACCCCAGGACTTGCTAAGGGAGCTGTTGTGAAAGAATCTGGTTTTATGAACACCGCTGAGCTTTTTATGCTGCAGACAAGATGTTTCAACACATGACAGCGGAACAAAAACGCTAAAAACAGAGCATCGTTTTTCACTTCCCTTTCTCCAGAATACAAGACTCTCTTTCTGAGGCTTGGATTGCTGGAGCGATGGACTGGGCTTTACGCCTGTGCTTATTTCAGTTACGGGGGTCGGACTCATTATTAGGCGCACCCGCCTTAGCGCCGTTAACAGGGTGTTGCAGGGGGGGACAGGTTAATGGTTACACTCTGGTGTACCAGCTGAACTTGTAAAGCACAGAGAGGTGTAGTAAAGCATAGGGAAGCATTGTAAAGCACAGAGAGGTGTGGTAAAGCATAGGCAAGCATTGTAAAGCACAGAGAGGTCTGGTAAAGCACAGGGAAGCATTGTAAAGCACAGAGAGGTGTGGTAAAGCATAGGCAAGCATTGTAAAGCACAGAGAGGTGTGGTAAAGCATAGGGAAGCATTGTAAAGCACAGAGAGGTCTGGTAAAGCATAGGTAAGCATTGTAAAGCACAGAGAGGTCTGGTAAAGCATAGGCAAGCATTGTAAAGCACAGAGAGGTATGGTAAAGCATAGGGAAGCATTGTAAAACACAGAGAGGTCTGGTAAAGCATAGGGAAACATTGTAAAGCACAGAGAGGTCTGGTAATGCATAGGGAAGCATTGTAAAACACAGAGAGGTCTGGTAAAGCATAGGGAAACATTGTAAAGCACAGAGAGGTCTGATAAAGCATACATACTGATATATATATATATATATATATATATATATATATATATATATATATATATATATATATATATATATATCCTGGTAAGGTATGCATAATAAAAGCACTGGACACGTTCAGGAGAAGCTGTATTGAAAGTTAGTTCATGACAAGGTTTGATCTTCATAGGTGCCCATACTTTGGCAGGAGTGCAGGATCACGCTGTGCTTGTGTGTCCTTGTCCAGGCTCCTTATCCAGTCAGTAGCAGAGAGTGGATTTCCACAGAGGCACCGCGCAACATGAGGAACTTACTGGTAACGAAAAACACAGCATTTACTGAAATCTTTATTTTTTTTATTTTTTTTTAAATTTTGCTGTACTTGCAAACTATTGACTTGCCTGCCGTGCTTTGGAAGTAATAAATAAAATAAAAACAACTTGAAAATACACAAACTTTGTTATGCATGTTAGAAGTTTCTTGCTGTACTAAAACTTTTTACTATAATGCTCATAAAAACAAACAAACCGTTTCTCCAAAAATATTAGCCTAGTCATGAGTAAAAGGGGTTTGTAAGGCAATCTGAACTGCTTATTTGACACCACTGTGCCAAACTACTATTCAAGTTAAACCTCGCGTGACATTAACCAATAAAGGTTTGCTTTCAATAAGTCATTCCAGCGTGTTGAAGTTCTGTATGTTTTTAGAGCTAAACAGGCGTACTGTTTAAAGAATGCATGAAAAATTTAAGGTACAGTAAGCGTATCTCCTGTGTTGAACGTTTTAGAGTGTGTTTTTTTAACCAGTTTTGTTTTTTTTCAGCCTGTCGGGCGTGACTTCCAAAGGGAATGCTTTCGCTTGTGACTCCCACACATTCCCTGTCCACATTTAGCAATAGCCAGGCAGAAACTGGCTGCTAATCCTGGAACACACTAACGATGGTCCCGCCCCTTTAACTTTTCCCCAGCCTGATTGGTCGGGTAACATGGACGTGATTGGCCCACGAGCCTGTCCGTCTTAACTGTTGTGTTGGTTCATTCTTGCCGTCTGACCTTGAGACTTGAAACCCAGACCGCCTTAAAGCAGCAGGAACCATATTTTTAAAGACAACTTTTATTTATTTTTCAAAGATTTTTTTTTTTAATAATGTTTTGCGTTTAATTTTGGTGCTCCGCGAATTGGTAGTGCCACTGGAGCCTGGGGGAATAAATAAATAACAAAGATGACATTTTGGGCAGATCAGTCTCCATGACTCAAGCCAGCCCTGGACTGGAGGGAGCACCCTTTCTCTTAGGGGGTGGGGGAGGGAGGGAGCAGTTCAGTCTCCGTGCCTCAAGCCAGCCCTGGACTGGAGGGAGCACCCTTTCTCTTAGGGGGGATGAGGGAGGGAGGGAGCAGTTCAGTCTCCATGCCTCAAGCCTGCCCTGGACTGGAGGGAGCACCCTTTCTCTTAGGGGGTGGGGAGGGAGGGAGCAGTTCAGTCTCCGTGCCTCAAGCCAGCCCTGGACTGGAGGGAGCACCTTTTCTCTTAGGGGGGATGAGGGAGGGAGGGAGCAGTTCAGTCTCCATGCCTCAAGCCTGCCCTGGACTGGTCTGGAGGGAGCACCCTTTCTCTTAGGGGGTGAGGGAGGGAACAGTTCAGTCTGTCTGCCTCAGGCCTGCGTGTTTGCTGGTTACCGTCATGTTATGACATCCTGTTATTGCTTCTAAGTCAGGCTCTCTGTTGATGTTTAGGTGATGAAACTGAGGCACTACAATTGCAGAAAGTACTTGCGTGTACTTTTTATAGCTTCTTCATTTCCTGCCCAGAAAGATAACACATTGTGAATAAAACATTGCATACAGTAACAGATCAGTCTTTGGCCTTGCATGTGTTTAAAGCAGTGATAATCAGGGCTTTCAGATCGCTAGCAACACTAACTCCAGGACTCCCTTTTCATGTGCCTGCCCTAAGTAGGTTATTGAACTGCACAAAGGGATGTGCTGTGGATCTAACTAAAAGTGGGTTAGAAACACTGCAGTTAGGGGAAAATAAATAAAAGGCTAGTGTTGGATCAACAGAAGAAAATAGCATTAAAATACATAACATAACATGTGTGTGTGTATATATATATATATATACAGTATGTCTCAGTGTTCTTAAACATTCATCTGTAAGTCACTCCTTTCAAACTGAAACAGCAGCATCAGTCTGCCTGGCTATTTCTACCATGCTATCTGAAGAGAGAGGAAGCCCAAACATGCAGCTAATTATTAAAACAGCGAGTTATCAGTTTATCAGTGACTTTTCTTCTTCGTTAAGTATTTCTAGTGATTGATGAGTATCCTGTTAGATCCTGATTCTACTAGGATAGAGAGCTGCGTGCTGGTTTTGAGTTCCCTGTACTCCATATACACTGTATATAACTTATATACATATATCTATATCTTTCCCCAGGGTCTGCAGAGGCTGGCGTTTCGCTCCTTTTCCTCGACAGCAAGGAACCAGCTGAAGAACAAAGTACCGGAGAACCAGAAGATATTCCAGGTGACTCCCTCCCCACTCTGAGCTGGATAGCTAAGGCTGTTTAAAATGTGAAGCGCAGAACAGTCTGCAAATAAGTGTCTCTGCGCTCTGAGAGGAGCCGGTCTTGAAAGGCGCTATAAGTGTGAAACGCTGTCGTCGTGTCTCTGCATGCGCCAGTGGGCAGTGGAAGCACTTAGTCACTAATCTGGAGAGGGTCCATCTCCATACCCACGATGGTCCTGATTGGCAACTTCATGCCACACAATAAGAACATGTGTTCAACTATTTAGTTTAAAAAAAAAAAAACTCCAGACAGGGAGGGCACGTATTCATCCCAGCTATAAAACACACTTGTCCATTCCAGACGCACTTGATGAAGCACAGAGAGCTCTGCTGTGTTGTTTTTTTTTTAATGTTCTTGTGTCACAAAAAAGGCATTTGCCAAGTAAACTAATAATAATATGAATATTTTGGGGTGTTGCAGGAGGATAACGGGCTCCCCGTCCACATCAAGGGGGGCATGGTGGACGTGCTGCTCTATCGCTTCACCATGGCCATCACTCTCGGAGGTGGGTGCATGCTTTTCTGAAACAACTTCACAAGGTTGTGTGTGTTTGAGAAATATCATCCGCTGCTTCCCTGTTGAGAACTCTGCAATGTCAGGGGTGGGAATAAGACTCCTATTGCACAGCAGTTCTGTCCATTCCAGGTTTTACTACCAGCTTGATCAGCCACAGTGTTTTGATAACAAGCACAGGTGTGTGTCATTAATTCTAAGGGGAATCTGGTCTGTGTAACCAGCCAAAACTAATGTAATTGTTACAGAATAAGAACTAAATACTTAATTACATATTTTTGAACAAAAAAGTATTTTGTGAGAAGTGTTTCAGCGTGTATTGCCAATCGTCTCTAGTTTATTTCTTTAATGTATTTTTTTGTTTGTTTCAGGAACTGGGTTTTCCCTTTATTGGCTTCTTGCTGCCTCTCAGCCTAAGAGGAAATAAGAGCCCAGAGTCACCCACATCACTCTTCAATGAGAATTGAGAGTCACTTCTCACTTTCAGTACCTGAGGTCTACCAAACATGCCAACCACGGGAGCTTGTGACAAACATAATCATTAAATAAATAAATAAATAAATAAATAAATATATATATATATATATATATATATATATATATATATATATATATATATATATATATATATATATATATATATATATATATATATATATATATATATATATATATAAATCAGTATGTACGGAATAGTGTTTTTAATATACATGTCAGAAAAAAAATAAACTTGCTTTATTTGTTTCGTTTTACACCGATTTTGAATAATTGGGAGGCGGATCGATTGAAACAGTTACTCCAAGTGTTATACTGTCTGTCTCTGTGTGTAGGGGAGAGGTATTCACGTAGACAGATGCTATGCAAAGGTCTAACAGTGACACCTTGTGGTTAAAACGCAGAACATGCTCAGGCTCCACATAAATCAGCATGTTTACAGCAGCGACACTGTGGCTTATCAAGCTTGAATTAAACTGGAGTGGATGAAACTGCTGTGCAATAGGAGTCTAACTTCCATCTCGGATTTCAGTGGCAAAAGCTTACCTCTTTCCCAAATCTGTGCATCAGTTAAGCGAGTGACATGAATATTTTGCCATAGAAAACATAAACTAGCTTGCAGAATGGACAATTCACAAGTACAGCATTTCAAACTGGAGCGAGCCTCCCCACATTCTGTTTACACAACAGCCAAATCCCTTGAGGTGTATTTACAGCCGTATTTGTTTAAACTGGGTTTGTTTCCATTCCTGAATGGGGTTTTTTAGCTGGCAAACAGAAACAAAACACCACAGTTTGTCCCTTCGGTGCCTCGCCTCCACCCCCTGCCTACACTTTACAGATAGAGCGGGACCAGACCATCTGACGACTAGCATTCAAAAACTCTATGCAATTTCCAGACAGGAAAAATAATCACAAAAATACAACTTTTGTTTGTTAATTTATTACAATTAAGACTTAAATTATTTTTTTTTAAAAATGTACATTTACAAGATTAATATACAAACAGTATTTTTATTTTTAAATTAAAATCATTTGCTGAAATAAACCGTGAGCATATCAAATGTATTCTGTTTCCACAAACCGATTTCATCTGTGTGGATCGGGCTGATTCACCATTCAGAGTGAAAGGAGTGTAGAAACAGCTGCCTGGGTTTGTGTGGATCGCTGTTCTCCTCCAGAGAGTCTAAGAAAAGCAGCGATCATCACAAACCCAAGCAGCTGTTTCTTCACTCGCTTCACTTTGAATGGTGAATCAGCCCGATGGACGCCAGCGACCCTGCCCGGATTTCTGTTGGGAACTTAGTCGTTTTCAACCTGTGCACACAAGAAAGCATTCAGAGAACCCAATCCGAAGTCTGTAGCTAGAGGGATCGTTCTTTGTATACCCGACCAGACTAAATAGGAAAAAACAGGAAAACTAGTTGAAACTAAAAAAAAAAAAAAGTGGGGAGGATTATATAAACTATCTTAATTAAAACCAGTTCTATTTTTGTGTGTGATGCATCAAATTTGACCTTTAAAAATAATTTTAACAACAAGCCCTAAGCGACAAGCACAGCTCTATACATGGGGCTAGGGTGAATTTAGCTTTCATACCAGTACAAAAGTCTACAACATTTTTATATTAAAAATCGGGTAATGTTCGACTACTAGACGGGTAACAGACATCCGCTTATTTGTTTCCCCCCACCTCCTGTGCTTTGAAAGATATATCAAGTCAATTAAATCGTATCCGACCGGATGTGAATGTAAAGCTTATCTGCGCGCTCAATGGACAAGGGTGGTAACGACCCCGGGTCATAGTGTTCATGAAACGCTGCTTTTCTTAAACCTGCGGACCGATCGATCAAAGGAAGCGAATGCTCAACGCGTTCTCAACATCCATCTTCTCCAAAGACTGAAAAAAAAAAAATGAAAATTACTATTTACAACACCTTCGATGAGACGCAAAACCGAGCTCCTATTGGAAGTGCCTCTGCCCCTAGTCACCCCCTAAACTTTCCATTTACAATTGACCACTCCGTAACCCCACCCCTGGTCCCAGTCACTAGTTAGACAGAAACTAGCCGGAAAGTCTCTCCTCTTAACTTGGTGCGTACCTTTTTGAACTCTTTGAACGAGATGGCGTGGTCTCCGTCCAGATCGGCCTCTTGTATCGTCCGGTCAGTGATGTTGTCCAGCTGCTCCTCCGTCACCTGCACCCCCAGCATCATACGCAGGACCTGCCGAGCACACACCGTGAGAACAGACCCGTCCCTAACCAATCACACACAGAGAAGAGAGCCATACCTGAAGCCTATACCTCACTGTGCTTTGTAGAGGGCATAACACCATTGATTTCAAACAAGGATATGTCGAATTAAAAAGGAATAGTTTTATTTGTAATAATTTAGTTTTACCTGTAAAAGCTCATTGTTTGAGATCTTGCCATCTTTGTCCTGGTCGTAAAGTTGGAAGGCAACTGAAACAAATAAACACACAAGGCCAAGATAAGTGATCCTATTGCTATGAATTGATGTTTCACTGAAAGCAGCAATGTGATGTATTGTAAACCAATACCATAAATACTGGGATGGAACCAAGACTCCTATTGAATAGCAGATTCACCCGTTCCAGGTTTTACTGCGAGCTTGACCAGCCACAGTGTGTGCAGGTAACAAGCTCAGGAGTGTCTTATTAAACTCTGCATGAAACCAGGGATGGATCAAACAGCTATGCAATGCGAGTCTCCAAATCTTAAAATGAACAAGAAAACCAGTGAGAGATCTGCACAGGACACTCTCTTAAAACGTTCAGTTAAATACAACCATGCTGGTTTCATTATTTCCATTTTAAAGCTCCCTATCTTCACCGACACCTTTATTAAATGAATGTGCAGGTTTTCAGTAGCGGGCAACTCACACTTGAGCTTGTTAGTCCTGCTGTTGATGGGCTCCGGAGAGTCGGGTTCTTTCTTCGGGTTTTCTTCCATGGGTCTGAAGCGAGCCAGGGTCCGAGCGAACGAGTTGAAATCAATCAGATCCATCCTGCCAGTGATGAGATCACACAAGCGTTAGACAAGCAACTCTTTACAGAGCTTAGTGTACTCAACTGCTTAAAACGTTTTAGTTACTGCAATAAACAAAAATAAAATCAGAGGTCTGCATGTCTACTTACCCATCAGGAAAGAAATTGTTGATTATTCTGTCCCCTAATGGGTTAACAGCGAGCTCGCTGATATTCTGAAAGTCACCCCGGCTGAAAGAAACGACAACATTATACAAACCCCTTCCAGCCAACAAACTTACTAGAGGGGAATTAATGTGTTAAAACAATTTGGGGGGGGGGGGGGTTGCCAACAGCGTTTCAATCTTCAAAAAGATAGTCAGACCAGCCAAACTGTAACTGGTTAGAACTGCACTCAGTCCCCTCTCTGTAATGGGTCCAGTCTCAATGTTATTAGGTAAACTGTCAGGCAATTGAAATTATTGTTTTTACAAACAACGCCCCCAGACAGATTCAGGAGCTGGTGAAGCGAAGGTCAATCATTCTTTCCTCAGTCTTACAAGGGTTGTTAAAAGGACAAAAATAAACACACACAAAAGAAACTGCGCCCTTCTGGGATACGAATCAAAGCTGATGTCTGCTAATATTGCAATTTTATTTCTCATTGACTAGGGATGTAAATAGACTCCTGCTGCACAGCAGTTTCACCCATTCAGGTTTTACTAAGAGCTTGATATGCCCCAGTGTGTAACAAGCTCAGGCGGGTCTTATTGAACATAATAAAACCAGGGATGGATCAAAGTGCTACGCAATGGGAGTCCTTCCTTGTAATACAATCATTTCATTTCTCCAGAACCAGGTTAGAATCCTGCCTGCCACAGCGGATGAGGAACTGGCTGAACTCACTTGAGCAATCCTTTGTCGTCTTTATCCAGGGAGTGAAACCGGTTGTACAGATGGCAGATATGAGACGAGGAGACTGGGGAGAAATTAAAAAAAGCCACCAAGCAGTTAGATAATTCACCCTTTAAAACTTCAGATGTGCTGGAATGGGGGGTGCCTAGAGAGTAGTCAGACTGCTACAGCTGAACGCTGCCTATAGAATAAACTGAAACTGGGTCTAAACGGAGGACATAGATCGCATTAACCTTTACCAGCGGTGTGTGTGTGTGTCGCGTTACCACCTTAATGTGTGACTACTTTTTGAAAAAAAAAAAAAAAAAAACAAAAAAGAATCGGTTAGTAAACGGACCCTGTTAAAACGGAATGGATTTGATAATCTAAACATTACGCGCGCACACGATCTCCCATTACATTACCCTGCACGCTATTTGTATAGAGATGTAAACAAGCAAAAAAAAAACGCATCTGAGAATGGTCAAATGAAATCAAACGTGTTTAGAAGCTATTTAAGAGTTGTATGATAAAAGAACTCACTTGGGAACTTTTGGTAAACGGACCTTAAACTAAAACCACACACATTTTAATTCAACTAAAAGTCATCCCATATTTTAGATAAAGTAACTCGTTTTAAACCCTCCTAAGAATCGCATAAAGGCGCTCTCTCCCTGCGTTCCTGTAGAGCAGTGCGTATGAATCAACCACCGAAACGCATCAGCGGATTTAAAGTTAGGATTGTCCTGTGGGTTTTGATGATCGCGCTAAACTAGTGTCTGGTTTTAAACCCCAGTGCCCTGCCTGCGTTCGCAAACAATCCTAGGTCAGTATTTATTTATTTAACTGGACAATACCACATTGGTGTATACTAATATATAATGTTTCTCTTGGCATCATATCAAAAGTTTAACTGCCGTTATGTTTGTATGAATGTGCTTATCTAGTTTTCGTTTTGGAGATAGATACATATAAATAAACTTCGGGGTTATGTGGTTGAATATTTCAATATACTTTTAAAATAAATGTTTCTATAGTTCGGTTTTGCGGAAAGTGCGCAGCACGGAGATAAATACTTTTGTGAGGGAGCCTGAATCTTCTCTTACCCCGACTGATGGAAATCATTTAAAAATCACAGAAGACACAACGAACAGACTTCAGGTGTGTGTGTTTTTTTTTTCGGGAGGCGACACACGATATCATTCTTTTGAACAGGCGGTTGAGGTAAAGAGTCTTGGAAAAACACGCCCGGTCGGTTCTCTTTTGAAACCTTAAAACACTACAAGTAAACCAAATAAATATGGTGAAAAAAAGAGTATGACAAACTAATTCCAAGTAAAACGAAGCAAATTTATAAAAAAGCATCAACATATATAGAAGGTAAGTTTGAAGTAGTCCTTTATTAACTCCGGTTTACAGTTTCTATAGAGGTAGGACCTTCATAATTATAGTTTATAGCTATTATGCCTTTAGTTTATTGACTTTGTTTTAATTAGCATTGGCAGTTGTGGATGTCTTATCACTCGATGGCTAGGATAGGCTTGAAAAACGAAGTTAAGATTTAGAGAACAGTAATTATTTTGTAACAAGCGTGAAATACAAAAGTTGTTTACTACAAAGTTATGACAAATGTTTTAATTAAGAAGCAGATACTAACATGTAGGCTACCGGACTTGTATGGGGAATTAAAAAAAAAAAAAATGTATTAACGCAACAGGATTGTATTCGGGAGTGTGAATTGCCTATTAATATACCTACATTTGAAACTCTAGCAGTGTGTTTGTTACTAATTCGTTACACTGTCACATTAGTGTTGTAACACTTTAAAATCGAGACCTGTATACTCCCTTCCAAACTCTTCTTTGCGTAAAACGTGAATGTTGCGAGATAATCCCAAACGCCGAATACAGCTCTGCAATTCAGCATCATCGAAATCCATTCCAATTGGTAAGAGTTTTTGTTTATTGTTTTTAAACAAAACGGTGCCAAGTCCTGCTGAATTTCAATAGTTAGGCCTACTTTAACGACCCACTTGATACCTTTTATGTCACAGCAGAATCTGCTATTTAAATCAAATGAATCGTTTAATGGCAATATTGTATAGTTGCGGAACAAATTTGTTCTATACCGTGTAACTCTGCTTTGCACGGAAGTCACCGTGCTAGCGGCATATGGCTCACATACCCAAAAAAATCACATTACGCTTGGTTGCAGTTTACATAAAAAATAACTCACACCCAGTCTCAAGGATCAGTTCGTCCAGGTTATGGATCTTGGCAAGCGTTGAGGCGTTGCAACCCATTTCAAAATGCCCGGTTTATCGATCCGTCTGCAAAACCCCGCACCTGTGAACGGGTTCCAGAAAACTCGCTGCTTCTCAGAAATAATAACTTTTGGGGAAGGCGCGGTATTGGCTTTAAATAGCTGACCACAGGCTTTACTTTGACGGACGGTAGAACTAGCCAATCACTGCCCCGTCTGGAGCGACAAGGGTGGCCAATCAGAGATTGGGAAAGGGTCCCGTTAGGGTTAACTTTTACGTGTTTTGACAGGGTTCGAAACAGCCAGTTTCAAATTTAAAAAGCGAAACTTTATATTTTATTTTGGCATAAAAATAAAAAAGAAACTGAATGCAACAATATAATGCATACAACTACTGTATTTTATATAAAATTGCAATAATGATAATAATAATAATAATAATAATAATAATAATAATAATAATAATGTGACTCCTTAGTCCAGTGCCTGTAATTGTTGTTATTATTATTTTTGGTGCATTATAAATTAAATGACTCTATCGACCATAGGTTACCCTTTATACCATAAAGAACCAATCCACTTTCTACAGGTATGTTAATAAGACTCCTATTGCACAGCAGTGTCACCCAGTCCAGCTTTTACAACCAGCTTGATCAGCCCCAGTGTACAAGTAACAAGCTCAGGTGTGTTATTAAACTCATAGTAAAACCAGGAATGGATCAAACTGCTATGCAATGGGAGTCTTATTTCCACCTGCTATTTAAGAGTTTTATCGGTACAATCTGCGCTTCTCGAGGTCTACACGCCCTCTGCTGGTCATGTATATTATTGCTTTCAACCCGCCCCACTGCCAATTAAAAAAAAAAAAGTGACGTAGTTGTCTGTTACGTAACATTGTGAACCATTAACCATTTGGGTTATAGCGCAAGCCTTCACTGTGAAATGTTATACAGTAAAAACTAAATGTACTTGAAACTGTTAATGATTCCTCCAGCTGCAGAGTTGTTTCGTTAACCAGTACGTTTGTTACTTGTTTCATAATATTTTTAAATGGTGTTTTACTTTCACAATGGTGAGAATCGCAGGTTTTCTATAAGAAAGTTTACAAACGAGAGGAGGCCATTCAGCCCATCTTGCTCGTTTGGTTGTTAGTAGCTTATTGATCCCAGAATCTCATCAAGCAGCTTCTTGAAGGATCCCAGGGTGTCAGCTTCAACAACATTACTGGGGAGTTGGTTCCAGACACTCACAATTCTCTGTGTAAAAAAGTGCCTCCTATTTTCTGTTCTGAATGCCCCTTTATCTAATCTCCATTTGTGACCCCTGGTCCTTGTTTCTTTTTTCAGGTCGAAAAACTCACTTGGGTCGACAAAGAAAAGTCCCTACACGCCACCCGCTGGCCGTTTATAATATTACTTAATATCACGAAAAACTGCTTGGTTTTCAAACCACCCACCGTCTGCACTGCTTTCTGTACTGTGTTTAGTTTTAGTTTTAGCTGTATGGCACAAGAGGTTAAAAAGTTTACTTCATTGATCAGGTCTCTTAACTAGACGAAAATTAAAGGTTGCAAATACTTTATTGCAAACGTATTGGAGTTATGCCTGGGAAAACATATTCCTCAGAAATCAGACTTTTGTTTTTGTATATATATATATATATATATATATATATATATATATATATATATATATATATATATATATATATATATATATATATTTATTATTATTTATTTCTTACCAGACGCCCTTATCCAGGGCGACTTACACTCGTAAACAAAAATACATTTCAAGAATCACAGTACATGTTATAATACAATTAAGAGCAATATAAATACACACACACACACACACACACACACACACACACACACATATATATATATATATATATATATATATATATATATATATATATATATATATATATATATATATATATATATATATATATATATATATATGCATGCATATTTATACAACGCGAATCTAAGAAAAATGCCTTACTATCATATTACACTTTCTGCAACTGTATCAAATATTTAGTAAAATAAATAACACAGCGAAACGCATTCAAAATTCCAATTAGTTTTATTACATTAATTCTATTTTTTTTATCAAAGCTATTATGAAGAAGATAAAAACACCTCTCACTTGGATAATAATAATAATAGTAAATATTGTAAATGACTTACCAACGTACCAGTAAGTCTTCACAGTTGACATAGTAACCTAATAAACGTAATGTATGCACTATTAAGAAAAGCATTGAGTTCTTGTAAACGGTGCCCACGCGGGCCAAGAAGACGCGCCAGCTCTGCCAAAGCGAGGCTTGTGACTGTCAGTATCTAGCGGGCTGTAAAATTAAGCTAAGTGCTTTTTCGTGCGAGTGGGTCCATGAAACTGTTGACCGCACACGAAGTGAAGTGGCATTGCAAGAGGCAGGAGGTCGTGGCGGACAAGCAGAATCACGACTTATTAGATCAAGACCGAATTCAACAGGGTCATTCTTGGTAAATTCGACATCCTCTGTGCTAACAGGCGGAATTAAGTAAGTAAGTAAGTAGAGTTAAACAAAAAAAACTAAATAAGTGAAGAAAATAAACCCAGAGAGAGAGAGAACATATGTCAGTGTATACAACAATTAGGTGCAGTAAAATGGGATGAAAGTAAATTATATTATAATATAATAGCAAATACAGGTAATTATAGCAAACTATAGATATTTTAAACATTCCTTATGTGTGAGAGAGAGAGAGAGAGACGCATTCAAATCACCGTGACACAGCACCTAAAAATGCAATGTTCTGCTGGAACCATGACGGTCTCCCCCCAGTGGTTCAAAGGTGAAACAGAAAAATTATTGCAAACTATTGCAAAGCTGGAACTCATTAAACAGTAAATCGAGGCTGTGTCGGAGCTCTGTCTGTTATCGCTGACTGCTCGTGAATTACAGTGAGAAACGTGGTCTTCAGTATGGGCAGATCCTTTACAAGCAGTGGAAGCCATATAAACGAGTTAGTTTCTGTCCTACGCTGTTTATAATAAACACAGTGGCCAGAAAAAGAAAAAAATATATATTCAATCAAAACAAAACTGAAAAACTTGGCTTCAATTGAAGCTGAACTGCTATGAAAAAGCCCCTTCATAATTAATTATGGTGATGTTTCATAAACACATCATTTTGCGACTGTCTGGCAACATCCTCTTGTTCCTTTATTAAAACAAACAAAATATATTTATCAACTTTAGGCAAAACCGATTAAAATCTTAGAAGTGTCTCAAGATAAGTCTTGGCCATGTTCACAAAAAAAAAAAAGTTTTTCAAAGTCCTTAAAACATCGTTTGATATTCATTTAATATTCAAAAAGTGTTCTGAATTATTTTAAATTCATACAACTGGAATTAAAAAAAAAAAAACGACAAATATTTCAAACAAAACACTGCATATGTTCAAACATAGCATGAAGATCGTGTTATAAGCAGTGATGCTAATTTAAGATTTCATCCGACTTTAATAGCATTCCCATTTTTCTTTGACTTTTAACAGAAGTCCACATGCTGAAAAATGCACAACCATTCACAATCAAGTTTAATTGCCTGACAGGCTGTGCTATTGCATCCAAATTAACAATGAGCTCTATCAAGCATTCCAGCTGTGTGAAGAATATATGAAAGCAGGTCAAACTAAACTGAACCCACTTTAATATTGACAACAAAACCGGGCAAGACAGGAGCAGACAACCACAGTAAGTGCTAGGCCTTGTGCTGTCTTTAAATCCCCAGCCTTGATTTTTAGTGCAGGAGGGCAATTTAGCTCAAGATTATTTCTTTACACATCTGAGGGGGAGAATTGGTTGTTTTGAAGTGGATGCTGGTGTAATAATTGCCTTAAACGATAGGTCTTGCAGAGCAGTATTCTCTGTGTGTCTGACAGACGTTGTGTTTTGGAATGGCGTGAACATCAATTTTGTGCTTTTGTGAGATGAAAATTTGTGGTTAAAGTCGCATCCCCCTTTAAGGTTTAAAGCTGCGGTCTTACACAAGCATGTCCAGCATTTAAAAAGATTCCTTTTGTGAGCTTTGCAATGTTCTATCTACAGTAGTTTTTGTTATGAACTGTACTCTGTTGGGAACCAGACCTTGATGGCACTCCGGTTTGTTTACATTCCCTATAGCGCGTTTCGGGCTGCAGGTACGAATACAAAATATGGTACCGTGCACTGCAAGTTTAATGGTAACAGAACTACCTCTGAAATTAATTTGATAAGGTGTTGTACATTATACTGTGCAATAATGTAAATGTATATTATATCTGTAAATGTATCAGGCACTGAGGGAGAGGGAGAGGGAGAATCCGACAGAAGGGAAGCCAGTTACCAATCCTCTGAGCAATGAGACCGCAGCGCTATAGGGAGGAGGCGGCTCCAAGTCAGGGCAGGAGCGCTTGCAAGCTGCACACAGCTGCTGAGGCAGCAAGTGATTGTTCAGTCTCTCTTTAATCAAAACGTGCCCAGGAACGATGCCCAGTTACAAACAGGACTTGGCTCAAAAACACAACTTCCCTATATATATATATATATATATATATATATATATATATATATATATATATATATATATATATATATATACTGTCTTTGAGCTAATATAAATATATATATATATATATATATATATATATATATATATATATATATATATATATATATATATATATATAATGTATAGTTTGGGTTAATGACTTGCTCTGTGTCTATATGCATTAGTTAAGGAAATGTTTGCAACTGGAGCAAGATTTGTAAAAAAAAAAAAAAAAAAAAAACCATTATTAAAGAAGAACAAGGAAGAATACACTGACAATTTTACCGCATTCATGGTGTTGCATTTTGTGTGGGTTGTGTAAGAACAGCATTCTTTTCCCCTTTGAGGCTTCTGGGTTTTATTAAATCCAGATTTGTTGACAGAAAGGTATTTTTCACCCTGTGACCCTTTTGAACTTTTACATTTATTGTATGTGTCAAAACCTCTTTCCTGTAACCATTCCTGTTGCCAGTGTGTAAATAATGAACGCACTTAGTGGCCAGGACAGAGGGAAGGATTTCCAGCGATGTTAATCTGTAAACATACATACATATATATATATATATATATATATATATATATATATATATATATATATATAGATATATAGATATTTAATTCCCAAATTTGCATTTATGTTGGCAGTCATGCGGAATAGGGAGATTTTACAGGAAACAAAAACGGCAAACTGCTGCTTATCTTGGGCGTGATGCGTATCCACTTATATATAATTAATAAAAACACAGACGAACCAGCATATGATAATGGTCAGTTTACAGAATGACTCTAGGGGTTAGAGCTGAGGAAAGGTCTGGGAGGGAGGGAAGCAGTGTGACTCTAGTGGTTAGAGCTGAGGAGAGACTGGGAGGGAGGGAAGCAGTGTGGCTCTAGTGGTTAGAGCTGAGGAGAGACTGGGAGGGAGGGAAGCAGTGTGGCTCTAGTGGAGCTGAGGAGGAACTGGGAGGGAGGGAGGCAGTGTGGCTCTAGTGGTTAGAGCTGAGGAGGGACTGGGAGGGAGGGAAGCAGTGTGGCTCTAGTGGAGCTGAGGAGGGACTGGGAGGGAGGGAAGCAGTGTGGCTCTAGTGGAGCTGAGGAGGGACTGGGAGGGAGGGAAGCAGTGTGGCTCTAGTGGAGCTGAGGAGGGACTGGGAGGGAGGGAGGCAGTGTGGCTCTAGTGGTTAGAGCTGAGGAGAGACTGGGAGGGAGGGAAGCAGTGTGGCTCTAGTGGAGCTGAGGAGAGACTGGGAGGGAGGGAAGCAGTGTGGCTCTAGTGGTTAGAGCTGAGGAGGGACTGGTTCTATGTTCGCTACGACCACTTCAGATGGATCATAGAAAGTTACAAAGTTTAAGCACTGAAACAACACTCTAAATGTGTCCCATTCGTGTCAGTGCATGCCTAGGCCTTATCGAGACAACCATCACTGTGTTGATAAAAACCCTCTGGAACAATTCCAGATGGTGTTCAGCCAAGGTATTTGTTTGTTTTAATCCCCATAAACTGCCATATTCTTCAGCGTCTGTAAATGCTTGAATTTATATTGATCATTTACAGACTTATAATGATTCATTTCCTGGTCTGTGTGTGTGTGTTTGTGTGGGTGTGTGCGTTTTCTGTATTCATTGCAAATTCTTCCATTAATGCAGCACACATGTTTGTGACTGAATTCATTTGCATGGTAAATCTTATAAGAAACTCTGTAGACGCAGGCATGGAACCCATTCCAGGTTTTACTACCAGCTTGATTAGCCACCGTGTGTATAGCCTAGGTAACAAGCTCAGGTGTGTGTTATTAAACTCCTAGTAAAACCTGGAATGGATCAAACTGCTGTGCAACAGGAGTCTTATTTCCATCTGATGGTTTTTTTGACTGACTTTACCTTTAACGAGTTAATTAGTTTACATGCTTGCTTATAATAAACCGCATGTCACTGTTACAGTTTTTAAAGGTGGTTGATTTTTGGGTGATTTAGTATTCATTTTATTTAACGTCATGTAATCAAAGAAACTACAAAATGCAAAACTCTAGCAGAAGCCATAATGGCAGTACAGTATCTCATGTTAGATTTCAAAGTGTCACAGTTTTTCGTTAAGTGTATGGGGGGTGGGGGGTGGACTACAAAGCGGTGTGCAATTCGACATGTTAACGTACCATTATTCGGCAGGTTTCATTCGGCTTTATGAAGCAAAGTGAGTTAATTGTACAGGCGAACTTTTGGTCAGAGCTGTAGATGACTGTACATTTTTTTTCAACATCAATGCTTAGGCAACGTCGCCTTTGTGCCACTTCCTACATCTGTGCTTGTGGAACATGTGCTGTCTCTTTTTATAATTGATTCTTAGGTCAACAAATCCAACAGTAAATTCATTCCAACTGTTTCATGTTTCACAGTCTAAGTGCTGTCCAAGAACCACGGCTACAAGGGTATTTTCCTCTGAGCAACACTGTGCGGAGCTTCACTTAGAAAGCATGGCCCAATGAACATGACCATTGGTGTGACTATCAAACCATGATCTGTTCAAAGGAGTGAATTACCAGCATACGGGAAGGTGTTGGATGAAGGAGGAGGGTGCACAGAAAATGTAACCCTCTCAGTCAAATCTCTTGTGAATTCCCGGCACTACGTCCTCATTCTAAATCCTGCAGGGTTTTATATACAGCTGCTGGATACTACTGTTGACTCTTTTTTTTTTTTGACAATACAATGTTTATGATAACTTTTCTATAACATTTTTGCAGGCTTATTCTACAGCTGCAGCCAAATGTTTTCTATCACCTATAATTTTAGGATTGAGACAATAATAATAATAATAATAATAATAATAATAATAATAATAATAATAATAATAAAAACTATATGAACAACATTTAGATATTTTAACATCACAAATGATATCGCAAAGCCAGAATGGTAGCATTCTGTGTTGGATTTCAAAATGTCATTTTATGCAAAACTACAAAGCGGTGTGTAATTCAATATGTTAACGTAACATTATTCAGCAGGTTTTCATCCGACTTGATGAAGCATAATTAGTTAATTCTATAGGGTGGTTCCAAAATTTTTTTTTGGTCAGAGCTGTGAGACCTGTGGATAAGAAGGATGATGATAAAACCGCTAACTTTGTACCCTCTCTCATCAGTCATAAGCAGCCATGCAGATCCTGATCTTGCCCTATAGAGACCGGACAGTCTTGACTGTCGTTGACTATAAGAGATCGACACATGGATTCGCCCCATCCAGATGGGCTTGCTCCACAAGTCAGCTGTGCAGGCTGACTGGGTTTCTGGCACTTACGGGAAGTCTTGAGAGTCTGGAAACTTTAGCAAATACTTTTTTGGTGCACAAGCAGATAAGCCGCAGCCAGCACCTGGAAACCATTAATTTTGATTATTTTTGTAATAAAACAATGAGGTTTCAATGATTGGGTTTCCTTGCTCTTGTTAATGATTTAACCCCTAAAGCCGAGGGAACACGAAGCCACTTTTTCAGGAACAGCGGCTTGAAACCTGGTTCCAGGAGACCTAGTTTGAGGTTTGCTGTATCAAACCCCCAAGAATCTTCTTTGGAACAAGTTACTATCTATAAAGTACTGTATGATCATCTTTATTTTTTTTAAATATAATCCAGCAGTGGCCAAAACAGGCAACCTTGAAACACAAGCTTTACATTTTTTTTTTTTTTTTTTTTTGCCGTTATGGATCTGTGCCATGTGGCTTCTTCAAGTTACTGGAGTTCAAGAGCCAGGTACTTACTGGAACAGAGCAAGTCTAAGGGGTGCCTGGCCCTGACTGTGTAAATAAAAATAAATAAAATAGATAATCGGGTCCTTTCATCTCCCGTATCTCTGCAGAACTTTTCATATTATTCAAATATTAGCAGCTGCGCTCCTCCTGTGAGTATTCAGGTTGGCTGAGACCCAAAAGCTCAGAGCCTTTGGTTTTATACAACACTTGGGAGCGCAACAAGAACGTTAACTTCAACTGTACAAGTATTCCACGTGGGACTGCTGTGCAAAAGTGTTGCTACAAATCTTTTTTTAATTGTGTCATGTTTCAGAATTTAAACAAATATTCTGAAAAACCCAAGTATAATTCCTACTGTGTGGCAAAGGAGTACAATAACTCTGGCAGCGTGTGTTTTTTTTTGTTTCAGAAGTCTTTTATGCATTGGTTCCCATTTGTTGTATACTGTAGGTCTCAAATGCAAAGGTTAAGAATAAACGGTTAAAGAAATCTCTGCTTGCAAGCCATGTTTTCCTTCTAGTGTCGAACCAGCTGATTCCCTTATTGGCTGATTTTTCAAACTGATGACACTGCTTAGGTGAAATGACTTTAGAATGCAGGTGTAATGGATTTACTGGCATGGAAACTTTTGAACCTTTAAAAAAAAAAAAAAAAAAAGATCAACTACTGAATCCGTTCTGTCCCGCTAAGAGCAGAAGCGACTGTTTTAGACCCCTAATAAAATGTGCATTGATCGGTTGCCATCAGCCTGTGTCAATGACGCTTGCCAGAGGTCCGTTGGTTAATAGAGGGGATCGCTTCTTGCAGGATCAGATCCTACTGCAGTTAATAAAAACTTTTTTTATTTTTTTTTTTATTGGACTTTTGAACTTCAAAACAGGTAGCTTCTGTATTTCCCAGAAACTCCACTTGCTCTGGTGTGAAACCGAAAGGCCTCGTGTATACAGTTTAAGATGCACTTTGAGCAGATCTTTTTGAGTGGTGTCTCTTACACGCTGAGTTAGCTATTGTTCAGCAACGTTGTGTTTATATGTACGTGTTGGGACAGGACACCACGTTCCGTAATGCATTATCTAAATATAAATCAGTATAGATATGCAATAAGGGAAAAGCAACCGTAATAACTATGGAGGGGGGTGGTTGTCTTTAAAATATTTGAGAACAGTGGACTTGCCCTTTTTTTTAAATTAATAAATATATCATTAAATTTAGAGTAAT
Source organism: Acipenser oxyrinchus oxyrinchus (assembly GCA_030684275.1). Classification (NCBI taxonomy): domain Eukaryota; kingdom Metazoa; phylum Chordata; class Actinopteri; order Acipenseriformes; family Acipenseridae; genus Acipenser; species Acipenser oxyrinchus. The sequence goes on along the minus strand of CM060281.1, from coordinate 1,000,991 downwards.
TTAAAAATGAATACAGCTAATCTTAATGTGATATAATTTCCAAATGACGCAAAGACACTTCAAATGGCTGTATCACGTAAATATCCGGGTCTGTTTATAGATATAGAGGGAGCAACTTTTCTCCTTTTTTTATGGTAGTGAGGGAGGGAGCAGTTCAGTCTCCATGCCTCAAGCCTGCCCTGGGGCACCCTTTCTCTTAAGGGAGGTGAGGGATGGAGGGTGGGCAGGAGGGAGCAGTTTAGTCTCCATGCCCATCTCCAATACTGATGTTGAGTAAAAAAACATTTTTTTAAAACCCAACTTGAAAGACAGCTTTGAACCCAGGCACCCCAAGGGCTAAGTACAATAAGCCTAGTGAACATTGTCCCGCATGGATTATAAGGTGATGGAACCCAACTGGAGTGTTGGAACTTGTGTGGCCAGATTCAGAGTCCCTGACTAGTACTAATCTTGAAGTGTCTTTACCAGAAATAACATTAAGCAGTCCAAGATAATTGCTAATGAGGGTTAGTGAAACCAGCCAGTTCAGGGGTCTTTGTGTGTCGGGGAAGGACTGGTTTTGTTTTATACATGCAAAACTTTTTAAGGAATGTTTTGAGGACAGGTTTTATTTATTTATTTATTTTGCTGTTTTTAAGCCTGTTTCTGATTTTGTTTTAAGTTTACAGTGTGTGGAATCTCTTCCGGCTGTTTAGAGAGAGTTCATTTATTCTCCTTTTTCAAAACACTTATTAGACAGTGTATAAAAATGCTCTTAGAAAAGCAATCAATAATAATAATTAAAAAAAAAAAAAAAAAAAAAAAAAGTTTAGGGTAATATGGCCCATTTATATTCAAAGTGGGTTTCATCTTTTAATACTGAAAATAAAAACCTTCATAGATACATCTTTATGAGTGGTACAGATGGCACAGATTATATTGAGCTAATAAATATTCCTGCAGTGAAACTACAAGTGGGTTTATTTTTTGTTCCTGGAGCTGCAGTTTCACTATCTCGTGTCTTCTGACTGTATGTGATTTAACTGTGGCATTCCGTGTTAAGGAGATAAGCACGGGCCAAACTACAGTATATCAGAGTCCCATGCAATGCACAAAAACAAGATAGCAAAATGCACTGATAACTTGCACGTTAACAGCCTGAGGGAGGACAGCAAGCATAGTGTACTGTATTTGTAGGAACTTGTCTTTTAACACTGAAACAGGGATGAAAACAGGACTAAGCTGTTGCTGAGCAGTTGGATCCATTCCTGGTTTTACTATGTTGAAGGTGCCTGAGCTTGTTACCTATACACTGGGGCTGATGAAGCTCGTAGTAAAACGTGGAATGGGAAACACTGCTGGGCAACAGGAGTCTTATTTTGTATTTTAAAAACAGTACTTCCGGGTAGTCTTGTGTTTCTTTGGTCATTTCACCTTCATCCCCTATAAACGCCTCCTTTCCTGTCATTAACCAACTAACCACTTCCCAGAACGCACAGTGGCTTCTTATAAAATGACTCCCAGCAGGCAAACCTGAGCCATTCCCCCCACTGGGTAAGACACCCATTTATAAACTGGTAATGTAGTATTTTGTCGATTTGATCTGGAAAATGATTAAGTGTTAACTGCTCTGCAATGGGGAAGCAGTCTTTACATGCCAGAGTTTAAACCAGTACACAATTTGATCTTTTTTCTCATGGCTAAGTTTTGTCCTTTCGACCTTTGAGTGCTCTGTTCGGTTTGACGTTTTGCTTGCATACTTTTTCACAACCTCACCCCTTTATCTGCTACACAGAAAGCAAGATATATACAAATACTGTAAACGGCAGTAGATTCCAAAAACTACAGGACATGGGCCAAAACATGCATCTGCTCCAAATGAACACTTATTTAACATCTATCCTTTGTATTATATACCCACAAGTGATGTCATAGCTAGTTCTGCAAAATACCTGCATGCAATAAAGAAAAAATCCACTGCAGCTGATTCTCCTGATAAAGACAGGGCATTGCTGTGCCAAACAACTGACTTAATCTCAAAGTAATAAAGCACAGCCCGACTGCAGTGCAAGACCCAGGCATGTCAAGGCTGTCGACCTGTCTCGTGGTAGTTTTAGTGTCTTGTGGTAAGGCGAAGACAACATGACACCTCTGTAGTCTACAGTCTGGAAGTACTCTGCGTTCTAGCTTAATATGTGAAGTGTGCTTTGGACTTTCAACCAAGGCAGTGATAAATCTGACTGAAATAGAACATGTATGGATATTGAACCAAGGGCATGACACAGATTTTATGTGCCTTTTATATTGGGGGCAGCAAATGCCATAGAAATTCCATTTTGAAAGATCTAAGCAGACTCTGTACCATAATACTATTTTGAATTTTAAAGAGCGAGTCATTTTCCTTTTTACAGAGATGACTGTTTTAATATTTTGTACAAATACAGTATGATGGTATTGAAGTTTTTGTACACCTGCCATCATCAGTCTGAATTTCATTATGATTGCAGCATGGATAAGCGAGATTCTAATGTATATTTGAATTACATTTATCAGAAGATTATAAATCTAATGAATACCAGCATATCAAGGTATCGTAACAGCACTCCCATTCTGCAAGTATCGGTCAAACTTTAGCTTTAGGTTTCCTTTTATAATTAACCGTACTATATATGTGAACATTGTAATAATATTGTATAACTCCTTAAATGTTAACGCAAGTGGCAAAGTGTATTCCTATAGTGTTATCTCTGTGTCTATTAAAAAATAATACTATTAACACATGATTAACTGCTTGTAATGGATACTTCAACTAATGTGCTTCTGCAATTCTGACTCGGTCAAGACTGGTGCATCATTCAAGCCTATCAATTTGTTGCTTAATATTTTTTTTTCCTTTTTCTTTTAAGGAAAACTGCATGAGAACACGCCAAAGAGACACACAACTTGACCCAACTCCCCTCCAAATGCCACGACAATCCAGGTTTGTACAGCACAGCACAGCACAGCACAGCACAGCACAGCACACTCCTATGTTCTGTTATGCAAATGTCAAACAGCCTGTATCTATTACAAAAACAGATTTGTTTCCGCACAATACTGATCTCATTTAGCTGAAATTGCATTTCCAGGAGTTCTCTGAGCAATTCAAAACAGCTGGGGGTCAATGTAGCTTCATCACAATCAGATACTGCTGTTGGCGGCTGTGATGGTTTAAGCATGGCTTTGAATTCGCCTATGGTGCTGTGTTTGACATAGCAAGGTTCTTCACAGTTAAACCATGCACAGCTATGTATAATACACATTGTTTTAACGATTTTAAAGTCATTGGGTCATTCATTCGTTTACAGCAAACGTGCTGGCCTGTTCCTTTTGATAAAAAAATGTGGTCTCCTAAAATGGGCCGATTTGTGGTAGCAAAAAGCAGATTTATTAAAATGAAGGGCTCTAGTGTCCTTTTCACAGAAAACATTGATGACTTGTAATTATATGACCTTTGAAAATGTACTAAATACAGAAAAAGTGATTGGGATTTGATGGGGGTGTTTGTCAAACTGAATGTGGATATGTATCAGGGTCATGTGCAAAGGATAACTAAATACAGAACAGCAGTCAAACCATCTATAGCTACTACAGGTCTCTGTAAAATCCAGATTTTTTTTTTTTAAATATATATATATATATAGATATAACAATAATTTCTTATTTGGTGGCAAAGTGCTTCAAGATTTCTAGAGAGCGAAGAACCCAGTTGCTTTCTTTAAAGATCCTTGAAGATCAATCCAGAGTGACAGAGCAGGACTGGCAGATTACCCAGTTGGCATCTTACCAGCGTTTGTGTGCAGTAGGGTGGCGATTTGGCACCTCTTTTTTTTCCCTTTTTTTTGGTTTTACACTTACCGCACTCACATACCAACTTGGTTCTCCATTGTATTTTGTAATGATCTCACTAAAGCAACATGCAAGTGTGGTCAAGTCCTTTTTCCCGCACTGTTTGCAAAAAGGTGTGTAAAGAAAAGTTGCTGGGTGGCGAAATGTTTGTTAAAAAATGTTGAAATGTTTTATAACTAATTCTATAATTAGGGGGCTAACTTTGGTTATTAATATATTGTAGTAAATCAAACTATACTGGAATTTCTTTTAGAATTGACTTTTTTTATATAGTGCTGTTAAAGGGGGAACCTGAAGGCTGATTGCGAGGTGGGGAAGCATATTATTGTGGCGCGCTATCACCTGTGCAACACTGAAATGCTTCCCCTTCTTGGCGGAGGAATCAGTACCGGACTTCCTGCAAGTGAGGCAAGCAAAACCTAGAACTTTCTGGAACCCACTGTCCACACACGTTATTTCCTACAGGCCTATGTGTTGCTTTCCAAACTGTCTCGATAGCAAATGGAAATGCACAATGTGGTATTTTTTTGTGAGTTACGACCACTTTAAATGCGTAGAACTTGAGAATAGTCTGTAAACTTCTGTCTTGATTTAGAAAATGTCCCATTTCCCTGGCCTTAAATAGTCATGTTGCTGACATGAGTGGAAGTAGCCCTGTATACACTATGCTGTACATCAGGCATTCCCTACTGTCAGAAAGTGTGTGGGGTCTCACTGAAGGTGTTTACAGTAAAACTATTAGCTGGATTTTGAGTAAAGAGAGGCTTTTTTTATAAGGATTAGTAATTGAGAAGTAATACTTGAACTGTGGTAGTATTCTGGTGTGTCTGTAGACCAATACTATGTAATGTAGAGTTAATGGTGCATCTAGTTTTTATTTTTGTGTTGGTCTGGCTGGTTTGTTATCGGAAGGAAATCTCTTCATGGTGTGTTGATAAGTTGCGGGGAAATGCGTCTGCCGTTTCCTCCAAAATTGATTACACAATTATTTTGAAACACGTAAATATTTATAACGCGGAATTAGTCTGTTTCGAGTAACTGCTGTGTCCACTTTGAGGGGAAAGCAGCTAGAGGTTTTTTTTTTTTTGTTGGTGAGTGACTCTCTATTCATCAGAGCTATGTACACTACTGAACAAATGGTTTGAGCAATCCAACATCTGGAGGATAAGAAAGCTTATCCAGTTGTGATGAAACTTGGCTTAACATCAGATTGTGTGGATAGATAGCAGTGTCTTTTCTAGTCTGTCCCTTTTTAATTGACGTGGCAAATTTGGTCTTATTGAAGTCTTTTAACGCTTAATCAATTTTCATTAAATGTTTCATTGTCATTTGCTATTCTGTACATATTGTTGTTTTTTTTTTTTTTAATTTTTTTTTTTTTTTAAATATTTTTTTTTTAAATTTGCAGCCGTGGCGATTAGGGGATGGATGTTGCTGACTTTGAAATGGAGGAACAGAGCTTTCTCCTGCTAGAACAGCATACCATAATATTCTAGATCAGGACATACGCCAATGCCACCTGCTGGCCGATTTTCATATCACAGCCGACCTGAAGTAAATGGGGAAGAAAATATATCCCCATGAAAGTGGCTTTTAACCTACGAAAGTGTATTATTCTTTTCCAAGGTGTATCGCAAAGCTGGTTGGGCTCTTGCCAATATGTGAACATGTTGATGATGATAGGTTCTGTTTGTTTGTGATCTTAGTCATTATTTCTACATTATTTAAAATCGTGAACGTTTTTAAATAACCCCTTCGTGAAATGTTTGGTTTTATAAATTTGACAGCAGCATAACTCGCAGTTTAAGAATAAACGTACGCAATTAGCTGTCGTTTTAAAATACATTCGTGGGGTACAGCATTTTCCAAGGGGAAGCCATGAACCCCACGACCCCACTCTCTCGACTAAGAACGTGATGATGTCGCCCATAGTCTTCTGGAATCTTGCTTTGTCTTGTGTTCTATGGAACTGTAAGGGAATTCCGTGGCAGAACCGGCAGAACCTTAAGTGCATCCTTACTGGAAGGCACAGCCTTCACATGCTGCACCACAAAGGGAATTTTGAGTTTGCGAACACTTTGTTTTCGGTTCTCGCTGTGCTCTCCTTCCCTCGAGGCTCTGCATGCCACAGGACCTGAAGTTCAAGTTCAGCTGCAGGTATTTCTGCACCTGAATGATCCTGCAGTGGTTATTTTATGGCTGTGTAATTTTATACGGCTTTCAGTGCGAGCTGCTTTTTTTTAGGTTGTAATATATCCTCCCTTGCTGTCTCTCCTCGGCTCTAACCACAAGAGCCACACTGCTTCCCTCCCTCCCAGTCCCTCTTCAGCTCCACTAGAGCCACACTGCTTCCCTCCCTCCCAGTCCCTCTTCAGCTCCACGAGAGCCACACTGCTTCCCTCCCTCCCAGTCCCTCCTCAGCTCCACTAGAGCCACACTGCTTCCCTCCCTCCCAGTCCCTCCTCAACTCCACTAGAGCCACACTGCTTCCCTCCTCCCAGTCCCTCCTCAGCTCCACTAGAGCCACACTGCTTCCCTCCCTCCCAGTCCCTCCTCAGCTCCACTAGAGCCACACTGCTTCCCTCCCTCCCAGTCCCTCCTCAGCTCCACTAGAGCCACACTGCTTCCCTCCCTCCCAGTCCCTCCTCAGCTCCACTAGAGCCACACTGCTTCCCTCCTCCCAGTCCCTCCTCAGCTCCACTAGAGCCACACTGCTTCCCTCCCTCCCAGTCCCTCCTCAGCTCCACTAGAGCCACACTGCTTCCCTCCCTCCCAGTCCCTCCTCAGCTCCACTAGAGCCACACTGCTTCCCTCCCTCCCAGTCCCTCCTCAGCTCCACTAGAGCCACACTGCTTCCCTCCCTCCCAGTCCCTCCTCAGCTCCACTAGAGCCACACTGCTTCCCTCCCTCCCAGCCCCTCCTCAGCTCTAACCACTAGAGCCAGACTCTCTCCCAGTCCCTTTGGGCCTGCTCCTGCAGTGACAAGGATTCTGTTTTTAACAAATACCTCCTTTTTTAATATTGTGGTTTATTTGATAATTGCACATTTTAGTGTTCTACCAAGAAGGGCTTGATGCCCTGAATGCATTTCCAGTTGAGAGCTGTTTTTGTAGACGGTAAATACAGTAAACTGTAACCCTCACGGGAGATGTCCTGTGAGGTGGTTTTTGTTTTGTTTTGTTTTTTTGTTTTAAATTAGTTACTCTGTCTCCTTACATTTCTCTTTCCAATTCCCTTGTGTCAGGAATTCATGTTGACAAAAAATGCTTTTAAATACCAGCAGTTGTTTTGTTTGTGGTTTGTGAACTTTGAGACATTGCTTTTCAAAGCTGTTCTTCCATTCCTTTTAATTAACTGATTTTTATTTTTTTTTTGCAAAGTTTGAAATTCCACCTTTTTTAATGAGGAAACAAACAATTCTCGAGCCTGCTTAAGAGACCATAGACGCAACATACAGTCAACTATTTAAGGCGGAACTGCGTCGTTGGGACATTTATGAAGCTACAGGGAAACAATTTGCTACAGGAAGGAGCAATTGCATGATTTAGAAGGCTACTACTTTATTCCAATGTTTTGTTTAGTTTCTAGTTTTGTAACGGATGAGTGTTTATATATATATATATATATATATATATAATATAATATATATCTCTATCTCAATGACACCGTTACGAGAAGCTAGCACTTGGTCATTGATCACGAACCCAGACCTTTTTGCACTGCGGTCTGCTCCCAGCCTCTGTCCTGTTACATGAACATGCTTGGGATGAACTTGAACGATCGTCATCGCAATCCACCCACCCACCCCCTCTACACCAACTCCCATGAAACATCAAAGACTCACCATCCCTATATACACTTTCCAACACCTTGTAGAGTCTATGATCGGATCAAGTGGTGGCCCAAACTGATCCGATATCAAGTGTGGGGCCCTAATAAAGTGACCAGCGAGGTGTACAGCTTTGCAGGCTCTGACTCTCTGCCGCTGACAACAGGATAGGGAAGCGTGTCGGAGTCCGGAAGACTCCACTTCCTAGTCCAGACCTCCGGCATTTTAGTTTCCAGACCTCCTTTTTTTTTTTTTTTAGGCTGCTTTTCAGTTCCAGGAAGCTGTCTGCTCTCCAGTGGTGAATGCTCGCTTGCTTTCTCCGCAGTCGCTTGTCTTTTTGAGCAAACGCCTCCCCGTCTCTCAACAAGACCAGCATGTCTGTTTTGTCTTTTTCTCCCAAGCGCTCCTGTTTGGTGTTGTTCTGAGAATCTGGGCTGCACAGGCTGTGTTGAGACAGGGGTTTGGAGCTGTCGCCCTTGCTTGTGCTGCCTGAGCAAATAGCCGAACATGCAGCAGACAAGTCTGTCTTGTTTTTATAGGTCATCTTACATTCCTTCGGATTGTAGAGGGAGTCACATCATCTGTCATTACCCAGAACTAGGCTCAATTACAATTAGTTGTGCAATTTTCTAATTAATTACAATCACAATGTAATTGAGCATTGCAACGCCTGTGTAATTGTAATTACACAGTATACATGATCAATTCTGCATTTATTGATCATTCGATCACTATTCTTGTGTGTGTGTCGATGTTTTGTTTTTTTTAAAACCACTTTTGGGTGTTCTAATACCTGCTGGGCAGTGTTGTGGTGGTAAGATAAATGGATTTCATACAATTTTTCAAAGTAGAAATAATTAAAAATAATGGCTGCGCAGATCTGAGTTTTTAGAACTTGACTCCTAGAAAACTCTCCTGAGACCCAGTCTGAGAGCACATTGCCTGTTTTGGCGTCTCTGCATGTAGCTGAATACAGACTGTCGCTGGCTGGGTATGAATTCAAACCGTACCCCCAACCCCCCTCTGTATCACCCTCGCTGGACCCCTGACCTCCCCTGAGAACCCCCAAAAGCTGGATCAAAATCTGAGGGAACTCAGATCTGAGGGAACACGAAGCCACTTTGTGGCTTGGAACTTGGTTTTAGGAGACGAGGTTTCAGGCCTCTGCACTTCAAGACACTGCTCCTGAAAACGTGGCTTTGTGTTCCCTTGGCTTTAGAAATGTACCTTTTTTTTTTGTTCTCCAGTTTGCCTGTCTGTCTAAATTTGTGCTTGTTGCACGCTGCAAATTAATCACCTGGTTCCTAATTCAGGGGCAAATATTATTATTATTTATTTCTTAGCAGACACCCTTATCCAGGGCGACTTACAATTGTTACAAGATTTCACATTGTACACATTATACATTATTTCACATCATACAGGTATCACATTATTTTTACATACAATTCCCCATTTATACAGTTGGGTTTTTACTGGAGCAATCTAGGTAAAGTACCTTGCTCAAGGGTACAGCAGCAGTGTCCCCCACCTGGGATTGAACCCACGACCCTCCGGTCAAGAGTCCAGAGCCCTGACCACTACTCCGCACTGCTGCCCAATAAAAATAGGAAATATACTTTTTGGGGTGGGGGAGGATTTAAGTTTAGAAAGTAAAGTGTAACAAGATGTATCCTGACTTCTTTTTTGTGTGTTTTACTCAAACTCCTATTTTTAGTTATTTATTTTAATGTATTTTAAAAGGGAACCCCTGTGAATGTGTTCCAAAACTGAGAAACCCAATAACGAGAGAGTGCTTAAGAGACCTTGAATTCTATTTCTGAGTTGTATTGGGTTCACATTTTTGTAAAAATGAATGACAGGTTTTTCTTTAAAAAAATAAATAAATAAATAAATAAATAAAATGATATATAAAACCTGGAAGGAAAAGCATTTTTTTTTTTTGCCTGGCTGTTTTTATTTGCTTCTCCGGTTTGTAAAGAAAATATTTCTTTAGACTAGACGGCAGGACTTTTCAGACTGAACAGAGAGGAACTGGAGGAAGGAATCACATGAGACTTGCTGGGAAAACAAACAAACAAACAAACCAAATTAAAGAGGGACCCACGCAAATAAAACCAGGAACCGACCTCAATCCACCTGCCAGGACAGTTCCTTCTTGTGGTTCCGATATTGACTTTTTATTGGTGTTTTTGCTGCTGTGTTTTCTTAAGCTTTCCCTTCCCCAAAACCGATCTGCCGTCTGTGCACCAAACTCTCTCTGTGGTCACCCTAACAAGGACGGGAATAAGACTCCCATTTTGCATAGCGGTTTGATCCATTCCTGGTGTCACTATGAGTTTAATAAGACACGCCTGAGCTTGTTGCCTAGGCACTGTGGCTGATCAAGTTTGTAGTAAAACCAGGAATGGGTGAAACTGCTATGCAATAGGAGTCTCCGTTCTATCACTGGTCCTGTGATGAGATCTAGTTTAGGGCACAAGTCTGACTCGAGATGCAGTGTGATTGTTTGATGTCTGACCAAAAGCATTACAGCGCTACAGTCAAACCTGCTGAAAATCACTCCTGCTAATACCAGTTTATTGTCCCCAGATTTGAATTAGTGCTGGGACAAGTATTCACTGCTTGCATTGAGTGGCAAAAATGACCGTGTTTGTTCATACAACTGAATTTATAAATGATCAGAGAGATGCTTCTCTCTTTTCATTAGTAGGTCATTTCAGGGGTTAATGACGCATGTGGACAGTGGTCTGGAAGATGGCAGTTTTTTGCTGCCAAGCGATGACCAAAATTGAAATATTGCCTCTGCTTCTTTTTACCATGTGCGCTGAATCCTACGTTGGCTGACTTGTGTAATGTCTTAAATGCGCTTTACTTGCTCTTATCTGCCCCCTATTTTACTGCATTTAATCCTGTACTTTAGAGTACTGTAATCTGTCACAAGTGTTATTTAATCTGTAGTATTTTGTATTTAATTATATCCTGATGTAACTATCACTGACACTGTTATCTGCTCCGTTACTGAATCGTATTTTGTCATATACTTGTACTTGCTAGAACCGAAGTCATTGTATTTTTATATTGCTCTTAATTGTATTATTACTTGTACTGTGATTCTTGAAATGTATTTTTGTTTACGACTGTAAGTTGCCCTGGATAAGGGCGTCTGCTAAGAAATTAATAATAATAATAATAATAATAATAATAATTTTTTTAAGGTAAATTTGTTTCCCTACTTTTTGCATCTACTTATTTTTTAATGCCAGCCCCATCTTTTAAACAATATCACCATTTTTTTTAAATATTGATCACATCTCATCACGCTAACAACATACTAAAGAATGAAGGTGTTTGAAGATGGAGCTCACATTAAAAATGAGATGCAAAAGTAGGAATCATATATATATATATATATATATATATATATATATATATATATATATATCTATATATATATATATATATATATCTCTATATATATATCTATATATAATCAATTGCACAAGCAACCCTACATGCGCGTCAAAAAAATAAGAATGTGGCAACAGATAAGTTCTGCAAATATATCCCCCATGGTAGATCCATTTAAAGATACAACAGCTTTCATATGGAGTAAATATTTGTTTTGGCTGTAGGGCAAAATTCCCCTCCTTGCAGACCCCTCCCCTTCTTTTTCCTTTTGTTGGCGTAATTCGAAAATGAAACCAACACACTGTTTGACCAAAACCGCCGCACAAAATGTTGTTAACCACTGAGCTCCGCTACATACAAGGAGAAATGGAAATGGGGCATGGAGACTGAACTGCTCCCTCCCTCACCCCCTAAGAGAACAAGTGCTCCCTCCAGTCCAGGACAGGCTTGAGGCATGGAGACTGAACTGCTTCCTCCCTCACCCCCTAAGAGAACAAGTGCTCCCTCCAGTCCAGGACAGGCTTGAGGCATGGAGACTGAACTGCTCCCTCCCTCACCCCCTAAGAGAAAGAGTGCTCCCTCCAGTCCAGGACAGGCTTGAGGCATGGAGACTGAACTGCTCCTCCCTCACCCCTAAGAGAAAGAGTGCTCCTCCAGTCCAGGACAGGCTTGAGGCATGGAGACTGAACTGCTTCCTCCCTCACCCCCTAAGAGAAAGAGTGCTCCCTCCAGTCCAGGACAGGCTTGAGGCATGGAGACTGAACTGCTCCCTCCCTCACCCCCTAAGAGAAAGAGTGCTCCCTCCAGTCCAGGACAGGCTTGAGGCATGGAGACTGAACTGCTCCCTCCCTCACGCCCTAAGAGAAAGAGTGCTCCCTCCAGTCCAGTCCAGGACAGGCTTGAGGCACGGAGAGTGGTTTTTTTTTTTTGGTCTGGTCCCTTTCTCCCGCAGCCCATCAATCTCCTCTTCACAATTTTATCATTAGAGTGTCTCAGGTGTTCCTGATGTTGTTGTTTTTCAATATGTATCCTGTTTTGCAAACAAAGGAAGTTTAGGACTGGGGTTCAGAGGCTGTTTGTTTCTTGTGATCTCTTCACACTCGGCGCTGGACGCTAGCCAGCGATCCAGCTCTCTGCCCAAACGCCTCCCTCGATTGCACAACGAATACCAAGTTCTTGTTAAATCGTCCATTTTTTAAAAGGTGTTATTTATTTATTTTTTGTGAAGAGAATTTCTGTGTTTGGCTACACTGTAAGAAGTGCGAGAATGAGAGTTCAAAATGAAAGAAAGGCTTTGAATGACATTGCTTGGTTGTTTGATTCTACTTTTGTGTTTATTTGTTATACAGCTCTGCAGTGTTGAGTGGAGTTCTCTTTCCTATAGACCTCTATACAGCTCTGCAGTGTTGAGTGGAGTTCTCTTTCCTATAGACCTCTATGCAGCTCTGCAGTGTGGAGTTCTCTTTCCTATAGTCCTCTATACAGCTCTGCAGTGTTGAGCTCTCTTTCCTATAGACCTCTATACAGCTCTGCAGTGTTGAGTTCTCTTTCCTATAGACCTCTATACAGCTCTGCAGTGTGGAGTTATCTTTCCTATAGACCTCTATATAGCTCTGCAGTGTTGAGTGGAGTTCTCTTTCCTATAGACCTCTGTACAGCTCTGCAGTGTTGAGCTCTCTTTCCTATAGACCTCTATACAGCTCTGCAGTGTTGAGTTCTCTTTCCTATAGACCTCTATACAGCTTTGCAGTGTTGAGTGGAGTTCTATTTCCTGTAGACCTCTATGCATCTCTGAATGAAAAAACTGATGGTGGTGATGTATTTGTATTGTAAGGCAGCACATCGCAACCCCAGTCCTGGAAACATCCTATTCCTATGAGGCGTTTTAGGGGTGAGAGGTTTGTTATTTGATGCACTTTTGCAGCAGCGCACCAGCGAGTGTGTACCCAATGCCAGTGCGAGGCTGTGTTTGCAGTTTGCACACACTCTTGATTGCAACTGCGTCAAGGCATAATAAATTCACTGCTCCTTCCTTTCCTGTTTCCCTCCCAGCCGAGGATTTCAAGCAGGGAAGTCTAAGAGCGTCTGAAAATTTAACCCCGTCCTCTCCGACCCCTGCAATGGCTTTTCTTTCTCTCTCTCCCCCCCCCACCTTTTTTTTTTTTAAATCGAAACTTAATTTGACTTCCAGGAATTCAAAGGCTATCGGGGAATTCGGATGTTCGAAGCGTACTGTTTTTTCAAATTTTAAGGAGGGAAAAAAAAATTGTGTAACATATCGCCGCTGACACAAGACAAGAAAGGAAACCTGTCCAGGTCAAAGGTTTTGAATGCGAGAAAGTGTAACTTTACTCTCTCCTTTGCTCTGTGTGTCTCACGCACTCTCTCAACTCAGTTATAGCATGGTGACCTCCGAGCTAACAGCTAACCCTGCTCACTGTGACTGGACTATACCGCTAACCCTGCTCACTGTGACTGCTGGACTATACCGCTAACCCTGCTCACTGTGACTGCTGGACTATACAGCTAACCCTGCTCACTGTGACTGCTGGACTATACAGCTAACCCTGCTCACTGTGACTGCTGGGCTATACAGCTAACCCTGCTCACTGTGACTGCTGGACTATACAGCTAACCCTGCTCACTGTGACTGGACTATACAGCTAACCCTGCTCACTGTGACTGCTGGACTATACAGCTAACCCTGCTCACTGTGACTGCTGGACTATACAGCTAACCCTGCTCACTGTGACTGCTGGACTATACAGCTAACCCTGCTCACTGTGACTGCTGGACTATACAGCTAACCCTGCTCACTGTGACTGCTGGACTATACAGCTAACCCTGCTCACTGTGACTGCTGGACTATACAGCTAACCCTGCTCACTGTGACTGCTGGACTATACAGCTAACCCTGCTCACTGTGACTGTCGGCTATACAGCTAACCCTTTTATCCTACGCTCCCACATTTGGCTATAATCTGATTTAAACTACCTTTTACCGTTTCAATACACGCATTTTCAGGTACTGTGCAATTCACATTTTTCCCCGCATCTGAAATAATCAACCTTTGTTCTTTCTGCCTGCTCTGTCACAAATCCCAAAGTGGCTACAGCAGCTGGTAGCCAGCTATGCAGAACAGCTTCAAGTTCATAGATAAGCACTGTGGTATTGAAAGAGCAGATGCAGCCCTTTTTTTCTCAGTGGCTTGCAGTGGTGTGGTAGATTTGTTTGTCATGCACTTTAGGTCCATAACAGAAGCCTGCACCTCACTAACCGCCCCTGGGGGGTTCAAATCACTTCCTCTTGCTCCTGATGACAGTTGTCAGCTTAGCACCCCAGCGGGAGGTCAGGGGTCAAATAGCTCCCAGTCCTTACGTGGCTTGACGAATCTCCAAACCCCTGTGAGTTAGTCGGGGTGATGTGGGGAAACAGCTGTCCCAATCGCCCTGGGATTCTTCCAGTGGATTGATATGCAGTTGCTTTCGGTATTTGTATTTATTTATTCGTTCCCAGTAATCCACACTGGATTTAGGTGTGTGGTTCGTTTCCTGTTGGGCTGCAGTGTTCATACAGCCGAGCGAGGCACGTGTGGTTCTTAAGCAGTTACTGAACTTTTTCCTATTTTTTATTTTTATTTTATTTTATTCACCTTCCTTGTTTTCAAATAAATAAATTAATTAATTAATACCGGTAGGCACCCATTATAACTGTACTACCTTATTTAACTCCAGTGTTTTTTGAAAATAGAAAAACTGATGTTTTATTTTTACTTGAATTGCATAACTTAGTTTTATTTTATTGAATTGCATAACTTAGTTGTTTTGGTTTATAGTTTTGTAAAAAAAAAAAAAAATGGTCTCCTTGAACTTTCTAAGGGTTAGTTTTACCATGGTTTGTTTTTTAATATGCTTTACCAGACCTCTCTGTGCTTTACAATGCTTGCCTATGCTTTACCATACCTCTTTGTGCTTCACAATGCTTGCCTATGCTTTGCCAGACCTCTCTGTGCTTTACAATGCTTGCCTATGCTTTACCATACCTCTCTGTGCTTTACAATGCTTGCCTATGCTTTACCAGACCTCTCTGTGCTTTACAGGGCTTGCCTATGCTTTTCCATCCCTCTGTGTGTATACCTAGGCTTTATGCTTTTACACTTTGCCATATATATACACATTGCTGTGCAAAAGTCTTATACATGTTGCTTTATTCTACTCTGATGCGTTATGAGCATCAACAATTTACTCAAAGCCTCCACTGGTGTTCTCTACTATTATAACAACCTTGACTTGCATAAAGAAGGAAAAACATTGAGTGAAATAGCTCGCATAACTCGATTTTCAAGGTGTGGTATCCGAACCATCATCAACAAGTACAGAGAAAGATCATCTGTCATTGACAAACCCAGGACTGGAAGACCCAAAAAGCTGTCTAACAAGGATGAGCAATACTTGAAGATAATATCCTTAAGGAATAGAAAGAAGACAAGCGTTGAATTGACAACAGAACTGGCAGAAGGCACAGGTGTCGTTGTCCATCAAATCAAACAGAACGAAGGTCACTCTTGAAATCAGGACTTAAAGGATGAGTTGCAGTAAGAGTGCCTCTGTTAAGAAAGGGGAACAAGACTAAAAGGCTAAAATATGCACACGAACACAGAAACTGGACTATGGAACAATGGTCAAAGGTGCTTCGGACTGTTGATTTGATGGACAGCGACACCTGTGCCTTCTGCCAGTTTCTGTTGTCAATTCAATGCTTGTCTTCTTTCTATTCCTTAAAGATATAATCTTCAAGTATTGCTCATCGTTGTTAGACAGCTTTTTGGGTCTTCCAGTCCTGGGTTTGTCAATGACAGATGATCTTTCTCTGTACTTGTCAATTTTATACTTTGGATACCACACCTTGAAAAGTTATGCGAGCTATTTCACTCAATGTTTTTCCTTCTTTATGCAAGTCAAGGTTGTTATAATAGTAGAAAACACCAGTGGAGGCTTTGAGTAAATTGTTGATGCTCATAACGCATCAGAGTAGAATAAAGCAACATGTGTAAGACTTTTGCACAGCAGTGTTTGTGTGCACAGTATATATGCAGTGGGTCAGACTGTGTAACCCTTTGACATGATCGCTGTGCTGTGTATGATGTCACCGCTGTACAGTTAACAGTTTAGAGGAAGGTTGATCTCTCTGTCTGTGTGTGTGTGTGTGTGTGTGACCGAGAGAGAGAGGGGTTCAGTTGAAGAACGATGCTGGGTAAACCCCAGGGTCATTCTGCTACCTCCCTAATGACTTTCCCAGAGTGTGTGTGGGATTGTCTCTGGGTAATCGGAGCTGCTGGGTTAATGGATCTCGTTTAGAAGGATAAAGGTTGTAAGGTGAGCAGCGGAGCGAGATGGCAGGAAAGAGATTTTAAGGTGGGGGGGCGGAGTGTCTGAAAAGGATGTGTTGGGAAAGTGCAAGGCTGGGTGGTCGCCCTACAAAACGGCAAAGTATCCCCCCCCCCCCCTGTTTAATAATCACAATACAGGGGTCTCTCGAGTGGCTAACCTGTTAAAGTTCTCGGTTTCTCTGGCTCTTAGGAATGCCCGGTTTTAATTGCACTTAACCAGGTGAAATGACCAAGGAATTACAATGCTACCTGAAAAAAAATGTCTTGCCAGTGTTGTAACAGGTTTGCTGAAACAACATGTGTTTCTTTTAAAACTGCACAGCTGAGACCAATATAGCAAACGGAAGGAAGGTCGTGCAAAGCAGGTGAGATGTAGGAAATGATTGTCGGATCCAGGCTCTGTGATCTTTCCTTTTCCATAGAGAGAGATGAGGATTTCCTGCTGAACTCCCCTCCCTCCCTCTGCAGCCTTTGCTGATCTGTTTTCATTGCAGATTAGCAGCTCGCTTGCATTAAGAGCGACAGACATGCGATCTGTTTATTTGCTTTGGAACGCGTTGACATTCCTTGCTCACTCCCCTGCTAACGTGAATCTCTCTCTCTCTCTCTCTCTCTCTCTCTCTCTCTCTCTCTCCTCAATGAGACTTTTTTAAGCGTTTTTAATCCATCTGGAGAACATTGCTTTGTCGGGCTCATTTGGAGGAGAATTTTTTGGTGCTACGGAACCCCCAAAACTCTCCCGGAGCCCCTGTTTCAGACGTTAACTCTGACCCTTCGGTAGTTCTTGTTTTGATCCAGCAGAGGGTGAGAGTGTACACGGTGGTCCAAGGTGAGAGAGAGAGAGAGAGACAATACCATCTCTGTACGAGTATTGTGTGGGAAAGTGATCAAAGAGCAGTTTTACTGACTGTCGTAAAAATCCAAACTCTTTCCATTTATGTCAGGGGTGGGTGGGGTGGGTGGGGTTACCTGCTCTGAACAGGATGACCAATGCTGCGCACCCATTGGCTTATGGCACTCTTGCATAGACAACATTCTATGTTCTATAATCTGCTAATATTACAGCGCTTTCCATTTGATTTTATGTCCTTTTATGAATTGTGTATGAGAAATCGATCAATCGCTGTTCAGGATTTGTCAGAATTTCAATGCAGTTTATCCTGTGTGGAGATGCCAACCCCATGCATGGAACACATGACACGGTAACAACATTAAAATAAACCACGCAGCCTAAACAGCTTAATCTTCCATAGGGTATATTTGCAGAAATATGCGTGGAATCGTACTTGGATTTTAAGATCTTTTTTTTTTTGTATTCTTTGCATCATTATTTATTTTAATTTAAATCTTCATTACGTTTAGCACGGTGAGATTGTTCAAAGAAGGGGCTTGTATTAAAAACGGATGCAAAGTAGCAGAAATTAGTTTTAACACGAGCAAGATTTGTACAAGATGGCCTGCAAGGATCTCTGCCAATACACCCTGTGGAAGTTTAAACTGAAATTGATCCTTGACCTAAGGACAGCAGATATTCCCGACTGTGAGCAGTACTGTGATTTACCACAGTTTTACGACGCATCAAAAGACAGGAGAAACCGACAGGCCTCCTTTGAAGGAACAGCTCTCGCCTCTCTTGTGATAAGCTGGGAGCAGTCGGTCATTTCCTAAATCCTATTTACACCCACTAGCTCTCATTTCTAAGGTACTTTTTTTCCCCTACTTTTTCATCCATTATTTTATTTATTTATTTTAACATGAGTGGCCTCTTTTTAAACCCCTTCATTCTTCGGTATGCTGTTAGCATGATGAGATGTGATGAATATTAAAAGATGATATTGTTTAAAGATGGGGCTGGCATTAAAAATAAATAAATAAATGGATGCAAAAGTAGGACTTCAAATGAGCAACTTTTCACAACTGGGTCTGCATAGGACTCGATTACATAAGGAAGGGCAATTAAATAAGAAAGTGGCAAACAAAGAAAATGATCATTTCTGCAAAAAAGTGGAAAAATGTTAATGTAAAAAAAGGAATAGCAAACTATATGAGAGTGCTTGAGAGACCTTGAATTAACTACTGAGTTGTTTTGGTTCTACTTTGGTAATAGAACAGGTGTGCTTGTTTTCTCCTTTCAAAAAATGAACATTAGATTAGAGAGTGGAAAGATCTCTTCCAATAGAAGACACACCACCATATTAACCTATTAAATCACAAGCTACGGATGAACTACTAGTACACATCAAGGGCCAGACTTTCAAAGAAAGTACTACGTCTTTGATCAAGTCCTGTGGTTGGGTTTTTTTTTTTTTTTTAACAGCTATTGATTTGATCAGTTTTTGGACTTTTTACAGTTGCATTTTCATCTCTCAGAAAAACAAGAGTGAATTAAAGACCGGAGTTAAAAAATAAATAAATAAATTTGAAAATAAGAATAACGCATGTACAGGAATCTTAACAGGATGATAACAGTTACTGTTATCATACTTGATTTATCTCCAGTACTGCACAACCCTCTCCCCGCCACATTCATTTGGAAAGGTTCACATTTTGTCCTCGTGCAGACTTCCTCTTTTTGAAGTCCCTTTCTAGCAATGGCAGGAAGTGACTGCATAGAAACCTGTTCTGTTCACAACAGGCCTCCTGCTCCTTGTGTCTCCCTCCACGTACACTGCACAAACCCATTGCCCCGACCGTCGGGATTCGCGTCTGCTCTCTCCCGTTTCCCTGGTTAGAGAACTGTGGGAGAGTTCTCCAGATTGTTCCCAACGGTGATGGAAGACCAGGGCACTGGCCACACCCCAGAGCCCCACACACCTCTGCTGAACCGGGGATTTCACCTCACTCCAGCCCCCCTGCTTTTATGAGGGCCTAACGGCACTTATAGTTCCTGTGTGTGTGTGTGTGTTTTTTTTTTTTTCATCTTCCCGTTAGAGGTGTTGCAGTGGGAATATTTGTTTCGGCTTTGATCAAAGGACATGTAAAAAACTTCCTTTTTTCTGGGGAAATAATTTTGGGGGAGGAGAATGAGTTTGTCTCATTTTGACATTTTAATTATTTTTTGTGTCAATTGTAACTAAATAATAAGAAACTTAAAACCAACCAAGTCAGGTTTTGGACTGAAGACAATGTAAGCGGCCCACGTTTCTTCTTTATAAAACAATACACTGCTGGTATTTGCATAAGGGCCCTATGCATTTACTGGCAAGCTGTTGTTTATGAATACAGGCCCACTTATTTTCCTCAGCGCCAAGTTTTCAAATCCTAAAGTTACTGAATGAAAAAAATAACTGTCTAAGGTTAGCAAACCATAAGAAGCAAAGAGACATAGAAAGGTTGTGTGTGTGTGTGTGTTTATATATATATATATATATATATACTCTTGGGTAAGTTTATAAATTGTCGCAGTAAAGTCGAGAATCTAATTTTAGGCACATTGATATATCACTGTGTGAAAAATAAGATCATGAAAACAAGGGAAGAAAGAACTGGACTTTTTTGCGCCATCCGGCAATAAAAAAGAGGACCATAAATGTAATTGCATTTTAATAAACATTTCCTTTTTGTTTTGTTTTTTCATCGCACAACGAGAATTTCTGTGTTTTTCCCCAGCTAAGCAGTTTGAAAACTGCAAGAGACAGAAAGAGAAAGAGATGCTATAGATTGCGAAAATGCACAGCAATGCATTTTATTTCCATTGCAAGTAAACCGTATTCTTATTGCAAAAAGACGTGTCGCCTCTCTCTGTTTTATTACAGGAAAGCTGCCTTGCTTTGAACCTTGGGCTCAGATCTATAGCGTGTGCATGTCAGCTTCCAGTATATTGCCTTGGTAATAATCCTCATGAATTACCCCAGCTATCCTCCTCTGAGCCAGGGCACACTTCTGCACCCTGTTGCCAAGAGGCTGCCTCATTCGGGAGGGGAGGGCTCCAGCCTGTAGTGAAAGAGACATATCGTGGACCGAATCACACTCTTTATTACACGAGAAAGGCGTGATGTGTTTCCTTTGATGTGCACAAGCGTTTCCAGCACACTTATCGCAAACCCGAGGGGAGCAGATCCTAGTCTTTTGAACCAAGTGTCGTAAAGCAAACGGACTCCTGGAATAAGCGTGGGAATGTGGGGAGGGGAGGCATCTAGCCTGGGAGATACAGTGTTGGGAAAAGTATTGGGATGTGTTACAAGCTAAAAGTCCACTTAAGGTACACAAGGAACTGAGCGCTTGTCTGTTCAAATGGTTTCTTCTTAAAACACATTTGAGAGCTTTACTCGAAAGTACCACGAGGAAGAAATCTGAACGAATCTCGATTTTAAACCCTGTTTCATGCACCTCATTGCAAAAATAAGAAAGTTGGCATCCTTTTATTTGTGGGGCACATATGTCTCTTGTACCTTTTTTTAAAGGGTTAAAGTAGTTTTAATTACGGGTCTGACACAGGAGAGAGTAAGAGAATGAAACGCACTCTTAACTTGATGTAGACACCCAACACACCATAGATTAACTGATACAAAACTGAGGTACAGGGAGAGGGGAGAGGGAGGAGGGAGGGCAAGAGAATGAAACACACTCTCAACACGATCAGAGGCAGCCACCCAACACTTAGAAACATATTATAAGAGACACCCAACACACCACAGATTAACTGATACAAAACTGAGGTACAGGGAGAGGGGAGAGGGAGGAGGGAGGAGGGCAAGAGAATGAAACACACTCGCAACACGATCAGAGGCAGCCACCCAACACTTAGAAACATATTATAAGAGACACCCAACACACCACAGATTAACTGATACAAAACTGAGGTACAGGGAGAGGGGAGAGGGAGGAGGGAGGAGGGCAAGAGAATGAAACACACTCTCAACACGATCAGAGGCAGCCACCCAACACTTAGAAACATATTATAAGAGACACCCAACACACCACAGATTAACTGATACAAAACTGAGGTACAGGGAGAGGGGAGAGGGAGGAGGGAGGGCAAGAGAATGAAACACACTCTCAACGTGATCAGAGGCAGCCACCCAACACTTAGAAACATATTATAAGAGACACCCAACACACCACAGGTTAACTGATACAAAACTGAGGTACAGGGAGAGGGGAGAGGGAGGAGGGAGGAGGGCAAGAGAGTGAAACACACTCTCAACACGATCATTTTAATCTCCGTTTTAAGACTTGCAGCTATGGACAAAAATTTTGCATCGCCCTATGGAATGAACTAATTTTTGCTTCTTAAAGTCGAATGAAACCCGCTGAATAATGTTACGTTAACATATTGAATTGCACACCGCTTTGTAGTTTTCCAGATACTTGGTGGAAAAACTATCAAATTTTGAAAAATGTGACATTTATATGAAATACTGTACTACTACTATGGCTTCCGGTAGACATTTTTTGCAATATCATTTTGTAGTTTCTTTGAATACATGATGTCAAATAAAAGATCTGAATTTATGTTCGTATAGTGTGTGTGTTTTTTGTTTTTTTTGTTGTTTTGTTTTTGTCTCGATCCTAAAACATTAGGGCAGAGCTGTGGGTGATGCAACCAGCTTGGTTTGTTTTCCTAGTTTTTTTGTTCCTGTAGCAGCTGCCAGCGCTGTTTTGAACTATTTTAAAAATGCATGAAAGAGTACAGTTGGTGCCAAGACAGGTTCACATTCTGACGCCACCACATATTGGTACCTGTGGAAAAGAAGTGCCCGTATTGTGACAAGCTCTAACCTGTTCTTGCAATAAACGGATTACAAACCTCGCCTGGTATTCCTTTCTGTGATCAAGACTCTCTAAAAATCTAGAAATCTGTGCTGAAAGCCATTGAACAAAACTGTAACCCCTGTATATGATGGAAGCCATGTAGCCATGGGTGCTGCCGCACCCCAGCACCCCTAGTTCCAGCGCCCCTGTCTGCTAAACACTCTGGAGTTATTGTCCTCTGCTTTTTAAAAAAAATTCCCCCCCATGTTGTTGCCGGCCGTTTTAAGAAAAGTTGCACAATGGTTTAGCTGTGCAAGATGCTTCTTTTAAATCAGCTCTCAAGACCCACCTGTTCTCTCTTGCTTTCCATGCTCTCTAAGCCTGATATCTGCTATTAGCTGCTGTGTTGCTGCTACTATTTCATGTATTATGCATTTGTATTTAAAGTATTATGGATTTTCTTGTAAAGCGCTTTGTGATGGTGGTCCACTATGAAAGGCGCTATATAAAATAAAGATTTGATTGATTGCAATGAAGAGAAATATAGTTATAGTTATCAAATAATAATCTAGAAACCCTGAACTTTTTTTATTACCTTTTTTTTTATCCAATGTCTGTTGCTACTCTCTATTCTGCTGTAGTTTTAATGTCTCTTAGGATTCGCTGCTTTGCTGTAATAATTTTCTGTTGTCTTGCTAACCTCTTTCCCATCCAAAAAGAGGTGGGAATGGCCGGCTGCTCTCGGCTTATCACGAGAGGCTAGAGCTGTTCCTTCAAAGGAGGCTTCTCTGTCTCTTTGATGCGTCGTAAACTGTGGTGAACACAGCACAGCCCACAGCGGGGGAATTTCTGCTGTCTTCATGTGCAATGTTCTCTGTCACAATGTTACTGTTCTAAACCTCCACAGATTACTCACTTGGTTCATTATTATTATTTATTTCTTAGCAGACGCCCTTATCCAGGGCGACTTACAATTGTTACAAGATATCACATTATTTTTACATACAATTACCCATTTATACAGTTTTTACTGGAGCAATCTAGGTAAAGTACCTTGTTCAAGGGTACAGCAGCAGCGTCCCCCACCTGGGATTGAACCCACGACCCTCCGGTCAAGAGTCCAGAGCCCTAACCACTACTCCACACTGCTGCCCATCTACACCCTGGTAACAAAGATGAGTGTCAACAAGGCGCTTCTCTGGCTGGCTGGTTTTAGATTTTTATAAATCTAATCGGCTCATAAGTGACAGCAGGCCGTATTTTCTTCTTCGACAAATAATCAAATGCAGGGATGGAAATAAGACTCCCATTGCACAGCAGTTTGATCCATTCCTGGTTTTGCAAGGAGTTTAATAAGACACACCTGAGCTTGTTATACCTATAGCCACGGCGACTAATCAAGCTTGAATTAAAACTTGGAATGGGTGAAACTGCTATGCAACAGGAGTCTTATTCCCATCCCTGCATGTGGTGATGTTTTACGACCTGTTTCCTGTAGCATTGTACTTTTGGAACTTGGGCATCCTGGATTCAATGGATAACGGGCTTATCCTGTTCCATATAGACAGTTCTACAGCTCCAATGTCAGCTGAAATGTTCGTAGTTCAGTGGATAAAGGTAGCACTAAAGACATGTCTACTTGACTTGGGTTTTTCTAGTTTTTTACCTGTTTTAAAAATAAACACAGAAAAACGGAAATAAGCACACTCCAAAAAAAACAAAAAAAAAAAAAACCTGTGTGTCCTCAGGACACTGAACTCTTGCTATGGTTTATTATCAAGCAGTGAATGCCCAGATGCAAGCGAGGAACAGAGAATTCCAGTAAGTAACCTGATAGGGGTGTCTCTGTAAATTTCTTAAATAAATCACCGTGACCAAACGTGTTGACCCTCCATCTAAGAGCGAGACAGGTTAGCTGGTCTCCGTGTCAGAGCCTGTCCACACAGCTGATAAACGTCTTCGCTAAAGCTTGTACAGGAAGTTACCTCGACTCCAGAGTGTGGTGTGAAACCAGGGGGCGGGGGTATGGCCAGTTGTCACTGCATATCAACCAAACACAGATATTAATGTGAGGACGGGCCTGTCTGTTCAGGCATGGAGACTGAACTGCTTCTTCTCTAACTGGCTTTTATTTATTTATTTATTTGTCAGATGTCTTTTTATCCAAGGTGACTTTACAGGTGTTACAGGGCAAGCAAAGGGTTAACAATGCAAGCTTCATATTTAAATACAGTGTAGTTTTACAGTAAGTGCAAATAATAATAATAATAATAATAATAATAATACTAAAATACAAGAAGAGCTAAATGACCTTTTTGTTTCTCGCTTTGAGATCCTCCACGCTGCATAAAAACGAAACTCCTATTAAATCTTAATCGGTCTTTCCTTCCTCTTTATTATTTTTGTTTTTTTGTTCTCACTGGGCTGTATTTGAAACTTGGGTGGTGCCAGTGTCGCAATTCATAATTTTCTTGCACCACTTACTAATGTTTTTTTTTTTTTTTTGGCAATTTTTGTTAGTAAACGCTGGATAAATTCCCTGGAAATTTAAAAAAAACAACAACAAAAAAACCCAGCAGCAAAGGGTCTTGAATCACCACAGAGGTCTGAAGCCATCACCCCATGAAGAGGGTTAAATAGCCTGTAGTTCTAACGATTCAGACTGAACTAACAGTCCTCCTTGTCTGCAGTGTGCCTCCTCTCTGCCAGCGCTCCCTGCACACACACACACACACACCTGCCTCTCTTGCTGTCACCCTGTTAACCTGAAAGGAAGTGTTCTGCTCTCCGCGCGTGATCTGGACAGGTGTGGGGAGGCAGGTGTGCTGCCTGCTTTCCCACGATTGCGGAGATCAGAGGCGGACCCCAAAACGGATGTTCCACTTTTAGCCTGGTGTTTTAACCCGACACGCACACACACACACTCTCGCACAAGGTGACATGATTAGCGATTTGTCTAATTTAATTGATGACTTTAATGGGCCACACATGCAATTCATTTAAAATAGTAAGAGAAAGGGAACACACAGCCACACATGGTCAAACGCAAGAGACTTTTTAGGAGTTATTTTAAGATGCCTGATTTAGAGCACAAAGTGGTCTAACATTTTCACATGAGTACCTATTGTTTCTATATCACTCATTACTGACTGGAAATTGACACTCTGAGGTTTTCTATATACATGGGCACACGGCTCTATGTTTTTATGTCATGCAGTCTGTTTGTTTTTTAAAAGCACTCCAGGCCTAGGAAAAGCAGCGATTTTTATATTTCTTTGGTACTAGAAAGGTGAACCAAAGCATAAAGCATCTGGAATTCCTGAAAAAAGTGAAAGGCAACCTTTTTTTCTGGGGAATGTTAAAGAAAAAGTCTTGAACTGTCTGATTTTTTCCTTGTACAAGAGCTCTGAATTATTACTGAATTTTTTTTGTTAACTTTATGTACTTTGGAGTTGCTGTTGGTTCAAGCAAGTGATCTTGAGTATATTTTTGCATCTGATTTGGCAATGGTGACATTATTTTATAGAGAATTTATTACCAAGGTCTTAAGGAAACTGGATGCTTTGTACCATCCTGCATTGAGGTTTGTAACCAGCCTGGGTTATTCTGCTCTTCCTTGTGATTTCTGGAGACTGGCTTGTCTGACGACTTCTTTATCTTTAGCGAGAGTCAAAACGCCCTGGTACATAATTCTTTCTAAGGCTGTCCTTGGCAAAACTCCAAGTTACCTTACTAAAATGCAAACTACTTTTAGTGGTAAGCTTATAATCTTGGATCTCCAGACTGTTCAAAATTTTTTATGGTACTAAAGTTAGTATGGAATTTAGGAGGGGAAGGAGGTCATGCTCATTTTAGATTTTTTTTTTTTTGTGGTACATGCAACCTTCTGGACCAGGCCAATCTTGTAAAAGCGATTCAAATCTCAATGGGACTTTCCTGGTTAAATAAAAAAAAAAAAAAATTCTGTTCTTCTGTAACCTGACTCTGGGCTTTAGGCAGGGGGGGGTCTGTGGGAGACATGGTAACCCTTAGTTAAAGGTGTGTGCAGCTATGAATATCATTTCCCTTTCTTTCTGTTTCGAGTGTGCTGTTCGTTTTAGTTTTGTGCTGTACTAGAAAAAGCCAGGGCAGTCACTGTGATAAACATCCTTTTTTTTAAATCTGAAAAATAATAGCTGGTAATCCATTTTTCTGTTTTTTTTTTTTTGTTTTTTTTTTAATCCTGCTTTTACTAGATGTTTTTTGTTTTAAATCCTTGTGTTTCTGTTTCGGTTCTTCAACCCGTGACACTGCAGCAAACTAAAAACCATGATCTCTCATGTCGATTTTTCTTCATTAGAGGAACACGAGAAAGTTGATCTTTTTATTAAGACGTCACCAAACTTCAACTGCTTAACTACATGATAATTAAGTACCACTATTAATTTATGCCACTCAAAATAAAGCGTTGCCCCTTTTTCTTTCTTTCTTTCTTTCTTTTTTTTTTTCTTCTTCCTGAACCCAGTCGTCGACCAGAAGCCTGACACAGCTGGCTTCCAGACAGACGGCACAAAAATGTTCAGACTAGTTTTAAGGTAATGAGGAGCAACTACAAGAAAGCAGCGACAGACTGCTTGGGTTTTTTATATGAAGGAGTGTGGTCTGCTGTGTGTGTGTGTGTGTGTGTTTTCTGTGTATGAATCGCAGTGAAGCAATGTGCTGGCCCAAAGCCCACAGAATGGGAGATGTTCAGCTTTGCATGTGTAATCTTCCCCCTCCCCTGGTTTTGTGACTTCAGCCGCACAGGTGAAGGCTCCCAGAGTGCCTGTTGCTTTCTTTCACCTCAACATCCATAAACGTCACCTCCTCCCTTCTCTCCAGCCAGCTTCACTTTTAGTTCTACAGGGGGAGCTTTTTAAAGCACGTTCTCAGCATTCGTATCTTTTTATCACTTGTTAAAATTATATATTATTGGTAATTAACAAAATCCATGTTTCAGCTGAGTACTGTTTCAGTAGTTCCCTCTGCGATGGCATGTTGGAATCTAAATCAACAGCATGTGATTTTGGCTGAAATGTGTGGAGTTTCCTCTTGTTGTGCCTCCACAGAGCACAGTCAGCAGGTTAAAGGGTTACGACAAGGAAGAAACTCAGCAGGCTGTCCACACTTTACAGTGATTGCTTTACAGTGTGCTGTGCAAACGAGAGAGCTTAAAAAAACCTGTGCGAGAGACACAGACAGAGGAAGCTGTGCTGATAGTCGCTTTATCTTCAGATTTTTTTTTTTTTTTTTTTAAGAAAACCTGGCCTGCCATTCATACAAACACACACTAATTGAGTCCTCATAAAAGAGAAGTTTTGAGCAAACATTAACATCCATGTTGAAAGTAACACAGCAGCGGTGAAACGTTTGCCCTCTTTTTTTTACATTGTAATTGCAGTTCATTCTGAATTACACAGTCACTATTGGAAATGCCCCCCCCCAGACACCCCCACCCTGGAACTTTTGTCATCGCTGTTCTGCTTTCTTCTCAAAGCCCCGCCGTCATAAATCTCTCCCCCCTGCTTTTGAACTGACCACTTCCTATTCCCCTTGACCTCTATGAGCCCCGGTGGTCAGTGGCACAGCTGGACACTGCAGACAGGCCACTGGATCCACCCAATAGGCTAGTCAAGAAACCGCAGTCTCCTTTTTAAGGCAGAACCTGTCATTGGCAGAGGGCTGGATCGCATCAATATCAGGGTCTAGTGCTGTATATTATAAAGACATTTCAGAGGGCTGGATTGCATTAATATCAGGGTCTAGTGCTGTATATTATAAAGACATTTCAGAGGGCTGGATTGCATCAATATCAGGGTCTAGTGCTGTATATTATAAAGACATTTCAGAGGGCTGGATCGCATCAATATCAGGGTCTAGCGCTGTATATTATAAAGGCATTTCAGAGGGCTGTATCGCATCAGTATCAGGGTCTAGTGCTGTATATTATAAAGACATTTCAGAGGGCTGTATCACATCAATATCAGGGTCTAGCGCTGTATATTATAAAGACATTTCAGAGGGCTGGATCGCATCACTATCAGGGTCTAGTGCTATATATTATAAAGACATTTCAGAGGGCTGGATCGCATCAATATCAGGGTCTAGTGCTGTATATTATAAAGACATTTCAGAGGGCTGGATAACATCACTATCAGGGTCTAGTGCTATATATTATAAAGACATTTCAGAGGGCTGGATCCCATCAATATCAGGGTCTAGTGCTATATATTATAAAGACATTTCAGAGGGCTGGATCGCATCAATATCAGGGTCTAGTGCTGTATATTATAAAGACATTTCAGAGGGCTGGATCCCATCAATATCAGGGTCTAGTGCTATATATTATAAAGACATTTCAGAGGGCTGGATCGCATCAATATCAGGGTCTAGTGCTGTATATTATAAAGACATTTCAGAGGGCTGGATCGCATTACTATCAGGGTCTAGTGCTATATATTATAAAGACATTTCAGAGGGCTGGATCGCATCAATATCAGTCTAGTGCTGTATATTATATATAGATGGTTGGCTAGATTTTAGTACATCAGCTGTATTATGCACTTGCTCTATGGGGACAGTCCGCCATTAACAGTGCTGGTACCATGCTAAAGAAGATCCATGTTAATGTTTTTTTTTTCTTTTTTCTGGTGTATAGCGGTGCAGTGCAGGGAGAAGTCTCTCCACCCCCCATCCCCCCCCCCCCACACACACACTTTCAGTGCTGAAGTGGTTAACCCTGACCCCATGCTGTGTGTGTGTTCAGCTCTAGGAAGACCTTGTGTTTCCTTTTTCTTGAAAATGAAGAATAGTGACAGTAAAGCGAGCCGTGCTCTGGAATAGCCTTCACTTCCCTTCCCATGTGAGCGCTAAAAATACCCGGAAAACAGGAAGCAGAGGGAGAGGGAGACAGTAGGATCTTACAGCACAACGCTGGATAATGGGGAGAGCCAACACCAAACTGAGCATCAATGAGTATTCCGTGCCCCTACCTATGTATTACTCAAATCCCCACAGCTATGGCTGGTTAGCATCCCCCTATAGAATGAACTAATTGTGCTTCATAGAGTCGAATCAAGCCTGCTGAACAATGTTACGCCACCATATTGAATTACATGCCACTTTGTAGTTTTCCTTCTACTTCATGAAAAACTGACAATTGGGGGAAAAATGTGACATTTCGAAATCTAACATGAAATACTGTACTACTATTATGGCTTCCGGTTGACTTTTGCGATATCGTTTTGTAGTTTTCTTTGATTACATGATGTTAAATAAAATATTTTAATTGTCTCAATACTTAAATTCTAGACGATTGCAAAACTTTTAGCCAAAGCTGCACATTGCTTACAACTGTTGCCATTTTTATTGAAAGCTGAAACAAATTGTGACACTGCTTATTAAAAACGTATATATATTTTTGAGAAACTGTTCTGTCAGTTTTCGAGCTTCAAGTATAAACAATGACCTCGTTATATGACTTCTCTTATTTGCACAAACATCCGAGCGGTAATTTTCAGACCTTGCTAATCGGGGTGGCCGAGGAAGGAAGCCATGTGATGTTTAGCAGCGAGAGGATCACACTATACCAGAGTCCCATCTTAGCTTGTGAATGACAGACTGAGACAGAGAATACCAGGAAGGAAAAAAACTGAGCAACATACTGGACACTGAGGACTGAAGCACCTCATTGTATCGGTTTAAAAATCGCAGAACTATCGGTTATATGTTCAAGAAATGTAATCCTACTTTTAATTTTCACTGAACTTAAACCAAACAGCTCAGTAATATAACTCAAAGGTCTCTTAAGCACTCTCAGTCTGTTGGGCTTCTCTGTTTGGTGAAGTTAACATGGATTTTTTTTTTTTTCCTGTTCAAAAAGTAGGAGCCAGTTTTAAAGACTGGAGCAAATCCTTTGAAAATATACCCTGGCTATTGTACAAATCACAACCTGATCCACAGTGAAATGTTTCACTCGTCAGCGTCCAGTATGTTGCAATGGCACGGTCTGTCTGTCATTGACAAGCTAAGCTGGGACTAAGCTGTCGTTTTACCAGACCTCTCTGTGCTTTACAATGCTTCCCTATGCTTTACCAGACCTCTCTGTGCTTTACAATGCTTCCCTATGCTTTACCAGACCTCTCTGTGCTTTACAATGCTTCCCTATGCTTTACCTTTCCTCTCTGTGCTTTACAATGCTTCCCTATGTTTTACCAGACCTCTCTGTGCTTTACAATGCTTCCCTATGCCTTACCTTTCCTCTCTGTGCTTTACAATGCTTCCCTATGTTTTACCAGACCTCTCTGTGCTTTACAATGCTTCCCTATGCTTTACCAGACCTCTCTGTGCTTTACAATGCTTCCCTATGCTTTACCAGACCTCTCTGTGCTTTACAATGCTTCCCTATGCTTTACCACACCTCTCTGTGCTTTACAATGCTTCCCTATGCTTTACCAGACCTCTCTGTGCTTTACAATGCTTCCCTATGCTTTACCAGACCTCTCTGTGCTTTACAATGCTTCCCTATGCTTTAGCAGACCTCTCTGTGCTTTACAATGCTTGCCTATGCTTTACCAGAACTCTCTGTGCTTTACAATGCTTCCCTATGCTTTACCACACCTCTCTGTGCTTTACAATGCTTCCCTATGCTTTACCAGACCTCTCTGTGCTTTACCATGCTTCCCTATGCTTTACCAGACCTCTTTGTGCTTTACAATGCTTGCCTATGCTTTACCAGACCTCTTTGTGCTTTACAATGCTTCCCTATGCTTTACCACACCTCTTTGTGCTTTACAATGCTTCCCTATGCTTTACCAGACCTATCTGTGCTTTACAATGCTTCCCTATGCTTTACCAGACCTCTCTGTGCTTTACAATGCTTCCCTATGCTTTACCATGCTTTCATTGTGCTGTTTGACACTTTGCTGTGCTTCCACTATGGGGAAACTTTTACAAGGGTTAGTTTTACCGTGGTTTGTTTTTTAATAATGCTTGACTGTACCTCTCTGTGCTTTTACAATGCTTACCTACACTTTTACCATTCCTTCTTGATGCTTTATTACACTGTGCTATGGTTTTACTATGGGGGCGGGGGGGGGAGCACATCATCAGATCTTGCGCCCTTAGTGAACTTGGTGTTGCAGTGATAGCTGCTAGAGACGCAGGCAGGGCAGGCAGGCAGGGCTGGTGTTTATCCAGGGAATGGGGGTGCTTTTGTATTTCCATTGTGAAAGCAGCTCCTAATGCGAATCCCGCTGGTCCCGGCTGATAAGAGCCCTGAAGAATGGCACGGGGAGCCTCGTCACTCGGTACCCAGTCAAAATGGGGCTTTGTTTCTAGCGTGAATGACGGCCGCAGCCCGGTGCTTCCTGCTGCTGCTGTGGCCGCCCTGTGACTGCTGGACTATACAGCTAACCCTGCTCACTGTGACTGCTGGACTATACAGCTAACCCTGCTGACTGTGACTGGACTATACAGCTAACCCTGCTGACTGTGACTGGACTATACAGCTAACCCTGCTCACTGTGACTGCTGGGCTATACAGCTAACCCTGCTCACTGTGACTGCTGGACTATACAGCTAACCCTGCTCACTGTGACTGCTGGACTATACAGCTAACCCTGCTCACTGTGACTGCTGGACTATACAGCTAACCCTGCTCACTGTGCCTGGACTATACAGCTAACCCTGCTCACTGTGACTGCTGGACTATACAGCTAACCCTGCTCACTGTGACTGCTGGGCTATACAGCTAACCCTGCTCACTGTGCCTGGACTATACAGCTAACCCTGCTCACTGTGACTGCTGGACTATACAGCTAACCCTGCTCACTGTGACTGCTGGACTATACAGCTAACCCTGCTCACTGTGCCTGGACTATACAGCTAACCCTGCTCACTGTGACTGCTGGGCTATACAGCTAACCCTGCTCACTGTGACTGCTGGACTATACAGCTAACCCTGCTCACTGTGACTGCTGGACTATACAGCTAACCCTGCTCACTGTGACTGCTGGACTATACAGCTAACCCTGCTCACTGTGACTGCTGGACTATACAGCTAACCCTGCTCACTGTGACTGCTATTTTGTATTGTCTTATGTTATTGCGATCGAAGCAAAAAATACAATGCTGTTCAGTTGGTAGAGTTCCTGTAGAAAATCTATACTGTAGTGTGCAAATGTATGAGAACACCCCCATTGCTTCTGTAGTTTTTCTTTGTTGTGCATAGGAAATCAAACCACTGGAAATGAAACATCTTGGAAAATTGTAAAAATAGGCAAATTAGTGATTAGTGTCTAATCACTAATTCGTGTCTAATTTTAATTGATGGCTTTAATAGGCCACTTGTGCAATTAATTAAATGATAAGAGAATAGTAACAGACAGCCACAAATATAAAATGCATGAGACCTTTTTAGAAGTTGTTTTGAGGCGCCTAATTAAAAGCACCACGTGGTCTTGAAGTGTTCCAGTACATTTGCACAGTGCTGTTTATATATAAAAGATAAAATGCCTTTACAGAGCGCTTCTTGTACATTGTACATTGTGTTGCATCTTAAGTCCCAGTTGGTAATTATGTTTGTGTTTTGAATCCCAACGGCCTTCCAGCGTTCATTACGATTACAACAAACAGTGACTTTGTTGAAGTAATTTGTTGGCAGAATACTATTGGAAATAGTTGGAATTGAAAAACAGGAATTGACCCCAACTGTGGTATAAACTTATTTTTAAATGAAAAGAAATGACAATTGTACTGCTCTGTGTAAAAAAATGTGTGTACCATGCCATACAATCGATATTCTATGCGCAGTATGACATCACTATACACTGGATAGGACATTCTGGAATTTTGATTAACTCCCCAACCGTGATTGGTTGATTTTTTTTCCCTACAAGACTTATAATCCCGGTAATTCCAAAGGCTGGCTTGAAATGCCTGTTTAAATTGAAAAAGTCCCGTCCTCAACAATAGGAGAGAATGGGAAGTCCAAAGAGTGTTTTTTGGGGGTTTACCCCCTCTTCTTTCCCTATCCTGCTTCCGATCGGAGGAAATGCAAGCTCCCGAGCTGAAGCCTTGACCAGCGTATTGCTGCAAGATCACAGTAAACACTGTTTATTTCTGTCCTCAAACCCCCTGCTCCCTGCACAGAAGCTGTTTTTTAGAGCGAGATTGTGACTGAATTGGTCCACTTCCATCTCCATGTTGAAGGAAAAGAACAGTATTATTATTATTATTATTATTATTATTATTATTATTATTATTATTATTATTTTTATCAATGTTGCTGTTAATTGCAAAGAGTTTTCTGTAACCAAATACTTCCTACTTAAATAGTGTAAACCACGCGCGTCATCATATGAGAAAAACCATCCAGCTCTGGCCAAAAGTTTCACATCACCTCCCTATAGAATGAACACATTTTGCTTCATAAAGTGGAATGAAACTTACTGAATAATGTTACATTTGCATACTGAATTGCACACCGCTTTTGTAGTTTCCCCAGATACTTAACGGAAAAACTGACTGGGGGGGAAAATGTGACATTTCGAAATCTAACATGAAATACAGTACTAATTATTATGGCTTCCGGTCGACAAAATCATTTTGTAGTTCTTTGATTACATGACAAAGTGATTCTATTAAGCGGGGTGGAAGTCATGTGTGTCGATCGTATGACTGATCAATGTGACTTGATATTGGGTATTTATAATCTATGATGTATTATTTTTTTTAGGGAGTCACATTGATTCTCATTGTATTCTGGCCAGGGCATTCCCATGAGGTGATACTAAGTGGAGTGTGATTTCAACAGGTTTGTCTGAACTTAACGGAGGAAAGCTGGTTTGTGTAATTTATGATTTTTTTATCGCCATCGATTTTTGGTTTCGTTTTGCTAACACTAGTGTTGTGTTTACTCTACTTTTATAAACAGGACGTGGCTGATTGGACGCTGCCAGCTGTAGGGAGACCACTCTGAACCGCCCCGTTCTTTGTATACGCAGAGATATCCTGTTTTCCGAAGGGTCGGAGGGTGCATTTTTCAAGGAGCTTGCTTTCTGAAGAGCTCCTGCAGTACTGTAGAGTCTCTCCCTCCCTGCTAAGACGGGTAGAGGAATTCTCATAAGCCAAGCCCCTTTTGTTTTTTTTTAAATCACTCACGGGAAACCAGCTAACCAGAGGGCACTTGTTAGATTGCTTGTTTTTGAAAGCACTGCAGCAAAAGGGCAGGAATGTTTTTCTGTCTTAGTTTTTTCGTCTGTACCGTGACAGAACTAGCGCGTACAAACGCCCTCTCGTTTTGTATGATCAAGGCACTAGCCGTTGACTGCTTGATCTGATCAGCCTATACTTTGATAAGACTAATTTTATATTCGCGCATTGTGCACCCCTGGATTGCATCAGCAACCTATTCGTGGTTATCCCGGGTTTACCACTAAAAGTGGCTGGTGTAACCCAAGGTGGTTTTCCGCTGTGCTGTAAAATGCTCTCAAAGGTATCTTGTATGTTTTGTCTTCTGTTATTAAACTGGGGTTGGCTCATCAATGATATTTTCTACATTTTAAGGTTTGCAACAGGATGTTTGCAACGTGTGTGTGTGTGTCATCACACTCTGGGCATTCATTGGTTCTTGAGGGTATCGGAATCTGGAATTGATTCCTGAGTTATGGCTTGTGATTGGCTGGGCTGGAATTTGGTGAAACTGCACAGATGGTAATGAGACTGCAGGGAATGGACTGAACTATTCTGCATGTATTTCAGTGGTATTATTTGTACTTGCTGTAAACCTATACTGCATTTAAATATGAAGCTTGCATTGTAACCCTGTGCTGCCCTGTAACACCTGTAAGTCGCCTTGGATAAAGGCGCCTGCCAAATAAATAAAAAATGATAATGTAGATCCAGTGCTTGCCACACACAACTTTCCTAAACCTTGTAGGAATTGTTTTTCGAAGTCCAGTCTCTTACAAATATCTTGTGTGTCGTCCAAGCATACTGTACTCTCCTTTTCATTTTATTTGCTTGCAAGACATGCATTAAAAGCCACGTGTGTCAATTTAAACTAGCACGATCCCTGCTTTTTTAATTGTTACGGAACATGTGTGGGGTGTGTACTTGGTGCACTGTGTTTTGTATTCATTTTAAAGTATTAGTGGGGTGGAAGCACAAAGGTCCTACAGACCAATAAAGGCTATTGGTCTGTCTGTCTGTATATCTAATCTCTCGCTCTGAGCTGTTGAGGAGTGTGTTGAAAGATCTCCCCTGGACTTGTGGAGATAAGGCTGGTTTGGAGCTAAGGTTGAATTGCGTCACCTAAGGTAACATTTGTCTGATATTTAATGCCAACTTGACTCTCTGATACGGGGGATGCAATATCCCCCAGGGGCACATTGTGTGTGCCCTGCACTGTGCCACGCACTCTACCATGCTCTGCAATGGGGCTGCAGTGTTTTATCTCTTTTGTCATCTTGTTGCTTGACTGATAGGGGAAGGTGATTTCTTGAGTTATGGCTTGTGATTGGCTGGGCTGGAATTTGGTGAAACTGCAGACTGGTGGTGATATCATCTGTTAAAACTAAGCGCAATAATTCTTCCAAACGCTCAATGCAGGTATAATAAGCTGCATGGATTTCTATAATAAGCTATGCTGGTTTTAGAAGCTGTGTGGATTTTATAATGTTGCCTTGTGATGTTTCTTCATTTGAAACCTCAAAATAAAAGTTCAAAAGACTGTTTTCAGCAAATTCCCATCATCTGGCAGCTTCAGTGTTTTAATATTTATTGCTTTTTTTCTTTTACTGTTTTTATCCCTTTTTATATTTTCCATTTTTATAATAACGTGTGTCGATTTTACAACCTGTGTTGATTTTTTTTATAAGCTGTGTCGATTTGGGTTTAATAATCTGTGTCGATTTTACAACCTGGGGGGGTTACAACCTGCGTTGATCCTTTATTTCTTTTAAACAGAAAATAAAACGCAAAGACATTCGATAAATTCCCATCATCAACCCTCCCCCCCTTTCTCTACAACACAACCTGCTTCCTTTTCCCATTACAAAATTACAAAATGAGGCTTCTTCAAACGCAGTGATTTACAGAGAGAGTGAGTGTGTTGCATCACTGTAATCATACAGCAGTGCACGTCTGGAACATGATAACAACGTTTGTTGCAGCCACAGCACTCTCCATTCCTACCCTATCCCTATCCTACAAACTCTGACCATCCCCATAAACACTCCCGACCTCCGAAGAATGAATAAAGCAAGCCCTCCCCATCTGTCGCTGCCTATCCACAGACCCTCATTCCTCGTGAATCATTTTGAGATTGCCTGCGCTTCCCTGGGTCCCCTTGTCTACTCTGACAGGACCCTGCTGTTCCCTGTGCTCCACAGAGGCATCTGTTGGTTTTGTGTTTTTGAGGAATTGTCCCCAGGGGAGCTGATCAGGGGTACACAGCCCCCCCCCCCCTTGTTTCTACTTTATCTCCCCCTCGTTCGGTTGGGGAAGGGAGAGGAGGGGAGAGTGCATCTCAGTGAGAGTGATGGGGTGGAAAAAGAAAGTTTACCTCTTTTTGCAGAAACCCAGTATGGGGAAATGTGCAAAGCATACATGGGTGGCAGTGTGGAGATGTGGTTAGGGGCTTTGGACTCTTGACCAGAGGGTCGTGGGTTCAATCCCAGGTGGAGGACACTGCTGCTGTACCCTTGAGCAAGGTACTTTACCTACACTACCAGTCAAAAGTTTTAGAACACCTCCATTTTTCCAGTTTTTATTGAAATTTACGCAGTTTAATGTACTCAATGTACTCTGAAATTAAAGCATAGAACAAATAAACAATTGGAGATAAAAAAGAAATCATGGAATCATTTTGTTTAACAAAATTTAATCTAAATTTTTGACTCCTCAAAGTAGCCACCTTTTGCAGATATAACAGCCGAACACACTCGTGGCATTCGTTCTACAATGGAAATCAAATATTGTTCGGAAAGTTCTTCCCAACACTGTTGCAGAAGTTCCCACAAATGTGTTGCACTTGTAGGTTGCTTTGCTTTCACCCTTCTGTCCAGTTCATCCCAAACCACCTCGATGGGGTTTAAGTCTGTAAGTCTGGAGACTGTGCTGGCCATTCCATGATTTGAAGCCTACCGTCTTGTTCTTTTCTTCTAAGGTAGTTCTGACATAGCCTGGAGGTATGTTTTGGGTCATTATCTTGCTGTAGGATGAACCCCTGACCAACTAGGCGTATACCAGAGGGTATTGCATGGCGCTGCAAAATGCTGTGGTAGCCGTTTTGGTTCAGGGTGCCACTCACTCTGTGCAAGTCGCCGACTCTGGATCCAGCAAAAGTTTTCAGTTTTTGGTAACCTAAACTTTTTTTTTTAACCTCTGGCAGTTTACCGCTTACCTTTGTACCATTTCAGGTTATTCACTGGACTTGAACTGCTTAAATTTCAATAAAAACTGGAAAAATTGGGGTGTTCTAAAACTTTTGACCAGTAGTGTAGATTGCTCCAGTAAAAACCCAACTGTATAAATGGGGAATTGGATGTAAAAAAATAATGTGATATCTTGTAACAATTGTAAGTCGCCCTGGATAAGGGCATCTGCTAAGAAATAAATAATAAAAGTGTTCAGTATTTTGCATTGAAAAGCATCTAGTAAAAACAGCTGGGATACAAGTAGCCTGTACATGTTATATCTTTGAATTTATTAGTACTGCGCATTTTGCATTGTTCTAAGCCCTACCTCTATCACCCTCATAACGAGTCGGAAACACCAGGAGATTAGGGATCCTGGAGTTAAAGTCCCAACCACAACACCACATCCAACAGGCTTAGAAGCAGGTGCAGCCCTGGCTGGTCTTAACAAGGCTGCCTCTCTAAGCCCCAAGCCCAAGCCCAGTACAGTTCAAACTGAACTAAAGACTCCACGAAACCAGTCCGTAAACTTAATCACGACTAATGCAGCCTAATCTGCAACTGGACGCGACACAAAAATATGCAACTTGTTTTGGTGTAATTGCTGTTCATAAAATCGATTTGACTAGGCTGCACTGTTTCCCCGACAGTGTCATATATTCACAACCCTTTTCCTGCAGTCGGATAATTAAAACCCACATCTATCTCTCTACTTCTTCCATCATCCAGCGCAAATTTCCATGCAAGTATGTGGGTGTTCAGTATTGTAATGTTCTGAGATGTGTAAAGCAACTTTCAGCAACGGCCAAAAGTTTAGCATCCCTTCTATACAGAATTAACTAATTTTGCTTCATAAAGTCAAATGAAACCTGCTGAATAATGTTACGTTAACATATTTAATTACATACCCCTTTGTAGTTTATAATTTTTGCAATATCGTTTTGTAGTTTTTTTGGTATTTAACATGCCTTTGTCAAGGGGAAAGTGTTTGAAAACAAACAGTTGGAGGTATTTTAGGCTCTTGATGCCATGGTAACCACATGTTAATTTCTCTTTTAAATTTAATGTCTTTGTGATGTCATTCAGCATGTAGCTAATGATGTAACAATCTACTGCTCCTTTTTATTTAAACCTCCAGGCATCGTGGCATCTAGTCTATTCATCCATTCATTTTATTTTATTCTTCTATACTGTGCATTTATCTCATTTTATTTTTTCTAAAACCTCAGTCTTCAGGTCCTCCATGGTGGTCCTGTTCCTTGTAAAGTGCTGAACTGCTGCTTCATTTACTTTATTATTTATTATTTGATGCAGTAGATGGTTCTGTATTTTATGATGTACTGTACCTGTCTCTACATATTTTATTATTACATTTTATGCAAAATATACCACATACAAGGTTGCTATCCTTGCATGATGAATATTTTAAGACTGAAATATATATTTTCTTTATTTGCAATTTCACTTTTTATCTTTACCAATATATTCGCACACTTTTACAGGTTTCAATGAATATTACGGAAATATTTTTTTCATTTTTTTTTCTGAATTATGAAATAGTATACGTAAACGCTTCCAAACAAATTTTGAAATATTGGGCAATATATATGTTAATAATAAATGTTTCTGCATTGCATGTAATACCTCAATTCATACACAGTATGAGCTTCAATAAAGTTTGTTGCGGAAGTGATTTTTGGTTTTTGTTTTTGTTGATCTTTCGAAAGCTGTTTATTACACGTGTGCATGTATTTCAAGGATGGAAATAAGGCTCCCGTTGCATAGCAGTTTGATCCATTCCTGGTTTCGCTATGAGTTTGACACACACCTGAGCTTGTTACCTCGCAGACAAAAGCATTGGCACCCTATACTTTAATATATGATCATTCAAGAAAACATGCAGTCTTATTCCCATCCCTGTATTTAATGTATTTTATTAGGAACATTTTAATGTATCCAAGACCAATGTCCCCCTAGAGGCTAGTGAAAAAAGAGAGTCTACCCCAGCCCTGTCGATAAATCTCCCTTTGTCGGGTAATTAAAAGACCAAGATTTGCGATGGGCGTAGCAGGGAACGCGGTTTTTTGAAAGCAGTTTCCAGTCATTTATCATCTTCTAGAGTCACCATGTGACTGATTATAACATCAATAGTGGGAATGAGAACAAAACTTGGTGATAAACTTCACAGCCAGACGACTGTAGGCTAGAGACGCATGCATTATATATAGAGAGAGAGAGAGAGAGAGAGAGAGATAGATAGATAACAAGCAATGCCAATAAAGATTCACTAAAGCATTTTACTGGTTCTTCTGAATATCATTTCTAGCAGAGATCTGCTTACTACCAAATCCTGGACTAGATTGAAGAAGCATTCACACTTTAACACATGCAGCTGAGTGTACTGCATAGACAAGCAGACCGATCCTTCTGTACACCCCCCCCCGACCCGAGACTGATCCTCTCAATACTAAAGAATGCCCACAGCAGGTTTGAATCACAATCGCCTGTTCTCCTAGATATAAAAGTAGGGACATACACTTGCCTCCTGGTCTCCAGTAATGTGCATACTCAACTTTGTTTGCTTAAAACTACGACAAACAGAAACAGCAATAATACACATATACAGCTCTGGAGAAAAGTTTTCGATCATCTACAGGGTTGAACCATCTACTGTTAACGTTACATTATTCAGCAGGTTTCATTCGACTATTAGTTCTATAGGGTGGTGCAAAACTTTTGGCCACAGCTGTACAAAAATAAACGTATTTAATGAATTGATTTATTAGGTAAGTTGAGGAACCAGTTCAACCATATTAATATTTCCCTAGGAAAAAAAAAAAAGAAAAGCAGATGCCTATCTTTTGTCCCTTGGACTTGGTGCACGCTCCTCCATGCATTAAACCCCCCCAGCACCCCGGCCTCTCTCAATAGCCCACTACAGAACGACCCAGAGTGCGAACGGGGGGCAGCTGGTCCCCTGAATAGAAGCACATGCCTTTGTCCCCAGGGGGGCCCGAAAACACTCCCCTCCCAAAGGCCCTCGGCTTCATCCCCATTGTGTCGTGTAGCAGGTGATTTGCAAAGACGTCTAAACACACTGACTCGAAGCCAGGATGCACTAAATTAAATATGCTGTGTTAACTAAACACCAGTGTTGAGAAACATGTGCGTATGTATGGGGCAGGACTGGGAGCAGGCGCAACATTGTAAAGCAAAAAAAAAAAAAAACAATCATTTTCCTACCTGGTGCTTTTCTTGATCGTCGCCTTTTTCATTCTGTAAAAAAAATAGATAAATAAATAAGGGCGTCTGCTAAAATAATAAATACATTATTGTTTTATGTACATTACATATTAATATATTAATAATTATTTTATGGAGCTGTTGTGAGTTCCTATAACCTGTAATGTGTGTTTTTGAGGTGTGTATACATCTGTAACAATGAAACCCTATCCTACTCCAGTCACTTCTTTACTAATCAGTGCAAGCTGTTTGTGGGTTGCAGTTAAAGATCAAAGTACAGTAATTACCGGCACTGGAGGTTGGATTCAGAAAGGCTTGTTTTTAATACAGAGCTTTTGGCAGCTGCAAACTTCTGATAAGAACTGAGATTTCAAAGCTTCTGACCAGAGGCCACAATTAGCAGTGTTTCTCTCTGCAAGGAGAAAAGAAAACTTTGACATGATTTTGAATGATCCTTTTGTAGCAAAAAAAAAAGCTATATAAATAGAAACAGCCCCCTAGCTCTGTACAAAAATGTAATCCATGCAAATTTTGCACTGGAGCGAAAGTGTGTGGGTTTTTTTTGCATATTGGATGCCATCTCAATTAGCATGAGAATAGGCAAAGACTTAGACTTTTAATTAAGGCTTTTTGTGCCCTTGTTTTGTAATGGAGTGGCACCATCATTTTAAAACTGAATCTTAAGCTCCAAACTCCAAACACACTGGAGACCCAGGTCAGGGTAACCCCCAAAAAAAACTAAAAATGTGACCCCCATCCTCAGCTAATCGCCATAGCAACCACCCCTTCACCCTCCCAGGACTTAAAACAAACATGCATAAAAACAGGAAATTTGAATTAATGTGTTTTATTTGGAAAAAATAGATATCTTTCCGCCTTCTGACCATAACAGGCGTATAACATAGACATATATACAATGGTCTTTTATAAATACAAAATATATACAGAAATTAAATTATATAGACAGTATATCTCCAGTGACTTTATACACATTGCGTTAAATTAGGAAATAATAAAAATATAAAATATAATAGAAATAATATTAATTTGGTATTTTTTTTTTAAATGAGGAAGAACAAAATTAAATATCGTTCCAGTTATGTTCCTTCATGTATACAAATATTTTCTTTTAAGGCTTGAATTCAATCAAAAACACGAGTAGCGCTGTGGATTGGATTGAATACATGCCTTCGCTACTTAAATATCTTTTCTTTTTTGGACTGGAAAATGAAATACATAAGATTTTAAATAATAAGTACAACCTGTATCTACGAATGACCAATTTTGAAACTGAATCCCCAAAAAACAAACAAACATTTGTATAAAACAAAATGTAAAAAAAGTGGTATTTTAAAAAACATTTTGCAGTGTTAAAATATAGTACCTTATTTTTTTTCTGAATGCATAATTTATTTATTTATTTTTTTTTTTTATTTTTTTTTTAAATAGGCACTTCAGCATTTTAACCCTTTACATGCCTGAACATGTAGAATGTCAGCTGTTTGAAAACTGGTCATTATAAAAGAGGCAAAATCAGATAAACACACGCTTCTAAAATTCTGTGAAAAGCAGTCTCTTCCACCCCCCCCCCGATAGAATATGGCACTTTTTTTGTTTCTTTTATAAAACAAAGGTCCTGCCTTTTTCTTCTGTAATTATATATAAAATACTTGGTTCTCAAGTCCGTGGAATGTCCGTTGTGTTGTTTGTTTGTTTTTTTTTTGTTTTTTTTAAAGAATAAAGTCAAAAAAGTAGTGCAAATAAGTTCCGGCAAGCTTTCTCTCCAACATATCAATCCACCTTTCATCTCTGGTGAGCTGGTTGTAGTTTTTTCTCCCTCTCCCCACAAAGTAGTCCATTCAAAAAAATAAAATAATTGAGCAGCATGAATAAATAAATAAAGTTATATATATATAGATAGATAGATAGATAGATAGATAGATAGATAGATAGATAGATAGATAGATAGATAGATATAGAAATACGATTTAATGTCCATTCTGCATGTAAACATTTCCCAGCAACATCCTGGTTGTCAATCAAGAAACTTCCTTCTTAAACCTGGAGAGGAAAAACAAAAAAGGAAAATTTGGTTAGAAAAGTGCCACAAATGTATAGGGATGGAAGTTTGATCTGTTCCTGGTTATACTTTGAGTTTAACCCTTTCATGCATGGAATATTCAAAAATCTATTGATTTATATCGCTGAACATATTGTATTCTCATGTGAGGCTTTCATGCATTTACATCTTCCATATATCCCCTATAAAAGATACAATAAAATACTTCTTACTAAAAAAAAAAAGTAGCAGAATATACCAGGGCTGGAAATAAGACTCCCGTTGCACAGCAGTTTGATCCATTCCTGGAGATTGTACTAGGAGTTTCATAAATACACACCCGAGCTTGTTACCTACACGCTGTGGCTAATCAAGCTCGTAGTAAAACCTGAAACGGGAGACACCGCTGTGCAATCGGAGTCCTATTTCCAGTAAAGGGAGAGATACCTACCTCTGTTGCAAAGACGCACTGCTCCGTGTGCTCGGGAATGATGTAAACTGGGTGGTAGGCAGGCTCTTTCGTGAAGGGAGGGACGGAGATGAACAGGTCGGACTTTTTGCTGCCCTGCTTCTGGTGCTGCCCCTGCTGGTGCTGCTGCTTTTTGCTCTCGGCCAGGTTGCAGTCGACCAGTTTCTGCTTGTATCCCGCCTTGTCGTCTGCGCTCAGCTCTGCGTCCTTGTTGGTCACCTTGAAGGGGCTCCCGGGGATGGCTAGGGCCCCCTTGTCGCGAGGGAACTGGGATAAGTTGTTGATGGTTTCCAGGCCGCTGTGCACAGACTTCCCAAGCTGGCTCTTCCTCATCTGCCGCAGGACTGCGACCGCGGCGCAAACCACCAGGAGCAGGGTGACCAGCCCCAGGCAGAAGGACACGGCGAGGGCCACTGGGAAGGGGTCCCCGGAGCCCTCTGGGGAGACGCTGGGCTGCAGGCTGTACTCGCAGCTGGGGCCCATGAAGCCGGAGGGACACTGGCACACGGGGCCGCTGAAGTGGGTGTAGCAGGTGCCTCCGTTCTGGCAGGGAACGGTGCCACAGGCGTCCGATCGCTGGGAGCAGTCGCGGCCGGAGTAGCCCAGCGTGCAGCTGCAGGTGTAGTCGTTGATGCCATCCATGCAGGTGCCACCGTTCCGGCACGGGTTCCGGGCACAGTCGTCGATGTTGATCTCGCACCGCGGGCCGGTGAAACCGGGCCGGCAACGGCAAAGCATGCTGCGCCCCAGATCGAGACACTGACCACCTGGGAGAGGCAAATAAGAGGGTTACAAATCGGCTTGCTTGAAAAGATCTAGCTCAAAAAAGCTTTGAAGGGACTGGAATAAGACTCCTATTGCACAGCAGTTTCACCCATTCCATTTAAAACGAGCTTGATCAGCCAGGGGGTCTAGGTAACAAGCTCAGGTCTTATTAAACTCGTAGTGAAACCAGGAATGGATCAAACCACTTTGCAACGGGAGTCTTGTTTTATTTTATTTTCATCCCTGTTGTCCGACCCGCTGTGGTTTTGGAGAAGCGGGGAGGTGGAGGAGGGGGAGGGTGCTTACCGTTGGCACAGGGGGTGTTGGTGCATCGGTCGATCTTCTTCTCGCAATTGGAGCCCATGTAGCCCACCGGGCAGCGGCAGGAGTACCCCCCCGCTGGCTTCTCCACGCAGGTGCCCCCGTTGAAGCAGGGCCCGTCCGCGCAGGTCATGGCACTGATCTCGCAGTTCTTGCCGTAGAATCCTTGCGGGCAGGT
This sequence comes from Acipenser oxyrinchus oxyrinchus, assembly GCA_030684275.1. NCBI lineage: Eukaryota > Metazoa > Chordata > Actinopteri > Acipenseriformes > Acipenseridae > Acipenser > Acipenser oxyrinchus. Next base: position 956,328 of record CM060281.1, on the reverse strand, counting down.
GCAGGTGTAGTCGTTTTCAAGATCCTGGTTAGAAAAAAACAATAAAATATGTCATTAGTTTCACATGTATGCATTCATTTTTTTTTTAAAAACTTTAATTTGTTGTATTTATTGATCTGTTTGTTAATTTGTTTTAAATTATTAATTGTATTTGTTTTTTTCTTTTAAAACTATGTATGTATGCATGCATGTATATATGTATATATATATGTATGCATGCATGTATATATTTATGTATGTATGCATGCATGTATTTTGGTGGATAATCGACTAGCCTGACTTACATTGCAGCTGCCTCCGTTTTTGCACGGGTTGCTGTCACACTCGTTGGTTTCCAGCTCGCAGTTGGTGCCGCTGAAGCCCGGGCTGCAGGTACAGGTGTAGCTGCCCTGGCCCGTGTTGCTGCAGGTCGCTCCGTTATGGCAGGGCCGGTGGTTGGTGCAGTAGTTCAGGTCCTGGTTGCAGAACAGACCGCCCCAGCCTTCCTGGCAGTTGCATTGCCAGGGCTGACCGCAGGTCCCGTGGAGGCAGCCGGGGTACCGCACGCACTCGTCACAGAGGCGCCCCTGCCACCCGATGCGGCACTTACACTCCCCGGGGCGCTCGCAGAAACCGTGGTTGTCGCTGCACCCAGACACACAGATGGCTGTTTAAAAAAATAAATTAAAAAGGAAAATTAGAAAACTTGAGCGGATTTTTTTTTTTCTGTCCCCTCACACATCGTTTCTTTTTTTTACGCAGACAGGGCGCATTAAGCCCCAGCGCGTGTCCGCGTGTTAACTCACGCTGTCTGCACTCATTGTTCGCCCCAACAAAAGAGCGCGCGCGCACACAGCTTGCTCCCCATCGGCCAAATTTAAAAGACAGGAGAGGGGTGCGGGGGTGGGAGGTTAGCGATTGCTAGGCAACGCTCGGCTGCTACTACAAGTAAATGTGTTAATGGATTTGCTTCTTTGCATTTCACCAGCAGACTCGGGGAGAGAGAGGGTGTATTAACTTACGTTCTGAGCAGTATTCGCCTCTCCATCCGGCCAGGCAAGCGCGGTTGCCCGCTTCGTCGCAAGTGTAGTGGCCGAAGGTGTCGTCTCTGGGCCGGCAGTAGTCCGAGCAGCTGTCTCCGTAGTAGTAGTCATCGCAAACGACGTGGTAAGAGTAGCGCAGCTCGCTTTGCTCGCCAAAGTGGACGTCCTGAGACCAATCCTCGCCAACTGCCAGTCTCCGACGGGTTGCCAAGCGACTGATCAGATTAGATGGGTTTTCTGAGAGGGGAAAAATAAATCAAATGCATTCACATATTGCACCTTTTTTTATTACATAAACAAATTCTCGTTGGAAATAAAAGCACTGCAAGTGCCAATTTAGCAATACTATTGGCTTTTATCTTAGACTTCAATCGTTTCTTTTGGATTGTAAAACTGAATCAATTGCTTTAGCGTCCCCATTCTCGTATACTTGTTAGAACACGGGCACCCTCGTCTCAGTCACTCGCTCTTGTACTCTGTAACTAAAGTGGGTCTTGAGTCGCCCCCTAGCAGGATTAGAGGTACTGCACTCTTACCTGTGGACTGTTCCGCAGATTCTGCGTTCCAAGCTTCAATAATAAGAGAAAAGGTTCCCTATTAAAATAAACAAAAAAAAGAAAACGATTAAGATCGTCATAAAACAGCAAACCACAGATGATCATTACAGTTTTGCAAATATAAGTATTCTTCTGTATTTGTTTTTTCTTAAGTTTGCAAACTTACCGGCCATTTGAAGTGGAAGGGGATTCGGATAGACGCGGTGCGGGAGATCGAGCTGTGGTCGGCGGAGGTGATTTCGGTCAAGGCGGTTCCGTAGGTGCAGGGCGGCTCGGGGGAGATGACAGCCTGGGCATGCTTCAGACAGACCCGGAAAAAGATCTGACACTCCCGAGGGTTACTGCAGACGCCTCGGGAGCTTGTAAAGGAATGAACTTTCAATTCAAAAATACCGGAGGAAGAGACCTGTTGAGGGGAGAATAATAATACTACATGGTAAACGCACTGTGCGTAAAAAATAAAACCGCATCACAAAAAAAAAACAGAGTAAACAATTAAACCTCGATTTCCATTAATACTTACCAGATGCGTGGAAAGCAAGCTCAGAAAACACGTTAAGACATATAAAGTCATGTTTGAGGATTGCTTTGGGTCTGCTATCGACTCGGATATAGTATACAGCACAGAATCCAATTCGCTTCCAAGTGGGTCGCAAGTATAATCTATAGTATAGCAAGAGATGGAGGAGCGTGTTACAAAATAATATCCCGTTGCTCCCTCTTGCCTCTGTTCTGGTCTGACTTTTCGAGGTTGTTTTTAATGCTGGAGAGCCGCCCGACTCCGTTTTTATAGACAGGCGGGTGGTGTCAGATTCCTCCTGCCCCGCCCACTTCGCCTCCACTGCCGCCCCTCATCCCGAATTACACACGCTGCTCCACGGGCCAAATGGTCAAAGGAGGGAGGGAGGGGGGTCGTTTAGTATGGGGGGGGGATGCGTTATTAAAGATTGAGAATTAATGTAAGAACCGCGTGTATTAAAAGCATTGCTTTTAATTTGATCTAGCGATTGAATAAGGTTAGGTTTGCAGTGAGCGAGGCAGTGTGTTATATGTGCGCCTATAGGAAGCTGTGACATCTGTGGAACTTGTTGCTGTTAAGATTGGTATACATTACACGAGACGCATGTGCACATTTCGATGCTCCCGATGTACAGAGCGGGGTATTTTTAAAATGTACATTTTATTTTAAGTGTGTATGCATATTCTTTAAGTGCATGCGGTCCGTAGTTAAATTGATGGGTACGTGCTTGGGGTACAGTCGATTTTGAATTGAATTGGGTCCCATATCGGAATTTGACAAATTTGCTATAAATTTATATATTAATGTATATATTAATTTATGTATATATTAAATTTAGCTGGAGATGCATATACAATATTAACGTTTGCATTATCAAAAGGACTAAACAAATGCGGGCCCGGAATTTTTCTAAAGTTGCACCAGGTGTTCAAGTTTAAGTTAATACCGCTTTCCTTACATAGAGTTTTTTTTTTTAGTTTTTTTTTTTTAGTAATGTTGCTTGGATTATTTGAAGCGTCTCATTGTCAATAATAGATTGGTATATATTGATTTTGTTACAGAGCAAGACCTTGTTCTAAACTAAATGATAGTGTTTGTCTCTGAAATCTGTGCGTGCCTTCGCAGTATCGCGTTGCATTAAGATGTTGTGGATGAATGGTTGATATCCTGATATATATATATATATATATATATATATATATATATATATATATATATATATATATATATATACGTGCACTGTTCCAGCTTAACCGTTTTAAATATGCAAACAGAAACGCGTTTTCTTTAACTTCTTATTGTGAGTCATCTTTGTGTCGCGTGCCGTCCTCGATTCTTTTGATAAAGTTCCATTTTTTTTTTTTAGTTGCTTAGTGAGTGGGAGAGAGCCCGGCGGTGTGTGTGAGTGTGTGTGTGTGTGTGTGTGTTTGAAAGAAGGGGACAGTTGAGAGCCCCCCCCCCCTTCCCTCAAATCGGCTTTCTCCTTTATTCTTTTGAGAAATTCTAATTGTACTGGCGCGTGCGTCTTCTTAAACCGCGCAGGCCCGGGGAGGGAGCGGGGGTGGGGGTGGTAGTCGACAGGGGCCCATTGTGGCGGGCCTTTGTTACGTCGGTTTGGCCCATCGGTTTGGGGCTGAAGGGGGTGTCTATTTGGGGATAATTGCTTTTGTGGACGCCTCGTGCTTACAGCTGTATGGTAATCAGGCACACCTGCCTTATTGCTCCTAACCCCCCTCCCTCTCTCGTGCGCTTCAGCTGCTATGCAAGCAAAACCCACTCCCATCGATCCAAACTTCAGATTACATTTTATAACGCATTGTTAATTCACCAACATCTGCTAGAATTGCAATACAGCAGCTAAAAAAACACACCGAGACAGACAGACAGGCAGGCAGGCAGGCAGGCAGGCAGGCAGGCAGGCACACTTCTTGCAACTAGTTTGGTGCGTCGTTTTACACATGTCCTGTTTAACTACAAGTGGTGGTTAACTTGCTTTTTTTTAAATTATTATTATTAATTTTATCAAATAAGATCTTAAAATCCATTCACCGTAGCAAACACAACACCGTTACTAATTCAAACCTAAATAACGTTTTAAAGATTGTATTAGTTTTATTCTTTAAAAAATAATAATAATAATAATATTTAGACGCAGGTGAATACGCTACTTTCCCTAATAAAAATGACAATACAAAAAACTACACTTTTTGTGCTTCACACGTGCAACAGTGATTATACAGAACTTTGTTTAAAAAAAAATCCCTGCATTATTAAAAACAGCCTCACTTTTTAAATATCTGCAAAATAAATACATAGGCTGTACGTGCGTGCAAAATTTTACCACGTTCAGTTTACTATTTATGTATCTTTTATAATGTATTTATTATTATTTTTTGTTTGCACAGGTAAACTTCTCTAACTCCATAGGAGTTCACACAACATGTTTTCAAATTTCTAAAACTTAAAATTAAAATCGTGACACACACACACAGGCTACACTTGGGAGTTGGTCAAACAGGCCGTATCTCCCCTACCCTGCCCGCGCCTCCTTTTCCTTTTGTAATGACGGCAGACGGACAGTCCAGTGAAATCTGTGCTATTGTTTTGGGCAGCAGTGGCGAGGAGGGCGAAGCCTCTATTATGATTCTCGACAGAGGGTCCCCTGTTTGCCCCGCAGGCGCGGGACCGACTTCTGCAAAGCGAAGTGTGTCTACCATATGCCCTTCGTAACAATGCGAGCAGCAGCAGCAGACTGGAGGAGATACCCTCTCCATTCTTCCATACGCGGTGCATAGCCGCGGTCTTGCACGGCGAGAGATAACATTCTGCTCCTTTTACAAACGCACACACAAGGGAGAGAAAAAGCAATCCAATTATTGCTTACGCTATAAGATTTAACCTGTTACCCGGTAAATGCAATTACAGGAGTGTGAATTTGGTGACATGCCTTACCCCGTCCCCCAAAAAATACAATTAAACAAATAAATAAAAATAAAACAAAGTTATTAATACATTATTTTGAGAAGGTGTCGGGCGAAAGTTATAATTCTCTTCTCAAAAAGCAGTATTTCTCACACAGGTTTTCCAAGACACGATCTTAAAGCTAAACGTGTTAATAATGTAATGCATTTTCTTCCGTAGGATTGAACTGGATTTTTAGAATTTGCCTTGTGAACCTGTGCCGGTGTTTGCACAGTTTATCGCTAACCCCATAAAAGCGTGTTTGGGTAACGCGATGCATTATACCTACACCTGCTTAGGATATCTTATTAACTACAAAACGTCTTAAAACGTTAGCGTTTGAGGTGCCGTTTTCCCTGCCTTTATTACTGAAAACTCCCTTCCACTCAGATCTTTAGATAAGCGTTTTGCAATAAAAGCTGTCCCTGACTTATTTTCCCCCTATAGCTCTCCAATAAAAGATACAAAGAAAAGAAAAAAAAAACTTTGATTACTTTGCAAGTTGTGCTTGCAACCGGCGCACGCCCTCCTTACTTCAAATAGAAGATAACAACTTTTTTTTCGATTTTGGCCAGAAGTTTGGCGTGTGCCAGTGGTTTAAAAAAAAAATCAATGAATTGTTCCCCCTCGATCGCTTGAGGTTTTGTTCTTGGTTCAGTTTGCCACATGTCCAGGGAGAATCTAATCTTTTGATTTTTTTTTTTTTTTTTTTTTTTCGGGGGAGGGATTGGACAAAGGGCAGCTTTGTAAACTGTTGCTCCCCAGAAAACCAATTGTAATTGTAATTAAGGCAGCGCGTGCCTCAGCTGTCCGCCCTCAGCCGCGACTGTATCTCTGGCACGCTCCGGCTGCACAGCACACCACAGGAGAAAGGGGGAAAAAACCTAATAATTATTCCTTTGTCATTCTCAGTAGCCTACCAGTCTACACGATTATCTGTAGCTTTCTCAACGTGGGCTCCGGCTACAACAATGGAAGTCGGCTTTTTTTTTTCTTCTATAGGCTAATACGCTGTTTTTGTTGTTCTAGATAATAACGGTGTTGATCCTGTAAACAAACAAACTATTACTGGCTCCAGTATGCTAAAAACAACACAAACACAGACAGTCCGGACAACTTTTGTCGTGGATTTCGACAGCACAGATGTATAAATCTGCATTAATTGCATTGACCTGTACTGCAGTGCCATACCAAACTATAGTATGTTGTATTAAAAGCAGAGTTAAAATAAAACAAAACGATTTAAAATGAGTCCTCATTTTTGCATTCCTAATTGTACCTGTGCTGCACTTTTCAAAAGCGTTTTCGGGTATCTGTCCGCCTATCCAAAGCAATGCCCAATATCATGTATTTTATGGTGTGCACTGTCGCATATTGCACATATTAAAAGCATGCACAATTATTTACGTTACATACTGCGCGTACTATAGGACGCTACCCCGACTGATAGGGTTCTGTGTGTTGTTGTATGCTGCGTGTTGGGCAAATGTATAGCACAGATGTATGCTAATTGAGGCGCATCGCAAATGGCACGCGTTTGCCACACAGGTGTCACTCCGGTGTTGCGGTCGAGAGAAGGATTGCGCGCGCGGGACAGACTCTATACTACTAGCAGAACTCCATTGAACCATCTGTCATCGCGCGCTACAGCAGACCTATAAAAAAAAGCGAGAGAGACGCGTGGCTTGCAATGGAACCGCATCTGTGGCGTGCCTAACTTGCACCGACGTCACTTATCCGATGAGGACAACAGTGCAATATTATTATGCGTGTGCATCTTGTTAGCCCGCCGAGTTTCATCCTCATCACGGTACTTCCGGGTGGCTATGTATTTACAGGCACACAAAACGTGGCAAGATATTTATGCACAAACTTTTTTTTTTTTTTCAATTCTGTGCGGCGATGGAGTTTGCAGACCGCTGCGCTAGCTGTTCCATGCGTTCACCTTGGTCGTTATTTTACGCTGGACTGTAATGAATATACATTAATACTATATATTTTTTTTGTATATTCCCAACGTACTTCGCCATATACGGATAGACAAATCAGTACAGGCAGCAATCATGCGTTTAGAAAAAGGCCAACTTTACACCTATAAATAACAGTATCAGTCTGGACCTGTACAAGCGTGTGTAGGACTTCGCGCTTAAATATTTCAACAGATTTTTTAAGATTAGCGTGGAATGGTATTAAGACTCATGTTGCGTTGGAGTTTCAGATGAAATTGAACAGAATCGTGCGGAAAAGCACCGAATTTCTCCCACGTGCCCAGAGGCGAGGTTTTAAATGGTGCAGTAATAACCCCAGTTAGTTCTCATGCGGAGGCGTGAAACGCGTGCTGGGGCGAGGCGGAGAGGGTTAGGTGTCCAGGGTCTGTGGAGGTGTTACTCGGTAGCATAAGGCAGCAGAACCCGCCTCCCCCCTCTCCCAGCACCCCTTTAAAAAAAGGTGTAAAACCCGTCGCCATCAGACGGAACCGGCTTCATTCTAACTCGTTCACACATGCCGGTGAATGTTTTTGCAAATTAAAACCGCCAGACGTCAATTTGTATATATATTGTCACATTTTTTTTATATTCCCAATGCAGTTTGGTCACATGCTTCACATACGGGTGATGACGCATGGTGAAGTGGGTTTTGTTTTCTTTACAAATGCCTTCAACTCACACGCTTTAACACGTCGGCTTCGTTCTCTGCAGTTTTTTTTATGTACGTTGATCGACTGCACACTAAAAGATAAAACGGTGTACAGTCGAGCCATTTTGCTTACGTTCTCAACACAGGACCATTTGCATAGAACATCCTCAATATACACACCGTTGATTTATTAAAATCAGACAGAACGCGCTTAATTTTAGTCGTATGGGATGCAATTTGTAATGTTAATTTGTAACACATGATAACGGTACTCAACTAGCATACGGTCCGCTGTATAACCATGGGCTGGTAGGTGTACCATAGGGCGAGATGGGTTCAAGTCGTCCCGTATCTATGTCTGTCTACCTACATGGATGTAAATAAGACTCCCATTGCATAGCAGTTTGATCCCACTGTAGCTAATCAAGCTGGTCTTAAAACCTCGAATGGGGGTAAACTGCCGTCCATCGCTGATCTATCTATCCATCTCTCTATTCATCCATTTGTAGGTGCCTGTAAGTTGTTTTTTTTTAATTGCAAGTTATCTTCCATTTGCTTTCAAGCCAATGGTACACACCTCAAATGGCACCTACCTTACAATTATAAGAAACAACATCAATTCCAAAGTAAATCAACACCCGCCCCGGGTCGCACCTCAGCACCCTGCTAAATGAAGTCCTGCTACACTTCAGTGAGGGTGCCGAGCATGCTGGGCTGTTCAAGCCCTCTTTCACACCTCAGCACCGAGCTCCTGGGAAAGGCATGCTGCCCAGTTCCCATCAACCCGGCTTCACCCCACAGCGCCACACTCTCCTGCTTGTCATCGTTGTCACAATGGCACGACCGGTTCTCAAGCACACACTGCGGAATTTACTGTGGAGGTCAGCGGGTTGACAGGTTACCAAAACAACGTCATCGCGTTCCAATATTTGTGAACGTCTCTGAAAGAATTACTTTAACTTAAGATGTGCGTATATCTATCGTGGAGCAACATAAACGCATTAAGTGGGTTATAAATACAGTACTTTCAGTATATCTTACAATAACTACATTGCAAATTTAAAAGACGTCTTTTTTTTTAAATATCGTCACCTTTTTTATTCAAATAAAGTTTTCAGGTATCTGTCTGTCTATGAACGTACAACACCTGCAGCAGAGTCTCTTGCTTTGAAAACGTGCAGACTCCTGGGGGCAAAATGGCCAAACAAGCAATTTGTCATTTAAATCACAACGCAGAACTATGAGCTTGTCATTCTAAAAAATTCAAAAGCAATAAACATCCCGTGCAATTTTTTTTTTTTTTTTTAATATAAAACTAACATCCTTTTCTGATAAGGAATCTGGAAAATATACTAAGTTATGTCCATCTGTAATAATAATAATAATGCTGGCCGGGTGCCATACATCATAAAGAAGGTAATGAAGTCATTTTCATAAAACCCCCGCAGATCCCGAGTATTATGTTTAAAATACATTTAAAAAAAATACAACTAAAACACTCTCTCCTGCGGTGTGGTATGTATGTGTGTACGAGCACCCTGTCAAACGTTAGCCAAAATGCCAACGATAACAACCCATTCATTTCTCAAAGGAGCTTTATATACTAACAACAAACTAAACAATGAAAAACAAATTAAGAATAAATACTACTGTATGAATCGAGAGGAAATGTTTCGCCATTTCCAAAAAAACAATCCGTTGACTGTGTGTTTATAAGGGGGACAAATTCAACAAATAACAATAACTCCGCCGGGCTTCCTTCTGGTGTAGTTTGACACCGAGTTGTGTTTTTTTCCTTGTAGAAACACCTGATTGTCACCCAGCACCAAGGAGTAAGCAGACTCCTTTATCCGCGGAAAGACGAGCACAGGTCGGTGTCAAATCGTTGGACCGCGCCGTGCTGGGCCAGCAAATAGAATTGTTCGTGATATTTGAGTTCAGGACAAAGTTAACGGATTTAGGTTGGACTTTATATACAAAAAATAAACCACAACATAAGAAAAATGGTGACTTACATTCTACTCAAAATGAAGTCCACCTATAAAAATAAAAAAATGAAAAAAAATGGCACCTGCATATTTAACCCATTTTTAAGTTAATTGTCATGTTGTCAAGCCAAATATATCCAACTATCTTAATACTTAAAGAAGAAAGTTTGTGTCTGTCTGTTTCTTCATGCATTCGGGCCCTGCAGGAGTCAGTGCAGCCAAACTCTGCACGGCCTCCTCTTTCATCCAGGGGAAGGTCCAGGGCTATATTTGGATCCAAAATGTTGCCCCCCGGGGGTACTTTTAGTAATCCCCATTGCTGGATCACTACAGTAACCGTGTATCTCAATTAAATAAACCCACAAAACCAAAAAAATAACAAATTTAAAAAAATGATAAATAGCAAAAAACAAACAAAAAAAAAGTTTAAAAAAGGTAAGGGGTCCGAGCACATTGTGTAACTTATAGGAAACCATAAGGCTACAGTTCCCCGATTTGTCATGCATGAAATATTAAATTTCCCCGGGCAACGCCTGGTACTTCAGCTACTTCTGTATAATTGTCTTGATAGAACCAGTGATGATGATGATGATGATGATGATGATGATGATGATGTGATGACGTGCTTACCTACGCATATTAAAAGCATGCCCCATGATTGCCGTTACATACTAAGCGTAGCTTTGCAAGTAATCTTAATAAGACATTGCTACAATTCTGTGTTATCGTGTTTTACTAAAAACCACTCCGCTTGCTAGGTTTCTGTGTGTGCTGTAGCCTCTGCTGTGTCTGGGATACATTGTTGGGTCCTACACCCGATTTATGCAAACGGCGCAGCCCCAATGACACTATCAAGCACATTGTTCGTTTTATTCGGTTTATTATTTTTGACAACGCCAGTTGCTATGCAGATTTCAAACTTACAACAAAGCTCCAGACTGAAGATTTGGGGAGATAAGCTCTCGACTGGCGAGTATAGGAATTCGGGTGACGTCACAGTTCACCTGTGGCTGTCAGTCGGCTTGGGTACTTAAGATGGAACGAGTGGAGTTGGAGTTCAGTTGAAAAAATAATAATCTTGTGGCTACAGCATAAGTTATGATGCCAGTTCTGTCACCAAGACTGAATTGCATATTGTTATCGAGTACTTACGGTTGCCAAAATAATATCGTTTTTTTTTTTGTTTTGTTTTTACGAATAACGTTTTGTTTTGCAGGAACGAGGTTGTTTGCAAAATATGTATTCTTTGTCCGCCTCTCAAACAATGATGTCATTTCTGCACCTGCTGTTTCTATTGACTAAACGTTTAGCAATAAAAACAATAGCTAGCTGGTGATGCTGGCGAGAATACAAGGCTTAGAGGCGAAAAAAGAAGAAAAAAAACCACTACAAAAATGTGTGTTTCCTAGCAAGATCAACAGCGATTTCAGTTTATTTTCAATACTAATTCTATAAACATTGCACAAATATACAGAGCTGCAATGCTCTGTGTGTGTGTGTGTGTGTGTGTGTGTGGTTCCTTACAGCACCAGGTTTTCTGTTTTTTTCACTTAGCAATCCCTTATAAAACTTTCCCCACAGTAAAAGCACAACAAAGTAATAATACAGCACAGTGAAAGCGTGGCAAAGCATAGGCACGCATCGTGAAGAATAGCGAGTTCAAGCATATTAATAAACATGGCAAACCTGTGGTAAATGCAAAGTATATCTAAAGTAAAGCTGCAAAACCGTGGTAAACTTTTATATAGAATATATGTGTAATGGGCTGTTTTATTAACACCACATCGATCCAAAAGTAAATGATAGTCCTGGTTAAAACAGAAGTAGGCAGATCATAAGGAGTTAAATAAAAAAAATACCGTGCGAAAATACCGTGGTAAACTTTTATAAGGGAAGTGGCGTGCAATTTAAAATTACAATGGATGTTACATTGTTCTCCGCCTACATCTTAATTGTGAAGGATATGATAAGCACTTTATCACAGAACTTGTTGCTGTTAATCGAAATCAACCTAATTGCAATTTATGACAGCTTATCAACGGAATGTTTGCGTGTTCTGCAAATTGCCAAAACACAGCAGCTAGATGCTCCCCTCACTCCCACCTGCCCCAGAGAATACAAGTTCACAGCGTTAAGGGTAAAGACCGTGGAGGAAACCAGGCTCGGGCTCGCAGCTTTTAACACGACCCAAGTAAATATTTACAGATATTTAAAACTGGCAGCTTTGTGGGAAAGTGTACAGCCCTGCCATGGAAAGGTCTCTCTTAACCAGCTCCAGAGCCGGTGCAGCGAAAAACACACTTTAATGAAGTAATTAGAAGTATTTGAAAGGGCTTTTAAGAAGTTATTAGTCTTTCCGTGCGGGCTTTTTAATCTCCCGTGCATGGGGTATATGGAGAATACTGAAACAGTGATGAATTCATATAGAGAATACTGAAACAGAGGAATTAATATGGAGAATACTGAAACAGTGAGGAATTCGATGTGTTAACATACGTCACAGGGGGATGCCAAACGCATGGGCAGAAACCAACGTCAGAATGCATATCTTATTATTATTATTATTATTATTATTATTATTATTATTAATATTAATAATAATAATAATAATAATATTTATTAGCAGACGCCCTTATCCAGGGCGCCTTACAATTGTTACAAGATATCACATTATTTTTACATACAATTACCCATTTATACAGTTGAGTTACCTTAATGGGGGTATAGATATGAGGGAAAATACTTTCTTGTTAATACTAATAACCGCAACTTGAACATGCAACTGTAGCATTTATTAATTTTTTTAATACGTTAATTATTTTTGCATTTTCCATCTACTACGTTTAAATGCTGTTGGATACATGCAAACTATCCGTAAAGGGTTTAGTAGCAGAGTATTTTTTTTTTAAATTTTCCTTTTATCTTCATTTTGTCATCTAACCGGGCAACAGCGGACGAACACCCATCGTGACTTTGCCGAGGCTCGGGAGTTGTTAAATAGACACGGTGCTGAGCGCTCGTATACGCTTATCTGAATGTATATACAGCACTTTAATCCAGTATAAACAAACCAGTATCCCCCCTCTCTGCAACACGACGCGACACACAAACCAACACGCATTCCAAATGAACGCGCTGGTTGCACGCACATTTACTGTCACGAGGATTTGCAACTGGAAAAAAACCCGCTTTGAACAAACTCCAAAGGTGTTCTAGAGTTTAGATTTAACTGGGGATGGTAATTAAATGTCGCTTATTTTTTTTTAATACACAGTCAACCAATACCCCCGCAATACATATGAATGAAACGGTGTTTTTGCAATTCTTCTATGAGCTTGCGGTTGGATCAAATTTTCTGCACATTCCACCTTTATAAATATCGGTAATTAATTATAAGTATTGCATTACCACTAAACATCTAGATCTGCTTGCAAATTATTATTATTATTAACCGCATTATAACTTGGAAACCAACTTAAATTTATTTTCTGTATTTCCCCAACTTCCATTCCTATAATCCGTTGTTACTCAACTTTTGACTTTACATTTTAGTTTTACAGCTACACATATCACAAACGATTCGCGCTAAATTACAGCTCCAATTCATGAAAGCCGCAGCACTGCTCCTTGTCAGGTTATGTTCGTGTGATGTGTCGGTGGTATGCAGCGATAATCTGCGGATTGGCCGCTAAACGTTTCAATTGTTGTTATTAGGGGTTAATGTGTTACACGCTGGATCTCAGAAGAATGTAAATGTGATCGCTTATAATGTGATATTTTGTAATGTGATACTTTTGTTAACAACTGTAAATCGCCCTGGATAAGGGCGTCTGCTAAGAAATAAATAAATAAATAAATAAATAACGTATCTTAAATGGTTAACAGAACCGACAGTTTAATCCTAATATAAAAGCCATTACCACCTGTTTGCTAGCTACTCAGCCCTCAGGATCGTGCGGACCATTATATTGCAGACGTGTGTGTGTGTGTGTGTGTGTGTCTGTGTGTCTGTGTGTGTCTGTGTGTGTGTCAGTGTGTGTGTGTGTGTGTGTGTGTGTCAGTGTGTGTGTGTGTGTGTGTGTGTCAGTGTGTGTGTCAGTGTGTGTGTGTCAGTGTGTCAGTGTGTGTGTGTGTGTGTGTGTGTGTCAGTGTGTGTGTGTCAGTGTGTGTGTGTGTGTGTGTGTGTGTGTGTGTGTGTGTGTGTGTGTGTCAGTGTCAGTGTGTGTGTGTGTGTGTGTGTGTCCTGGTGGTTACAATCACTGCCGCAGCTAAGTTTTGCTATATGGTTTCCACACAATCCTGTACATATTATAGTTACTTCGTTTTTTGTATGACTTCCACTAATGCTAGATTTGCATATTATAGACATGTTGCATTTTTCTCCTCTGATGCATTATGAGCATCAACAATTTACTCAAAGCCTCCACTGGTGTTTTCTACTATTATAACAACCTTGACTTGCATAAAGAAGGAAAAACATTGAGTGAAATAGCTCGCATCACTCGATTTTCAAGGTGTGGTATCCGAACCATCATCAACAAGTACAGAGAAAGATCATCTGTCATTGACAAACCCAGGACTGGAAGACCCAAAAACCTGTCTAACAACGATGAGCAATACTTGAAGATTATATCCTTAAGGAAAAGAAAGAAGACAAGTGTTGAATTGACAACAGAACTGGCAGAAGGCACAGGTGTCGTTGTCCATCAAATCAACGGTCCGAAGGTCACTCTTGAAATCAGGACTTAAAGGATGTGTTGCAGTAAGAATACCTCTGTTAAGAAAGGGGAACACGACTAAATGGCTAAAATATGCACACAAACACAGAAATAGGACTTTGGAACAATGGTCAAAGATGCTTTGGACTGTTTCACCTATTCCAGGTTTTAATACATTGATTAGCACCAGTGTGTGGGCAACACGCTCGGGTGTCTCTTATTAAACTCATAGTAAAGCCAGGAATGGATCAAACTGCTATGCAATGGGAGTCTTATTCCCATCCCTGCAATACTAATCCTATACAACACCATAACAGACAGGCAACGTGCTACCACTACTGTGCTGCATTTGCATCCATTAGATAATGAAGATTGGGCTAAGTTTGCTTTAAAAAATCCTTCGATAAGATTGCATTTGAATAAGATAAGGATAAGGACCGGCCAAGCTGCCTGTATTTGGCACCTGGGTAAATACGGGGCTGTTGCGTCTCAATGCCAGGAACTGGATCAGACTGTCCCGACAGCACCAGATCCTCTCGCCCCTTACCGTATCTTTGAGGGGGGGTGCGTGTGGTTTAATAAAAGAAAGACAAACAGAGGTGGGCACTGTTTAGTTTTCCCTGGTTCCTCCAGTCCGCGTCTGCAGCGCCGAGTAAAACAACAAGTCTCAGGAACCCAGGCGAATTTTAAACCCTTTTTAAAAAAGACTTCCTCCCATTCAAGCAAGGTTTGAGGAGAACAACATAAAAGGCACGTTTTGGGTTATTTAAACGTTTGTTTAAATGGCTTTTTGTTTTTCCAAGGGTCTCTGTCTTTCTTTGCCGATTTCCTTAAAAAAAAATACTGACTGCGAGGGTTTAGCCGTGGTGAAATAACAGCTTGATTTTAAAAAAAAAAAACTGCAGTACAAGCATGGGATTGTATAAATACCTGCTTTTGCACAAATAACTTTGCTACACAAGTAAAGCATACTGCACCACAGAGGAATGGTTAATGTAAATGTTTTTACAATTCAAAGGCTACGTTACAAACTTCAATAGGGTTCTGTTCTGGGTTTGCAGATTGGCTCCTAACTAGGATCTAGTGTACAGCGTAGTCCAGATTAGACCACTTGTTCAATTTCAGATTTTCTAGAAGTATGCAAGCCCCATCCCTACACAGGTGTACAGCCTTATAGAACTGTCCCATAGTAAAAACACAGCAAAGTGTAATTTAGCACAGTGAAAGCATGGTAAAACATAGGGAAGCATTGTAAAGCACAGACAGGTGCGGTAAAGCATAGGGAAGCATTGTAAAGCACAGAGAGGTCTGGTAAAGCATAGGGAAGCATTGTAAAGCACAGAGAGGTGTGGTAAAGCATAGGGAAGCATTGTGAAGCACAGAGAGGTCTGGTAAAGCATAGGGAAGCATTGTAAAGCACAGAGAGGTCTGGTCAAGCATATGGAAGCATTGTAAAGCACAGAGAGGTCTGGTAAAGCATAGGGAAGCATTGTAAAGCACAGAGAGGTCTGGTAAAGCATAGGGAAGCATTGTAAAGTACAGAGAGGGATGGTAAAGCATATTAATAAACATGGTAAACCAGGGTAAACTGTGGTAAATGCAGAGTATAACCATGGGAAAAAAAAACATGGGGGGGAACTGCAAAAATACAGGGCAATGTAGAATATCATTTAGACTTACTGAACACATTTAATTAAATAAAAAGCCCAATGTAATGTTTTATTTACCTATTAACCTGCTAATCTCGCTCAAAGTAAATTACAAGTTCGCTTAGAACAGACATACGCACAAACATATGAAGTTAAATAAAGTAATTCTTTCAGAGACGTTCATAAATATTGGAACACGATGACATTGTTTTGTTAAACTATCAACCCGCTGACCTCCACAGTAAATTCCGCAGTGTGTGCTTGAGAACCGGTCGTGCCATTGTGACGACGATGACAAGCAGGAGAGTGTGGCGCTGTGGGGTGAAGCCGGGTTGATGGGAATGGGATCTGGGCAGCCTGCCTTTCCCAGGAGCTCGGTGCTGAGGTGTGAAAGAGGGCTTGAACAGCCCAGCATGCTCGGCACCCTCACTGAAGTGTAGCAGGACTTCATTTAGCAGGGTGCTGAGGTGCGACCCGGGGCGGGTGTTGATTTACTTTGGAATTGATGTTGTTTCTTATAATTGTAAGGTAGGTGCCATTTGAGGTGTGTACCATTGGCTTGAAAGCAAATGGAAGATAACTTGCGATTAAAAAAAAACAACTTACAGGCACCTACAACTGGATGAATAGAGAGATGGAGAGAGAAAGAGAGATGGATGAATGGATAGAGAGAGACAGAGATAGATGGATGGATGGATGGATAGATAGGCTGGATAGAGAGATTGATGGAGAGAGATGTGGATGGCTGGAGAGAGATGGATAGAGAGATGGATGGATAGAGAGAGATGGATGGATAGATAGATAGGATGGATAGAGAGAGATGGATAGAGAGAGATGGACGGCTGGATGTAGGGAGATAAATGAGGTAGTGAGGTGTTTACAGCGCACACACACTCTCCCCTGGTTTATGGCACTCTCAGTGCAGCATCGCTGGGTTCTCAGTGAGCAGAGGGGAGGTGTGAACCAGCCTGTTTACTCCCTGTCTCTCCTCCTCCCCCTGCTTCTATTTCTCAAGGCGTTTACCTTGTTACCAGCTTGTTTTCTTGCTAAACAGAGCACAGAGAAACTTGGGGGTTGTTTTAATGGGTTTTTTTGGGGGTTTAAAGGTATAACCGTTTTAAAATGATTTCGGTTTATAAGAACTGGCTGAGCGCATTATGTTCTTTGCATCAGCTCCAGCCCCCAACCCCTTCCCCTCAGTACAACACAACTCTGCCCAGTGGTGACTATTAAACACAAAAATACAAAATCTTCCCCAGATCAATCACAAACACCGTTCCAGAAAGCCCGCCAAAACCTTTTTAACAACATACTGCAACATGTATCTGTGCACAAGACACACATATGCAATTCAATGCTTCATGCATGCAAAGAACAAGAAGAAACTGTATTTTACAATCCAGCTTTACAATACAGCAACTAATATCACAGACTCGTTTATAATTCTTATTCACTGCATGCTTACTAATAAAGTTAACACTAAGTAAACACCTATATTTAGCTTGCATGTGTTTGACAGTGGTGAAACATTTGGGCAGAATTCTACATGCTTGGCTTCTCTAAACTGTTAGCGTCCCTACTTTAGGTAAGACGCGCTCAATTCAGGGCCAGTCTGTCAGTGTGAGATTTCATCACAATGCCAGCAGCTCTGCTTGTGATGTCAGCACTGATAACAAGCTGCTGTCATTACCTCAGTGACCCCTGATCAGTCCCACACACATCTGTTGCATTGTGCGAAGCAGGAGTGGATACCAGTTGATAGATTTTTAACACACTGATCTCTGTAGGTTTAAACCCTCAATTTCAAGACACGAAATTAGATTTTTAAATCCGGTTTCTACTACTATAACATTAACAGCCCAGTTTACATAAAAGAAAAGAAAAAAAAGTATATTATATATCCTTCAGTCACTGTGTGTGTGTATTTTATAATGCAACATGTTTTGGAAGGGCAACTTCTCAGACTCCATAGAATTCACACCATTTTCTAAACAATTTTTGTAACATGGTTCTGATGTGATACCATGATATTGCAATGCATTTGCAATCTTTGTTCGTTCTTTGAGTGGTAATAGGTTAGAGTTGAAATGTTTATTAATATATAAAAGATAAACAACAACAAATAACAGGTGTTGGCGTACAGTGCAAGCCAATTCATTTCATAGTAAATATTTCTTCTACAATTAAATGATCCACACAAATTGCTTCTATACACATACAGCAATATTGCACTCATATGTAAATTCCGCCAGTATATAAAGATATTCCGATCCCTTTTGTTAAAGTCTAAACAGGTTTGATACTAAAGTTGTTTAGGAAAATGAACAGAAACCTACGATCCTGGTTCATAGTGACTGTAAAACACCGTTGCCCCATTCTGATGTACCAGTGGCACCTCCCTCCTATCATTCAGCCTTTGTACTTCCATTGCCTTGCCACTGTAGATCATTAGGGAACGGGAAGACGATTAATATCCACCCCATTCTCTAGGGTACTGGAGATTGCAGGGACACGAGCTGGGATCCATACGGACGCGCGTGCGAGGAGCTGCTGTCAAGTCCCTCAGGACAGCTTAGCGTCAGTGAATCGATAGTCTGTCAGACAGCCCTCTGCCCAGCACCTCACTTCAGACTACTGCATTGGGCCCTCTTATTTAGATTGTCTACTCGTTTGCAAGGCAAGGTGGGAAATCAATACTGAAAAGATAGCTCACTTAAATCCCGCTTCATTGATGATTAGTGCAATGCCACATCCTTGCCTTCGCTCTGCACAGACAGGATCCAGGGAGTCACACTTCACGCAGTTGTTACATGTTTTATGAGCCCAGGGATGGAAAAAAAGACTCTTGTTGCATTTCATCCATTCCAAGTTTCAATACAACTTTGATTAACCACAGTATATAGGTACAAGCTTGGGTGCGGATTAAACTCCTAGTAAAACCAGGAATGGATCACACTTGTGCAACGGGAGTCTCATTCCCATCCTTGTGATCATACACCCATTCTCCAACCCCCAAACATAGGTCTGTGGCACAGAAAGTGAATTGTTTTAATTAACTTAATTAGCTGTGATGATGGACAGCTGGAGGTTCAGAGCAATACCCGGCTCTCTTTGGTCGAGAAAATCCGCCACAGAATATAAAAGCCAGAAATAAATGAATAAAACTAAATGAACAAAAAAATAAAACCATCGCTCACCTTTCTTTAGAAAAGTGGAACTCAGTATTTCTGGAGGTAGCTTTACAGTTGAGAATAGCTGCGAATACAAAACACATACAAACAAACAAAAAAAGGTTTAAAATTTCTAAAACGCTCAGGAGACAAAATAAATAATTGGCTTTGAATCTGCAGCAGTTCCCTTTACAGAGGACTGGAGATTGCTTCAACGGGTCTACAGGTAAATTCCTGACTCTTTTGCTTTGTTAAAAATAGGCCTACCAAACCATGTAGCTTCTGCACCAAAACTAAAATCGCACAGATCAGCATTCAGGTTTAATATTTAAGTCTTTGGAATTATACTGGATATTATTGTTGAACCATTTAAACCACAATTGGAGAATGGGTGTTTCAAACAAGAAACAGCGCTGTGGAATGCAAGAAAGCTAATTTAGGCTTCTAAAAATGGAAGGATTCCAGTTTATTTAACTCTTAATATCAAATTATATTTTACTTTGCTGTTTTAGTTTGACTGTTTGGTAGGCCCGAAAATGATGACTTGGCCAAGTTATCGGTTCTTTTGTTTTTAGGTGGAAATGCAAAGAAAAACAAAACACTATTGCTTTTTAAGAAAACCATTTTTAAATGTTATTCCCTAGTTTGGGCTTTCTTAAATATTGGTAAGTAACTCAAATTCACAGATATCTCTTCACAAGCCAAGCACATGGTTACTTACCTCAAACAAATGGCTTCAAAGGCGTTGGCTATTAGAATGCCTATTTAAAAAGACCAGCTAGTGGATCATTTATTTAGAAATGTGAGTTAAACTTGTGTGTATTCTTTGGACATTAATAAAAGCCATTGCTCTCAACATACTTCATTCTAAGCAAGTGTCATCTGAAGATTTTGTTGTCTGTGGATTATCTAACTGTCGTTTGATTTTTTCAAACCCAAACAGGTGCCCAGAGCAGCTTGTGGGGTCCTGACAGGTAATCTCACACTTTAATATTCAGAAACATTCTCCACCTCCATACTATCCTCCATGCCAGGTGTGACCATATATGGCAAAAGGGGTGGGTTCTGAGTGGATGGTATGCAAATAGCAATGGTAATGCTAATAGCCACACCTTGCTATGCAAATTTTGGAACTGGAACCAATTGTGATCAGGCAGGTGTTGGATGCCTACTCTTATTAAAACTTCGATTTGTTTGCATAGAATGGGTTTTGTGCAACAGGAATTACATCTTTGGAAACTAGAAAGACCGGTGTTTCTTTTAAGCACAATTATTATTCAAACTAACTGTTATTATTATTATTATTATTATTATTATTATTATTATTATTATTATTTTGTCAGGCTTCGGGATGGACGCACGAAAGTCGGGGGCCTTTTTTGAAAAAGTACCAGGATGTAAAAGGCCATGTGACTAAAGAAGAGCTAATCAGCTTCCTCTTTTGTGAATCCCCAGGTTTGATTTGATTGTTCTGCTCAGAGCAGTGGATTACCAGTATCCAATGGAAAGGGAGGCACTGGGATTCTAACCTGTAACGTGCTGGATGGGAGACCAGTATTCTACCACAATGCTGCTGAGGGTTGATAACTAGCTGGGCTGCTTGTAAGACTGTTTGTAAATAGTTTAAAAAATGGCATGTCTTTAACAGGATTTGAACCCAGGACCTTGGGGAGGGTAACCCCCTAACATACCTCTACACTACCAGGCTTGAGGTTCACAGTTGAGGTTGTAGGGTGAACTTGAACAATTAGACACTTTAATTGCATATTTTTGTTGTCTAGCAAGATTTATCCCATTATACAATTTGCGTTTTTTTTTTTTTTTTTTTTTTTTAAAGAATTTGCATTCACATCTAATAAAATAAAAAATGTGTTTCTTCAACAGGATTTGAACTTTCAATCTACATCTTGGCAAGGCTAGAACTAAACCACTACCCCATCGAGGCTGAGCATCAGGGGTGTAGTATCTGGAACAATGTAAGCATCACTCCTGTCTTACTAGAGATTTCACTCAAGATTTTAACCAAAAAGAATCTCGCAGGTAGAAAAATGTAAACCCCTTGAGTATAGTAAGTGTCTCCTGATGTGTTTTATTTATGCACTTATAATAAATATATTTTAAAAACTAAAGCCCCAAGCAGGACTTGAACCTGGGACCTCTGATACCCGTGATAATCCATTGAGCCACACTATAAACCTATATATACTTCATATACGTACACATGCAAAATGATTCATTTTGAAATTTGAACTATATGTTGCTTAATGGACTTCAGCATTATGTGAATGCATCTCAACTCAGCTTAATCAACTAAATGATGTATATCCTAAAATAAATACATATATTTTTATTTCCATTCCTTCAACAGGATTTGAATCGGGGATTGTTTTTATACAACCACAGTCCTTTTAACCCCTGCCCCATTAAGCTTGATAGCAGTTTAACTTTTGATTAATGTGACCTTTTGTATTACAGTTCTGTGTAAATAAAAGCAACTGCATGATTTGAAGCTGTGAGCTGTGCAGTGTGCACCCCGAATACACAAGCATGGAGTCCGATGACTTCCTGAGCCTGTTAAGAACTTCACTGTTTGAGTGGTTTGGAACCAAGCCTCTATGACATCATCGCAAAGGGGGTGGGGCTTGCTGTTCCAAAGTATTTACTAAAGATATTTATTCCAGGTTGAAATTGGGCAGAACCATTGGAGAATTTGTGACGGTGACAAGACAGAAGGAATTGTGTTCCTGTCTCCAACTTCTGTGTTTAATAAACCTCTCTATCTATCTCCCTTTTCCCTTTTTGTGTGATCTGACTTTTAACATTGAATTCACGTTGGTGGAATGTTATTAAAAAAAAACCCTTAAAACTCAATAAGAGACTTATAATGCTGGACAGTTGAAAGCTGAGTGTGAAGACCTATTCAATACACCCCCTCCCTTGGGTAGATGGTATATCCCACCCATGTTTTCAGCTCCCTTTTATTATGATTAAAGTGTATCCTTTATTATTTATTTCTTAGCAGACGTCCTTATACAGGGTGACTTACAATTGTTACAAGATATCACATTCTTTTTACATACAATTACCCATTTATACAGTTGGGTTTTTACTGGAGCAATCTAGATAAAGTACCTTGCTCAAGGGTACAGCAGCAGTGCCCCCCACCTGGGATTGAACCCACGACCCTCCGGTCAAGAGTCCAGAGCCCTAACCACTACTCCACACTCCTGCATCCTGTATCCTAGTCCTTGGCACAAGTTATTAAGAAGATTCGTCTTGCACGTTGGCTAATGAATGCTGTATCTCCAAAGTGGTCACACTGGAAAGTGTAGATGCAGGTGGTTTTCACCCATCTATGAATGGAAGAATCCCTGACCACAGCATCCCACATAGGGAAGGAATGTGTTTGTGTGCCTGAGACTGCTCTAGGGAATGTGAGCTATTTAGTAATGGTCTGCACTGCTCATGTGCATTCTTGTGCAGCTCACAATAGATTGGACGTGTTTCCACTTGCATTAGGACCCTGTTTAAATGAAGACCCAACTCTGCATCAGCTCCTAACCGTCTTTTTTCCATTCTGAGACACGTTCTGTACTCGGAGACCTATGCCTTCAAAATTAAACACGGGTAAGTTATCAATATTTCAAATACTGGCAAACCAAGACCGTCTAATCTTGAAACCTCTCTCTGTGCGTGAAGATATCTTGGGCTTGCTGTTTTCTTGCAGAGGGCTGAAAGGGCTGAGCAATCACAAGCCGAGCACAGCTCAGCACTTGTTTGGAACAGGTTTGAGGCAGCAATGGAAACACAGTTCAAAGTGACCTCTGGCTGGTGCTGCAGGTAAGTTAGCCAGCAACCCAGCGAGCTGACAGGCCCATCGGGTGAAGTAATCGTGTGAGGTAATGGCCCCGACAGGAAGCCAGGCTCAGTTCGCCACCAGCAAACAGGAAGTAATGAGGCAAGACCTCAGCGGCCCCCCCGCGGGACTCCTTAAGGAGCATTGTAAAAGGCTTGGAGAATGTGTCATAAATCAATCAAACAAATATCAGCGCTTTCTCCAACCCCCCCTCCCTCCAAAACCATTCTCAACTCTCTCACACAGATGGTGTGGGAAGCTCCTGCCCGGCCAAATACAAATCATGGAATTACAAGAGCAGCGAAGGGATGAAAAGCACTTCCTTACATTGACGCCTCTGGAAAGTGCTTTCATTTTGACGGCACTTCTTTTCCAAAGCGATTAGAAACTTTCCGGAGATGGGATTACAGCATTCCAATCCATCACAGGAGGCGGGAGGGAGTGTAGCCTAAAGGTTAGGGCTGAGGGACTGGGAGCCAGGAGTTTGAGTCCCATACGCAGCTAGCAATTTGGAATGAAGGATCCAAGGAAGATTTCAATACGTTTCACAACTACCTACCTGTCTGACATACTGAGAGGGTTGTCCTACTGGGTACAGCTAGGGACTGGTTTGAATCCCATACACAGCCACCTAGCTGACTGACTGAGGTGGTGTATCCTAGTGGTTAAAGCTGAGGGACTGTGAGCCGGGAGATCAAGCTTGGTTTGAATCCCATGCACGGCTGGCTGACTGGGATGCGGCGTAGCTCGTGGTTAGAGCCGGGGGGCTGGGAGGAAGGGAGGTTTTAAAAAAAAAATAAAACCAGAATAACAGTACAGTGAAAGGGCAGGTTGGGTGTCACAGTCACGCTAAACTAATGGATGTGCAGGACTTTGAGAAATAGCAGTCAGAGAGGGTTGACTCACATGGGAAAAAGTTGGTATGGACTGGAGAACACGTAACCTAGCTTCCTTCCTTAATCCCCCCTCTAGCTTCAGTTCCCTTTCTTTACTAACTGTGGGAAGAGGATTTCTGCCCCTCCCCTCCCTCCTCCATGTCTGCGAGTCCCAAGATTCAGAGGCGTATTATCTCGGGATCTCTGCAAAGCAAAACTGCAGTATCATACGTAATCTTGAGATTGCAATTAAGTTTTTGAAGGGAACTTTATCATTTTGTGTTTGTTTGTTTGTTTAAGGACTTTAAACAAGCAAACCAGAGAGAGAGAGAGAGAGAGAGAGAGAGAGAGAGAGAGAGAGAGAGAGAGAGAGAGAGAGAGAGAGAGAGAGAGAGAGAGAGAGAGAGAGAATGAAGGAGTCCAGAATCTTTGCAGGCTTCATTACAATATCACTATTTATTTTTATTGCCATCGAATACTGCCTCTCCTCGAAATAAATACAAAACAAAAGCAAATTTTGTAAAACATACAGAACTATGCACTTGCTTCCACACAGTCCCACGGCTATCCCTCCCCTCTTGAGACTTGATAATAAAAAGCATTCGCAGGGCAGTATCCCTATCGAGGGGGGGGGGGGGAACAGAAAGACTTGCATGTTCTAATCGAATTGTGTTCTACTGTATCCAAATGTATTGTACTGTGACATTACAGCGGTTAAAATAAATAAGACAATACACCCAAGATGGGTTGGCTTTTCTGGGCGCTGGGGACCCAGTTGGTGACTAGCTTAGGAGGACCCTGCTCCCTAAAGCTGGGTCTAAGAAAAGACTTCTGTTGCAAAGCAGTTTGAGCCGCTATCCGAGACGCCACAGAGCTTCTTGCGTGATCACGTTTCTAATGAACGCTTACTTTCTTCGGCTCAACCAATCCGCTGCACGGAGCCGACAGCAGCACGCTTCCGATTGGTCAGTGTGCCGGGGATGTGTGGGATGATGTCACTGCTTGGCAGGAGTGTAGCACCGGCTTGCCTGTCTGTCTGTCTGTCTGTGGGGGTTGGGAATAAGACTGCGGAGCAGGGTCACCCATTCAGGGATCACTCCAAGTCTCTTAACTGCTTCCAACTGCGGTCAGTTCATGATCTTTCTGTTTTGCTCCTAAAAAACCACAAAAAAAAAAAACAGGGATACTGCTTTCACTAGAAAAAAAAAATGATACAAGAGAAAAAGAAATCTGCCTCCCGGAGCCCCTCCCACCCCTAGTGTGACATCACTACTGGGCTGGGACCCGATTGGACGGTGGAGCAGCCCTCGGCCTGCCTCCTTCCTTCCTTGCTTCTTTCTCCCTCCCGCGGTGCCCGGTTGGCTGGCTGACTGGCTGACTGCTCAGTAAGAAGGTCTGTGGTTGGCTTGCGTGCTGCAGTGAGGTCACTGCTGCTTGGTTCTGCCCCACAAGCGTCCCGTGATGGAGCCCAGAGACAGGCCCTGCTGCTTCTGCTGGCTCAGCTCCAAAACTCTGCTCTGCTCCTCCTGTGCAGGGGAGATGCGCCCCAGTTACACACGGGAGAGGGTCAACACACTTACCAAAGTGACTAAAAGAGAGGGAGAGGGGTTAGAAAGACGGACAGAGATACTGTAAGGGAGAACCTGAGAAGTTTATTTCTTTCGTTACTTCAATTAACATTGGATAAATTACGAACAAAATATAGTTAATCTTAACAATTAAATGTGAGTCTGCATCATTATTGTTTTTTTTTTTTTCTCTTTCTGTAAATCAATGCAGCCTGTAAGCAGAAGTTGCCTGGAGTTGATAAACAGTTAAAAACAGGTGTCTCAAGAGAGAACAGACTGTAAAAAGGGGGTGGAGGCTAGTAGATAACGGGAAAGTACCGAGAACAAAACAGTTTGTGCAGGTTGATGTGACAGAAGGCTAGAACAGTTTGTGGGGCGAATACCGATGTAGTTTTGCATGCATGTATATAAAAAAAGAAGTTGTGTGAACTCTTTTTGCGTTCGAGCATTTTGAAGGGCTCTCCAGCGCTGTAACCTCGCTCTTGTGCGATTACAATAAAGCAACTTCTGGTTTTGAAACTGGAACTTGGTGTGTGACATACCTCTTATCTTACAGTACCGAGAGAGAGAGAGAGAGAGAGAGCGAGAGAGAGAGAGAGAGAGAGACACAC
Source organism: Acipenser oxyrinchus oxyrinchus (assembly GCA_030684275.1). Taxonomy (NCBI): domain Eukaryota; kingdom Metazoa; phylum Chordata; class Actinopteri; order Acipenseriformes; family Acipenseridae; genus Acipenser; species Acipenser oxyrinchus. Next base: position 930,196 of record CM060281.1, on the reverse strand, counting down.
AAATGATAAGGGAGAAACAAAGAAAGAGGTGAGAAAGAAAAGACGGAAAAGAAGGAGTCACCTGCCTGCCTGCCTGCCTGCCTGCCCGCCTGATACTCACTCTTCAGGAAGGCTGCCAGGTTGTACAGGGTCCTGTCCTCCGAGCTCCCGTCTCACTTCTGCAGCGCCAGCCCGTTGAAGGGCTGCAGACTGAACGCCTGCTTCTTGCAGTCCACCACGACCACCTTGGAGGAGTCCCTGTTCAGACAGGACAGGTCCTGCCAGGGGGGGACAACACACATCACTGTATACTGCACAGCTCTGGCCAAAAGTTTTGCATCACCTAGAATTTTAGGATTGAGACATAATTAAAAAATAAATAAGTAAAAAAACGATATGAACGTGAACAATGATATTGCGCACGCTATTACAAACGCACACACAAACACGCCCTAATACTGCCCACTGCCTGGAAGCAGCTGTCTCTCTCTCTCTCTCTGCATCCCTTGATAATATCTAGCAGCGTGTGGCAGATGGCCCGGGACGCTAAAAGGTTTGGGAAGGTCAGTCCCGTCCCCGTCCCCGTCCCCAAGGTGTATCAACAAGCGTGCGCGAGGGCGTGGGAAACAGCAACATCGCGACACTCCGAGCATTGAAATAAAATGCAGACATCTGCCCTCTCTTCATCAGAGGCACTGGATCATTTCAAACGCTCCCCAGAGAGCGAGGAGAAGAGGACCACAGCTTTATTTACATTTAGATTTACATCACACCCCCTCGTGCCTGCATGTGTGTGTGTTGGTGTCAGGTTGTCTGTGTGTGTGTGTGTGTATTGGTCTCATCTCTCATGTTTCAGTGACACAGCATGACAGTCCATCTCTTGTATCTCTGTACGTTCCTTTAGTCTCTAATCTGCCAGCTGTTTATCATATCAGATTTGTTGCAATTAAGTTAAGATTTGCACCTGTTTTTTTTTTGTTTTTTTTTAAATTATTATTTAATAAAAGCTTTTTCCGCATCAATACATACATGAATATATAAATAAATACATAAATAAGCTAATACATACATACATACATACATACATAAATAAGTAACTAAATAGTCATTGCATGTAGAATATCAAGTAGTTATTTAAGACACACGCCTTGTTGCCTATACACTGGGGCTAAATCAAGCTCGTATTCAAACTGGAATGGGAGAATCTGCTGTGTAACAAGAAGTCTTATTCCCATCCCTGGATAAACTTCTTTCATGCATTTCATCAACACTGATACAGTAATGCTTTACAAAGCTGAAGCGTTTTTATACGGCTGGACTCTGGGCTTGCTTAACTTCTCATGATTAATGCACATTAAGAAAAGAAAGAAAGAAAGAAAAGAAAAGAAAATCGGACGAGCTGTCTAATGAAACCATGCCGATTACACAGACATGACCCCCACTTCCATTCCCTTGCTTTGCAATTCAATTGGGGGTGGGGGTGGGAGGGGAGAGCAGAGCAGTGAAAGAAATACAGACCCCCAAAAACCCAACCAAGCGCGGTTACAGCACACTGACGTGAAACTTTTAAACCATCGTAATCCAGCGTGGACAGAAGGGAGAGCCCAGGGGACTGTCCATTTCAGCAGGACACACATGACACAGCCTCCCTCCCTCCCTCTCGTATTGACACAGGCATCCTGCTGCTTGCTCAACGGCAGATGGAAGGTGAGAGAGAGAGAGAGAGAGAGAGAGAGAGAGAGAGAGAGAGAGAGAGAGAGGCGGAAGGTGAATAGGAGACCAGAAGGGAGGAAGGAACAACACTTGCAGTATTGTAATGCTACGGTCAAGAAAAGAAAAAAAAAAAAGAGGGGGAGTGAAAAAGAAAAAAGAGAGCAACAAAAGGCAGGTGGTCAACAGCACAGCAGAAGGAGACGATCATTAAAAAAAACAAAGAGTGAAGATAGAGAGGAAGGGGATATAGGAAAGGCTGTGATTACAAGACAGGACCAACCTAAAGTGAACACCTGGAATGGATGAAAACGCTGTGCAGCTGGAGTCTTGCTTCCATCCCTGCTGGAACATGCACTACCACCCCAGAAACATGCAAATAAACTTTACGCAGTGTAGAGATCAAGCCGTGTGGGTCGCTGCTGTCTATCAGGGGGAAAGCGGTCTGCAAGAAAACAAATAATAAGCTTGCATGCTTCTGTGTGTTTTGAGAAAGTAGGCGATTCACTTTGTGTTTGTTTTACACTGCAATCTGCATGGCTGGAAAAATGTTCCACTTCAGAATTCTCAAAGAAAAGCACAACTAAGCACAGCAGATTGCACCGCACCGATTTTAAACTTGAAAAACGCTTACTATGGATTGAAGACTTGTAAGTTAAAAGTAAGATCATCTGAAGAATTTAAATTTTATTTTAAAAGTTTATTTTTGTGTTGAGATCTCTACAGCTACGGGCTAAAAGTTTTGCATCAGCTACATGAACATAATTTAAATATTTTATTTAACATCATGTGATCAAATAAACTACTAAATCAATTGCACACCGCTTTGCAGTTTTTCCGAAAAAAACTGTGACAAACTGCTAACATAAATTGTTATGGCTTCCGGTAGACTTTAAGCAATATCATTTTGGAGTTTCTTTGATTACATGGTTAAATAAAAGACCTAAGTTATGTTCATATAGGTCTCAATCCTAACATTTTAGGTGATGCTAAACTTTTGGCCACAGCTGTATAAATGCAGCTTTCACAAGTGGGGTTCTTGGTCCAAACTCCAATCCCAGGGCCAAGCAGAGCAGCAGAAAAGCAGCCTGCATCACCTCAAAATCAAAGCAGCAGTTCAGAGAGCGGAGGGGGGTGTTTGAGATGAATGCTTGAGTCCATGAATATGCATGTTTGGATCCTTACCAGCTTTTAAAACACGAAATGGATCGAGATTTTAATACCGCCATCAACTTCACACACAAACCTGTTTTAAAATGTGTCTAGTAACGTTATTAAGGACGTCGATAAACCACAAAATGATTTATTGACAACCAAACGATCAATCAATCTCTTCTGGTGGAAAAACAGCGTTAACATTCACAACTGTGTTTGATCCATTCCTGGTTTCACTATGAGTTTAATAAGACACACGCCTGAGCTTGTTACCTACACACACTGTGGCTAGCCAAGCTGGTAGTAAAACCTGGACTGGATGAAAGTGCTGCGCAATAGGAGCCTTCTATCCATCCCTGGGAAAGGTAACAATATTTCAATGCATTGGCTGGTCTGGTTATACCGATGAAAGCACTGGGCGACAGATTTGGTGCGATAGCCAGGGGGCACACCCCCTGCCTCCTCCCTCCCTATGCCAGTCTCAGCTGTGAAGATGACTATCTCAAACAGAGGAGCCAGCTGCTGAAATAAATACTCAATGCCTGCCCTCTTCTTGAAGCGCCAGCCTGTAAGCAACTGCAGGGGAACAATAGAGAATACATTCTAATGTTACAATAGTTTAACATTACTACCAATTACAAGTAGCCATGAAGTCCTGACCTCACATGAACCCAACTCAAGTTACTTAGTTTATTCAACAGCATGTAAATAATTAAAAAACAAGGAACGTAACCGGTTGTACTTTTAACAGTCAGTGCTAATGTTTGACGTTACCCATACATTCACAGAAAATCAACAGTAGATGTTTTACATTGAACTGCAGTCCAGAGTTTTTAAAAAAAAACATCATGCTTTCCTTCTTCGTCGCAGCGTTGTTCAGCTTAGCATTTAGTATTTAAATATTCATCATAAGGTCCGCTTTCTAATTTCAATGTCATCCAAGTTTGGCTTCTTTCTTTTAGCACTTAAATGGATACATTTATTTTAGTTTAGTTTACAAAACAGCTCAGAAGCTGCCGAGTGCCGTCATTACAGGGGAACTCGAGCAGGGATCTGTTAACTAAAAACAAGGCCGCAATTTCAAAACAGATCACGCTGACTGTAGAACGTTGCCGTGACAAGCATTGCATAATTATTAATTAGGATCCTTACGCTTATACGCTCTTGTCAAGCGTCAGCTAGTATCTAATGTATAAGGTTTTTTTTTTTTCATGTACCTGAATATGTAATGTGCTATTCGAATAGATCTTTTTATTTTCGTGTCATCGACTACACTGTCCCAATCAGTTTTTTTTTTGTTAAGTGTATTTCGGTAAGTAATTCAGTCTGTTAACCTAACGTTATTCAGCAGGTTTCCATTTGACTTTAAACTGGAGCAAAATCAGTTAATTCTAAAAAGGGGCGATTCAAAACTTGAGACCACAGCTGTACATTAAAAACAAAACAAGGAGACAAAATGGTTGAATTCTCCCAGACACTCTTCAATCTCAGAGGCAATCAGAGCTGTGCAGGCTGAGGGGTGGAGAGGGGGAGAGGAGGGAGTGTCTGGTTACCTGTCACCACAGCACACCTGTTACGGAGAGGACACACCTGGGCAGGTGACGCGAATCAGAGTGGAGGACAGGAGACAGGTGGTGCAGCCTGGGGGTCCAGCATACAGATGGCAGGCTGGACAGCACTGGAGGGGGGCACCTATGTTATGACTTCCACTAAAGACTACCTGTCTATATAAATCAATCACTTTGATGTCACTGTGTGCGTATTCCTGTGTGTGGGTCAATATATATGGTTTGTGTGTGGATGTGTGTATATGTTTGCGTGTATGAATGTGTATTTGTTGGTCTGTGTCTCTCTCTCCGTGTGTGTGTGTGTCTGTTATTATTATTATTATTATTTATTATTATGTGTTTATTTAGCAGACGCCTTTATCCAAGGCGACTTACAGAGACTAGGGTGTGTGAACTATGCATCAGCTGCAGAGTCACTTACAATTATGTCTCACCCGAAAGACGGAGCACAAGGAGGTTAAGTGACTTACTCAGGGTCACACAATGAGTCAGTGGCTGAGGTGGGATTTGAACCGGGGACCTTCTGGTTACAAGCCCTCTTCTTTAACCACTAAACCAAACAGCCTCCTATGTGTGTGTCTCTCTCCATGTGTGTCTCTGTGTCTCTCTTTGAGACTCTCTCTCCGTGTCTCTGCTGGACTCACCGACCAGTCTGGGTGCAGCAGCACGTCTGTGAGCTCCAGCACCAGGGTGTAGGGAGGCTGGTAGTATGGCTCCTTGAGCACATCCGGGAGGAGCTTGGGGCTTGTCGGCTCAATAATCTGCATCAAAAAAAATATATATATATGTCTGACCCACTTCAGGAATGGCTCCGATTGCATAGCAGTTTGATCCATTCCTGGTTTTACTAGTTTAATAAGACACACCTGAGCTTGTTATCCACACACAAGCTCTTAGTAAAACCTGGAATGGATCAAACTGTCCTGCAATAGGAGTCTTCTTGCCATCCCTGCAATATTATTTCCTGGATAGTATCATTAACAGACAGACCTCCATTGACTCTCAGTGATTGTGAAGCGCTCCAAATAGACGCTGCTCCATGTGAAATAGACAGATAATCTTTCTCTCTTTCCACCCAGAGTCACTCACCTGTCTGTAGTCTTTTAAAATACTGAAACATCCTCCGGAACTACTGCAGCACTGGAGGGTCTGTGGGGACAAAACACAAACACAATAGGAAAAGGGTCGACAATAACCCGGGCCAGCTCACAGCAGCTTCGCTCACGCTCACAGAGCACAGCGTCTGTCCGCCAGTAGGAATCTTTACACAAGGATGACATACCAGCACAGTTCAAATCACTCGGATAGGAGACTGGTGTTGTATGGATTTTACCAAAGAAACAGCCTCAATGTTGCTCAGTAACAGCACAAAGAAAAACGCCAGTATGTAAACCTGTCCAACAAACAACGAGGCTCGATTCAGCATCCCGGCACCCTTACTGTTTATTTGTATTTACTCATCCCAACTATAAAACACACGCGTTGTCCATTCCAGAAGCACTTTGTGAACCGCAGAGAGGTCTGCTGTTATTGAACCACGACACAAACCTCAAGAGAGAGGCGACAGATCATGTAAAGAAAGCTTCACGATTCAAATCTTATTGCTTAAACAACCAACATACAACCAGCCCCCTTAAAAAAAAACAGATGCTGTTTAATCTCCCCAAAGACCCACTTTATTGATGCATTTTTTTTTAGAGAGGTGTGGGGGGTGGGCAGCAGGTTTTGCAGGGAGCGTGTGACTCTGACCGTGCCCCATTTCGCTGTCTGTGCCTATTGAAATCCCCCGAACGAGCACCAGCCCGCTCCCCTCCCTCCACGCATCGCGGTTTGTCACGCTAATACAGAACAGGAACACGAGGGGCCAGTTCTGACTTGGCAGCCCCAGGGAAGATGATTGATCATCGGATTACGAGCAGTGGGATTTCAGAGCGTCCAGAAAGCCACTCCGATACAGCGGCATCCGGCCAACCGAGCAACCTGCAGCCTCGAGACTGCAGGTCCACAAAGAGCCTTTTAGATCGCTTCCCAGATTAAAATGAAAAAGGTTTCAGTTTGTAGCAAAGGCGGATTAGTTTATATTCCTTGGGCATTGGACACGTTTAGACTCCCACCGCACAACAGTTCGATCCGTTCCTGGTTTTACTCCAGAGTTTTGTGAGACACACCTGAGCTTGCTACTGTACCTAGACACACTGTGACTAATCGGGCTCTCAGTAAAACCTGGAATGGATTACACCTGCAAGCCTCCAGGTCTGGTGGTTAACAAGGCAGGCACGGATCACAAAATCAATCCATCTCTTTTTTTAAAAATTTTTATGAAAGATCGCTGCAGTGCGTGTGCGCGTGTGTGCACAAGACTGTACAGCCTGGGTGCAGCATTACATTGCATAAGAAAACTAAACTGTGAAGCAATGTTTGAATATGACTTTAGAAGTGAGCACTACACCTAATACAATGTAAATACAATGCAATGTAAAACACTAAAGGCTCTAAGGAGATTGTGTCTACAAGGGACGGCCAGAAACGACTTTGGTAACAATCCGCTGGTGTTTGTTAAACGAAAACGAGAGAATGGCGTTTCTTTTCTAGCTTGTGTGTGACTCATTAGTGGTTAACAAACTCACCATGCTAACTAAATCGATTCAATTACTAACCCTCTGGCGCTGCCGAAGCGCTACAGAAGAACAGCAGCTGATCAAGTTAAACATTCTCAAATCGCAGCAGAGAAAGTAACAGAAAGAGAGGGGAGGCATTGTCTCTGAAGTGACACACACTCGAAAAGAAAGAAGCAGAGAATTGACTAATAATGACATTTGGCGCACACAGCCAGCATATGCCTTCCTCAGTCAGGATGAATAGCTCCTTTGTACCCGACCCCCCCCCCCTTCATTCGCTGTGTCGACCGCCCCGCTTAAATAAACATCTTTTCAAGGCTGACAAACCGTCCACAGTGGAGCCAATCTCCATCTCTATGACACTAGGACAGGGAACTCTGGAGATTACTGACAATGTAGGGAGAGGGAGGGAGAGAGGGAGGAGAGGAAGGAGGGGAGAGAGAAAGAGAGGGAGAGAAAGAAAGGGAGGGAGAGAGAGAAAGGGAGGGAGAGAGAGAGGGAGAGAGGGAGAGGGAGTGAGGGAGAAAGAGAGAGAAAGAAAGGGAGGGGAGAGAGGGAGGGGAGAGAAAGAGAGGGAGGGAGAGATGTTTAAGCATCTACTGCATACTTTTTTACTAAACTTTAAAACAGAAAGGAGAGAGGAGAGAGAGAGAGAGAGGAGAGAGAGCCTTTAAACGAGGAGTGTTTGGGTTCACTTTCTAACCGCTAAGTTTTGTTAATTTCAAAATTACCTGGAAAAACAAAACTTAAAAAAAAAAAAAAAAAAAATTAATAAATAATAACGATGATAATCACTTGGGGAATAAAGAAATCTGTCTGCATGCTTGTTCTTTATTTTACAGTCATTCAGAACCCTAAATACAGACACAGTCATTTGATGCAGCTAGCAGCACCGATACAAATAAAAAAAAAAACCGTGGGAAACACATTTACACCTGCTTCACCCTCCCCCATACCCTATCCAATCAATTTGGAATACCGTTAGTTATTTAGCGAGTGTGATCTGCCCCCGTCAGCTCATCTCCTCCCTTTGGGACCCGCGCTGATAAACACTGTTTTACTTTCCAATGCGATGTGCAGAAATCCGCCGGCTGCTTAGGGAGCATCTGCTGTGCTGCTGCACAGCGACAGAGACTTACACTGCTCTTCCCCTTCCCTCCCCGGGGATTGGGCGTTTACCCGCCCCTAAGGTCAGCATTAGACTTCATTACAGTATTAAACGGTATTAGTGTTGGGCAGGCCAGCTCTGCTCCACAGAGGCCTCTGAGTCAGGAGGTCAGAGAGAGAGGGAGAGAGAGAGAGAGAGAGAGAGGAGAGAGAGGGAGGGAGGAGAGGGAGAGGAGAGAGAGAGAGAGGGGGAGAGAGGGAGAGAGAGAGAGAGAGAGAGGGAGGGAGGGAGGGAGAGGGAAAGAGAGAGAGAGGGGAGGGAGAGAGGGAGAGAGAGAGAGAGAGGGAGGGAGGAGAGAGGAGAGAGAGGAGAGGGAGAGGGAGGGAGGGAGAGGGAAAAAGAGAGGGCAGATAAGGGATGCTCGTTTTCTTGCAATAATAATAATAATAATAATAATAATAATAATAATAATAATAATAATACAAAATTAAAATCCAGGGTGGGTTGAGAAGGTTTTGGCTTGTAAACTTGAAGCAGGTGTTTTGTGGAGAGGGTAACATGAACATACAGTCGGTACAGCAGCATGTCAAGACAGAGCCGATAAAGGGGTGGATCTGGGACCAGTCAGAATGCTTTCAATTAACACACTGAACTGCGTTTCCTCTGTATTGCTATGAATGAATTAGTAAATAAAACAATGCTAGTACAACGACCCCTTGTGTGTCTCAGCAGGAGAGAATTGTCTTTTTTGTTATTTCTGTGTTAGCCCAGGTGGACAGTAGCTGTGTTCTCGTGTATAAGACCACTTGCTGAGTCGCTGTTTTTTCAGTATTCCCCCGTTCCTTGATGCGGTTCTTTGTGGTTTGACTTTAACATTGAGTCTGTGTTAAGATGTTTTTCGGTTCTTGTTGCGCTTCAAGAAGAGCTGCTGTACACAGCAATGCCCACAACAGTAATTACTGAAGAGAAAAAGTTCAAGATTGCTGTCCTTTCCTATGAAACTCTATAAACAGCAGGGGTTGGGGGTTAGTGTGCATGGTGTGTTCTGCATCAATACACAACACAATACAGTGAGTCGCGTTCAACCCGGTCTCACGACTCCCTCCAGTGGTCATACTGGCACATGACACACTTCTCAGATTGTCAGATTGTCAGTGGCACGGTTTGTTTCATTAGTTCAGGGGACTGACCGACTCTGTCTTCTGGTTTTCATTTCAACAGAGTTCTCAAGTACTTCAATAAACGGGGATTGGGGGACCCTGCATTACACGACACCACACACTTTTTCGTTGTCGTCTTTTTTTTTAAAGTTAATTACATAATTGCGATCACGCATGTTTCATTCTTAGAAAATAATATTTTTATTCTTGGTTTATTTTTATTCTAATATTCGTTTTTTTCCCCCAGTTAGAAACGTCACACACACACACAAAGTACATCGTAGGATACATTATTATTATTATTATTATTATTATTATTATTATTATTATTATTATTATTATATGCAAGTATTTATTTGTTTCTACTACATTTCTTTAAATAGTTTGGAGAAGTCCTTTTATTTTGGCTTTTTAGTCATGTAACTTAACTCGGAAAAAATAATAATAAAATAACTAAATAAGAAAACAATTCAATTGCTAAAAAAAAAAAAAGTCCTAAACAGTACCCCTTATTCCCTCTTGTGGCGAAACAGACACATTACACTACACTGCAGGCAGCGATTACGAAGGCAGCACCCACATGCAGCACTTGAACGCCGGGCTCAAGTTTTGTGCTGGAACCACTACGCCCTCTTGCGGACAAAGAGGAACATTACATCATATAACGAATGATCCAGAGCAATCGAATCTTTCTTCACAGAACATCACTTGTCTATGGATCAATTTCCAAAAACGGACTCAATACCCCCTCCTGGTGGTAAAAGATGCCCATTACATTAAAAACACATATTCCTTCTTTCCCCCCCCCCATTATAAACAGCTGCGAGTTCCAAAGCAGGCTCAACTACACCCTCTGGTGGACAAAGTGACACATCACAATAACTTGGATTTGTATGCCAGCAAACAGACAGCAGCGCTGTGTGTGTGTATATAAATATATAAATATATTTGCATAAAAGTTAAGACCCCCATAGGAAAACACAATAAATAAATAAATTACACATTATTTTTAACTTAAGCAGCAGAGATTACAGAATATACCAGGGATGGAAATGAGACTCCCGTTGCACAGCGGTTTGATCCCCTCCTGGATTCACTAGGAGTTTAATAACACCTAGACACACTGGGGCTAATCAAGCTGGTAGTAAATGGGCTGTGCAGTCTTGTTTCCATCCCTGTTATATGAAATGCATTCTCAGATCAAAGACATCCCCTCCTCTCTCTCCCCCACCCCCTCCCTCTCCCCGAGACACACTGGTGCCCTGTCATTTGAGTTTCACACCTTATACAGCTGGCAGTTAACCAGCTCTTTGATCCTACATGCGATTCCCATGAAAAACTTCAAGACCTAAAAATAAAAACCTGTGTGTATTATGGGTAACAGTGATGTCACGATACGAAACGCATCGCGATACTTGCGATGGTCCTGATGGGCTGCTTGTTGTCTGATGCACGAGAAGATCAAAAACGATCATTTAAATTATGTTTTGTTACTCGTTACCCCTGATTGAAAGTCCATCCTTGGGACAGACTCTAAACCCAGCAGATCACACTGAATCTTGAAATGAATACAGCATGAAAGCTCCACACCGGGTATTTCTATATACAAATAATCCATAAGCTATGCAAGCACAGCTGTACGCTCTCGAGAGCAAGCAGCAGGAGGTAACCTGGGCTGTGTGGTATTATCTATACAGTGCAGTCGTATGTGGCCAGCGCAAACCGATTATTCCACTGTCCAGATCAACCGGTGAGGGGTGCTGGTGTCGATCGGGCCGATTCATCATTCTTCACTCCGAATAGTAAACCAGCCTGAGCAACAAGAGCTCAACCTGCATACTGTACTGTGCACACTTCACACCCCTCTGAGCCCCGATCCGCACAGGGGGAACCTGCATACTGTACTGTGCACACTTCACACCCCTGAGCCCCGATCCGCACAGGGGGAACCTGCATACTGTACTGTGCACACTTCACACCCCTGAGCCCCGATCCACACAGGGGGAACCTGCATACTGTACTGTGCACACTTCACACCCCTCTGAGCCCCGATCCGCACAGGGGGAACCTGCATACTGTACTGTGCACACTTCACACCCCTGAGCCCCGATCCGCACAGGGGGAACCTGCATACTGTACTGTGCACACTTCACACCCCTGAGCCCCGATCCACACAGGGGGAACCTGCATACTGTACTGTGCACACTTCACACCCCTGAGCCCCGATCCGCACAGGGGAACCTGCATACTGTACTGTGCACACTTCACACCCCTGAGCCCCGATCCGCATAGGGGAACCTGCATACTGTACTGTGCACACTTCACACCCCTGAGCCCCGATCCGCACAGGGGGAACCTGCATACTGTACTGTGCACACTTCACACCCCTGAGCCCCGATCCGCACAGGGGGAACCTGCATACTGTACTGTGCACACTTCACACCCCTGAGCCCCGATCCGCACAGGGGGAACCTGCATACTGTACTGTGCACACTTCAGACCCCTGAGCCCCGATCCACACAGGGGGAACCTGCATACTGTACTGTGCACACTTCACACCCCTGAGCCCCGATCCGCACAGGGGGAACCTGCATACTGTACTGTGCACACTTCACACCCCTCTGAGCCCCGATCCACACAGGGGGACACCTGAGGATTCAGGATGCTGCGTCTTCACAACCCAGACAAGAGATTAAAGGCAAAATAGGACTGGAACCAAAAGAAAATAATGAAGCTTTTAAAAGAAAGAAAGAAAGAAAGAAAGATCTTCATACCTACCAGCAAAATGTGTACTTTAGCAGTGCAACTAACTTTTCACTCAGTGTCACAGCAAAACAACATTTTCTTAGAGAAACCAGGCCAGCCAACGACCCCAACAAAAGATTTCCACACAAGCATGGCGGCTGCCTTCAGACCCAGTCGGGATCCACGTAGCGAAAGGCAAGGATGAAAAATCACCGCGGTGAACTCAAAGCCCCCTGGGAGTTTTGACGCCCCCCGAATCCGGGTTCAAAAAGGACATCAGATATTCCGTTTGCCAGCCCATAAACAAATATTCCAAATCGCAACGAGACAATAACGCTGCAGCGGACTGACAAAAGCAGAGTGTAGTAATCCCACAGACTCCAAACATAACATCGAGGTTCTGCAGCAGTTTCACAGAATCCCAATGCAAGGCATTCCAACGGTTTTGTAGAATCCCAGTGTAAAAAGACCCAAAGAATCTCCAATTTCCAATAACAGCGGGGTCCCGGGAGATGAACAACTGTACTGATCCCAAAGTGAAAGCAGGGCGGCGGGCCCGGCACGGGATTGTACGATCCGTAAGGGTGAAAGCGAGGCTCCGGAGTGGTTCTGTAGGATCCAGTTGAGCGCTGGGCTCAGCAGGTCCAATCGGAGCGTGGAGACAGATTCCCAGTGGTTCAGAAGATCCATTTCCAGCCCAAGTGTGTGACCTTGGATCTTGTTTTCTCTGCCTGTTTGTAATCCACTGAAACCAGTCCGGAGTCCATATGCAAACTGGAGAGCTCCTCTTACTGCTGCTGCACCCCCCCCCCAGCCCCTCTCTCCCTGCATGGGGTCGGGGAGGTTAGGACCCAGGTGGTGCTGGCTTCTGTGTGAGGCGTTAAACTACTTTGTGAACATCAACACCTCTTACCTGTGCAGCCCTCTCCCCCTCTCTCTCCCCTCTCCCCCAGCCCTCACCTCTCACCCCTTTCTCCTGACTCAGGTATGACTTCTGATCCAGCCCTGAACTGAATCTCATGCCAGCTTGCATTTGGTTCTGGTCAACATTTCACTTCTCTATCTGCTTCAGGGCTCAGCGGTGATACATCTATATCTATATCTATATATCTATATATCTATATATATATCCATTTATATTCACTGGAGTTATTAATGAGGAGGGGAGGTAGGCTGGGAGTATCTCCACCACAGCCGTGATCACACTGAGGATAGAGAGGTGGTGGAACTGGACTGTCACAAGACAGCACAGCTCTTATATATACAGTTGTGTGTCCGAGTCCACCAGCCAATGGAGAAGCAGCACTGTGACATCCTGTAACCCCACCCCCTTTCTACCCACCCTGCAGGGGTTCAGTTTTTATGACGGCCAGTAAAACATTTCTTTGATCACGAGACCTCCCTGTTGAGTCTTTATACTTCAAGGAACATGAGATTTAATACATGCAGATTGATTTGTATAATATACAATCAATGTAATTATTTTTTTTTCTTCAATCTATTAATAAACAGCTCTGGTTAAAAGTTTTGCATCACCTAGAATTTTTTGTTTGAGACATCAAACTATTTGAACGTAAAGAGATATTTTATTTAACATCAAAGAAACTGCAAAATGATAATCGCATTAAAAGTCTACCGGTAGCCATAATAGTAGCACAGTATTTCATGTTAGATTTTTTAATTCAATTTGTCAGTTTTTCATTAAGTATCTGGAAAACTACAAAGCCGTGTGCAATTCAGTATCTTAATGTAACATTATTCAGCAGGTTTCATTCAGCTTCATAAAGCAAAACGAGTTAATTCTACAGGGTGATGCAAAACTGTATACGACACACTGTCCTTTCAGCACCTGATCGTTTCCTACAGAAATAATCTTTTATGACAGCCTGTCAGAGTGCCCTTTGATCCTGGAACACGAGCAGTCCCCCGTCCCCCCCCCCCCTTCACCGGTGTGTGTGTCACAGAGCTCCACACCTGAGACACACTCCACACATCGAGAGAGAGAGAGGGGGGGGGGGGCTATTTAGAGGGGAAGTGTGCCTCTGATGATCAGGGGGTGACAGCGTCAGGAGATCACACTGCAGTAAAACCAGCAGCTGTGAAAGCGCCAGACAGAAAATCAAATCTCGGGTTCAACCAGGTAAAAGAAATGGGAAATAAAAAGCACATGATCTGCAACAAATCGCAAAGAGGACAGAAAACGATCGCTCCAACGAAACCTCGGAGCGGTCCTGGCTTCCCGGGAGACTGCATCCCTGCCGCAGCCCTGCCATCCCAAAACCGAGCCAGCTTCCTCTTCTACACCCAGCAACCCGACAGCGGATCTGAGCTACCAGCCTCTGGAGGACAAGCCCTGCAGGTGTCTGCCAAATCATTTTATCTTAGGATTTCTGATCCAGTTCCGAGTCCTGGGTTTCTACAGCTCAGAGACAGAAAGGCGCTGGCAGATCAAAGCTGATTGAACCACCCCCTGTAAAACTTTATGAGCAGGACGTGGGTGTACCAGGGGCACACTCCAGAAACCATGGGAGCAGCTCTCACCTCAGCATGGAGCCGAGAGGAGGAGGGGAGAGGGGAGGTTCGCTCACATCCTCACCTCTGGCACACTTCATCCTGAGACACCAGGAGGCATGGGAACTGATCACAGCTCTTCCAACACTGCAGGACAATGAGATCACACAGGTTTAGGACCACAGTGAAGGGAAGCGTGGCTTCAGGTTTTGATGTGACACAGTGCTGGGGTTCACACGGGACTCCAGCTACACAACATCAAGACTTGTTGCTATTGAAGAGATCACACCTCGTGTCAAAGTGTCCAGTCCACCGTCCATAACTTAAATTTAACATGCTAAATTTAGAAATACTAAAAGCAACTTAATAAACTCAACGCTGAGCGTTTCCACCAGAAGTCTTTCTCAAGATTCCAATAATACAGTACGCTTCAACTAGAAGTCTTTCAATTTATTCAGGGAGGACGTTGAAAAAGACTTCCTAGTCAGGACGTTTGTGGTGGAGTTTATTCAGCTTCTTTTAGTGTTTGTTAACACGTTCTACTGTTTTGCGGTCTACTTTTTAAAAACGGATTTAGATGCATGAAAGTTTAAGAACTTTGCCTTAGAAATAGGAGACGAAAATATAACCAAAGATGTCCAGACTGGAAAATGCACACAAGCCCTAATAAGAGATGAATACAGTCAGTAACTTAAGCTCACCTAATTTCCTTAACTTTTCCCTAAAATGTTGCCTCTATTATCTTCTACATTTAAAGGATATGTCTGGAATGTTATCTTGGGCTGGGCTGGGCTGGGCTGGGCTGGGCTGGGGGGCAGCATACAAACTGAAACGTTCAACAATTACAAACTTGCAAGTCCACAAATTGCTCGAATCCTTGATATCAAAACGCAAACTATCTTCAAATAAAACCCTTGAACACAGACACACTTGACAAGGCCTTGAGGAAAGCGTTTCCCACAGCTGCTAACAAACTGCTGTGCGATCCTGGACAGATAAACAACAGAGCCCCGTTACTATCAGAGCCCCGAGAGCTGTCAGGAAGCGTGCGCTTTGTTGCTGTTGAACCGTCCTGAGAAGAGATCGCACCTCGAGTCAATTGTCTCCGCTGCAGGATAATCAGATCACACAGGCAGGGGGGCTGCAGCCAAGGGAAGCGTGGCTTCAGGCTTTGATGTGAACACGGTGCTGGGGTTCACACACGGGACTCCAGGCACACTCCAGATAAACAACATGCTCTCAAGCAGTCATGCCATCTCCATTTTAAACAGTTCCTAAAGAAAAGAATTAGAAAATAAAGTACCTGCCTATAAAAAAAATTTAAAAAAACAAAAGACAAAAACAGAATATCATTAAAAATGTGCAAAACCAGCCAGGCTAGTCTTTGCTATTAAAGTTTCTTTTAGTGTTTCTATCAATATGATTGATTTCCTCGTGTGCAGGGCTAGAAATAAGACAACAAATTGCAAAGCAGTTTGATTCCTGGTTTTACTATGAATTTAATAAGACACACCAGAGTTTGTTACCTATTATTATTAAGTATTTATTTATTTGTCAGACGCCTTTATCCAAGGCGACTCACAGGTGTTACAGGGCAGCACAGGGTTACAATGCAAGCTTCATATTTAAACACAGTGTAGTTTCAATTAAGTTCAAATACAATATGAACTAGGAATTTTTTCCCAATTGCACACCCCTGTTTTTCCTATCTCTGTTGTGTCCTAGTCTGTGTGCGTTCTTACTGAATATATAGCCCATGCTGACCGCAGTGCCCACCCCCAGCACCCCTACCAGTCTCAGCACCATCTTCTTGGCGTAAGCGGGGTTCTCGTTCTGTTTCCTGTCGTCACCCCCTCCCTGCTGCTGTCTCTGCTCCAAATTCTGCTCCCCTGTCCCGTCCCAGTCAGGAGGGGGCTTCCCCTGATAATAGACAAAGAGGATGGACTTTCAATTCGGAAACCCGAGGGAACACAAAGCCACTTTGTGATTTGGAACTTGGTTTCAGGCCACTGCACGGCACACCAGGGGGCAGACTTGGGGGTTTGATACAGCAACCTCAAAACTAGGTCTCCTGGAACCAGGTTTCAAGCCGCTGTTCCTGAAAAAGAGGCTTCATGTTCCCTCAGCTTAACTCTATGGATGGAATAATATATCAGGGATGGAAGGAAGCCACAATACTTGAGAGTTTGGGCTTACTCACATTGAGAAACTGTAGCTCTGTGCTCAATATTGTATATTTAATCACAGCTTGAGTTTAGTTGCATTTCGACTGTACTCGCTTCTACCAAAAAACGATTGTATTCAAATCCGACCTGGAAGTAAATATGACTCCCAGTCCAGGTTTTACTACAGGATTTATTACCCCCAGAGTATGGGTAACAAGCTCAGGTGTGTCTTATTAAACTCTTAGTAAAACCAGGACTGGATCACACTGCTGTGCAACGGGAGTCTTATTTCCAGCCCTGTGTATAACGATATGCAGGTCACGATAATATATTTATCACGCTACGTGGAATTGTTCCGATTGGAAACTTGCTTGATGCAGAGAGAGAGCGAGAGAGAGAGAGAGAGAGCGAGAGAGAGAGAATGGGCGTTTCTTTTTCGAATACGATTACACGATTTTAATGAATATCCTTTTATTATAGCTGAGCTGGTAAACAAAATCTACCAGCAGTAAAAAATAAAAAATAAAATAAAAATACAAACAAACAAAAATAAAATCATTCAAACTTTGTTGGAAATGTAACAGTACCTGTTGATGACCGAGTGTTGCGATTAAAAATAAGCAACGCAAACAAATGAATTTTAAAAAAAAACAAAACACAGTTCTAGCTAAATAGTGATAGGCAAGTCTATGCTTTGCAATAGTACTAGTCAACTCCAAAATGCAATACAGGCTGCTTTCATAATGTAAACCAATGCACTGCGAGGTACACACCAGTATATATATTTATGTGCTAGAGCTCTAAATTTACTGCAACGTGTGTGCGTCCAAGTGTCGATTCTGAAACTCAACGTACTACTTTCAATAGGTAGCAAACATTATATATATATATATATATATATATATATATATATATATATATATATATATATATATATATATATATATATATATATACGAACCCAGTTGTCGTTGTTTAAAAATATATATATTATCGAGTACCGACACGAACACACTCTACTGTCACTGACGATATAACAAGGAAACCAAATCGTGACGTGACCGAGTAAAATCTCATTCATTATATTTCAACAGTGACCCGTCTGTGCAGCCAAAAAAGTCGGCTACCTGCTCGCCAGTGCAGTAGCAGGTTACTATAACTGAGGTCGCTACAAACAGAGAGGACACGAGTCAGTACTTCGCCACATTTGTATATATTATATTCTGCAATATAACGAGCACGGTGCGTTTCAGTTTGTTTGTTTTTTTTAATGCACACACTGACAGCTCGGTGTCAGTTGCTTCCAACTTACCTCACTTGATTGCTTTTGCAAGAGCCCTTCTTGAAGTATAGACTGCGCCAAGCCGCCGCTGCCACTGACTGCACCGCTACTGGACTTGTCCGAGGAAAGAGCCCGAATCCCGGCCGATGCCAGGGCGCCCGGACCCGTCCCGGAGCCGGTTCCGAACCGGAGGAAGCCCCGGCTCGCTTGGACACACACTGTGGAACACAGACACCACCGACATCTTTACTGAGGGTCAGCTCGGGCGCACTACACTGAGTGGAAAAGGACAATGCGCGGCGATTGGACGGCGGCGCCAGCGGTGACGGCAAAAGCCGCCAATCAGATGCCAGGAATGGGAATGGGCTGGCCAAGGAGTCTTTGACGTTAAATGAATCAGCGAATCCATAGAGGGCAACGGGGAGGGGCCATTGGGTGTATAAATCCTGACCTTCTTGTGAAGCCCGAGTCGGCCATGTTGTGTGAAGGCAGATGCCCCAAAGGCATCAATTGTTTTCACAAAACGACTTTTATGAATGTTTGTTATAACGCGTCAAGTATCGCCAGTCTTTGCAATTGGAAATATCACATGTTTTGTGGAACTGAAGAAAGTAAAGAAGGTGAAGTTTGAAAAATGAAAACTTCTGGAGTTGGATAAACCTGTCGCGTTTTTTTTCTGTTTCAGTTTGACAACAAATTGACAGGTGTGCGTGCGATGCGTTGATGTACCGTATTTAAAGTTGTTTTTTTTTTCATAAATCAAACGTAATGTAATGCATTTTTCTTCTTATGAACATATTTTAAAATGCATTTTATAAACTGACATGTTGTGTTTTCAGAATAAGTTAGAATGTATGTGTTTATATTGTGTTTTATGAATCATCATTTTTCATATACGCATATATCAAGCATATTTTACGTAAAACACTACCTACAGAATGTGTGTTTAATTGCATCGATCTTTGTATATTTGATGCATACAGTAAGCTAATTAATGCATTGTATTTATATATGGGTAATAATCTATAAAACAATGCTAGGTAAACAAATGACTGTTTTAACGCATAACACAATAATAATAATAAAATACTTTTATGAATGATCTTTAATTATTATTTATTTCTTAGCAGACGACCTTATCCAGGGCGACTTACAATTGTTACAAAATATCACATTATTTTTACATACAATTCCCCATTTATACAGTTGGGTTTTTACTGGAGCAATCTAGGTAAAGTACCTTGCTCAAGGGTACAGCAGCAGTGTCCCCCACCTGGGATTGAACCCACGACCCTCCGGTCAAGAGTCCAGAGCCCTGACCGCTACTCCACACTGCTGCCCTATTTATTTATTTATTTATTGGTATTATTATATGCAATATCAGTACCAGTCAGTGTGTAACACTTGTAATCTGTTCGAAAACCATTGCTTTAACATTTCTGGCATTCGCATATTACCAGGCACACTCCCGGCTTCCTTACAGTTCAGGGGACTCGAATCCTAATACGTTTCTGTCGCTATCTGGAGACACGCTTCCCAACCCGGTGTGATCTTATCTGTAGACACGTTGACACGAGGTGCGATCGCTTCTCAGGACTTCAATAGTAACAAGTCCGGCTGTTGTAAAGCTGGAGTCCCGTGTGTGAACCCCAGCACCGTGTTCACATCAAAGCCGGCTGAAGCCACGCTTCCCTTGGCTGCAGCCCCCCTGCCTGTGTGATCTGATTATCCTGCAGCGGAGACAATTGACTCGAGGTGCGATCTCTTCTCAGGACGGTTCAACAGCAACAAAGCGCACACTTCCTGACAGCTCTCGGGGCTCTGATAGTAACGGGGCTCTGTTGTTTATCTGTCCAGGATCGCACAGCAGTTTGTTAGCAGCTGTGGGAAACGCTTTCCTCAAGGCCTTGTCAAGTGTGTCTGTGTTCAAGGGTTTTATTTGAAGATAGTTTGCGTTTTGATATCAAGGATTCGAGCAATTTGTGGACTTGCAAGTTTGTAATTGTTGAACGTTTCAGTTTGTATGCTGCACCCCAGCCCAGCCCAGCCCAGCCCAGCCCAGCCCAGCCCAGCCCAAGATAACATTCCAGACATATCCTTTAAAATGTAGAAGATATTAGAGGCAACATTTTAGGGAAAAGTTAAGGAAATTAGGTGAGCTGAAGTTACTGACTGTATTCATCTCTTATTAGGGCATTTCCAGTCCGGACATCTTTGGTTATATTTTCGTCTCCTATTCCTAAGGCGAAGTTTTTAAATTTTCATGCATCTAAATCCGTTTTTAGAAAGTAGACCGATCAAACAGTAGAACGTGTTAACAAACACTAAAAGCAGCTGAATAAACTCCACCACAAACGTCCTGACTAGGAAGTCTCTTTCAACGTCCTCCCTGAATAAATTGAAGAAGACTTCTAGTTGAAGCATACAGTATTATTGGTATCTTGACAGCTGAACAGCATCGATCCTTCACATTTTTCTATTAAAGACTGTCCAGATTTAGGAGCAGTTGGCCCCTTTTGCTGGACTCACTGTTAACTACATTTTGCATGTGTGTAACTTAGTGTTACTCTTTACAGCACGGCCCTAAATGCATCGAAGTGGGGTGCAGCTCCCCCTCTTCCTGTAGACCTCCATGTAAGGTGTCTGTTTTCCCAGTGCTGGGGAAGAGAAGGGAAGTGTGCCTTAGCCAGAGCGAGAAAAGCAGGACAAGGAAGAGGACTCGATCCCACGGGAAAGACACCAGGATCAAAGGGGACTCCAGTTGGCTGTCATAAAAAGAAACTCCTTTCATTTCTTTGGGAAAGCATTGGGTACTGAAAGGCCGGCGTGTTATAAAGTCACCCGCTTCTTGAACGGTTTCTGTAGAGGAGGCGCAAAGTGTGCCAGGATATAACAAGACAATACTTGGAGATCTTTACACAACGTAGAGGTGCTAAGTAAGGCTGTCTTTTGCAGATCTCAATAGTGATTCTGTGAAGCTGGGTTTATAGGTAGGCTGGAATCCACCAGGTTTGTATTCCACTTTCACAAATCTCAAAAATAAAAAATAGCACTTGGTGTTTTCTGCAGCATCGTCGCTTTTAAAAAGAGCAAAGATGAAGACTGGTCTTAACATCACGGTCTTGTGTTCTAAAGCTGAAACGATCGAATGCATTTCTGGGCTTTGTCTGGGAGAGTCCGGTCAGCTTTCATTCTGTGAATGCAGCAGATTTTATTTTTTTGAGGCTGTTGATGAGCGCTACATCTTTGTGCGAATTAACAAACAGCAAAGACGGAAGAAAAAGTCAAACCGTTTAACTTTCTGCAAGAACAGCAGAGCACTAGGTGTGAGAACGAGGTTTAAAAATAATAATGTTTCAGAAAGATTGGATGTTCTACATTCCACTCTGCCAGTAATGCTACGTCATTCTGGGTTGGTTTAAATCCAACGTGTAAAACGATCAGACAAACAAAATCACATTTTTTTACAGTAATGAGGTTTTATTGAAGCCTGTAACTTAAATGGCAAAAAAAAAAAAAAGAAAAAATCACAGTAACGCTGCACTGAAATGCAGAGTGGGTTCCTAACCCGCTACATCAACCCAGAACACTTTTCAAAGAAAGAAAAAATATCCCTCCTTTCTAACAATCGTAAAATGTGGGTTTTTTTTTTTTTTTTTTTTTTTTATGACCGTGGTGTTGCATCGTGACAATTTAAAAAAAAAGCTACCGAAGCAGAAAAGCATGACTTTAGTTTTAGTCTTCTTGTTTCAGTGGAAGCTGCTTCTGGTTCCTGGAGAGCCGGTGTGTGGAGCGGAGGTCAGGGAGGGAGGGAGGCAGGCAGGTCACACTTCCAGCTTGCCCAGGAATCGGAGGTTCAGGATTTTCAGCAGCTCATCCAGCTCCATTCTCACGATACCGTCCTCCCCATCGATACTCAACAGGATGCCAGTGGCTTCGCGGTCCTCTCCTAAAATCACCTTCACCTGGGCACAGGAAAAATAAATAAAATAATAAAAATCAGCTTCAAAAGCCAGCTATTGGAAAGGTCTAAATCAGAGCTGTGTAGCACAGAGTTTGAAAAAGATTGCAAGGAAGTCTTGGGTGGAAGCAATCAAATGCAGCCCACTGATGTTGCGTTTTTAACACGAGCAGAAAACTCAGATTTCTGTTGCAGGGCAGTTCAACCCATTTGGTTTTACTAAGCTTGATTAGCCACAGAGTATCACTAACAAGCTCAGGTGTGTCTTATTAAGCAGAGGGAACTTGGTTTCAGGAGACCTTGTTTCAGGCCACTGCAGGGTTTGATGCAGCAAAGTCACCTCAAACTAGGTCTCCTGGAAACCAGGTTTCAAGCCACTGTTCCTGAAAAAGTTTAAACCTCAGGTTTAGACGCACAGTAAAATGAGGAATGGATCAAACTGCTATGACAGTCATTGCTGTTGCATCCTAGTTCATATTGTGTTCTAGTAGTAGTATTATTTGCACTTGCTCTAACTATACCGTATTTAAATATTAATCTTGCATTGCAACACTATTGCCCTGAAGCACCTGTAAGTCGCCTTGGATAAAGGCATCTGTCACAAACATCATCATCATCATCATCATACCTTGTCGTTTTTAGTTGGTGTCAGTGGTTCAAGATGTTCGCTGGAGATGCTGACGACTTTGTCAGTGCCTTGTAGAAACACAGAGCACATACCGCCCTGCAGAAGAGAAAACAGAAAAGAGGATAAGAATATCTCTCGCCTCCACACGCTTGATACACCCACAGGCAGAGATGGAAATGAGGCTCCCACTGCAAAGCAGTTCGATCCACTCCTGGTTTTACTACGGGTTTAGCAAGACACACCTGAGCTTCTTCCATACAGCCGAAGAGAAAAAGTTTTGCGTCACCTGGAATTTTAGGACCGAGACATTTTTCCCTGTACAGTCGAAAAAGACTTCTAAAATACAACAGGAGTCTTCGGTACAGTAAAATGCAACCGAGTTCAAATTACAACAACATGTAAAAGTATACTGACCGAGACACTGCGGATGACCCCAGTTTTTCCCACCACCTGGCTGTCCAGGAAGGTGTCTCGAACCAGCACCAGGATGTCCGTGGTCACCCAGTCGCAGGAGCTCTGGTCGATGCTGGAGCCGGGGGTGTGAGGGTTATATCCACCAGGAGAGGGAGCTCCGGGTGTCATCGGACTGTAACCCACAGGGCTGGGGCTGGGGCTGGCCTGTGGAGCAGAATGGGTCAGTAACTTTTTTAAATGCATGTAATGCCCCTTCCTCACTTAAGTGGGCTTTCTCAATGTGAAAACTACTGTAGTGTTGTTCTCAGTGTGCTGTCGGGGATCAAGCTTATATTCATTCTTTGACTGCTCGTAAACATATATTTGGACACACTGTTACACATCGTTAGGAGTAACTGCATTTGCATTTATAAAGAGGAGTCGCTTCTGCTTTTAAATGAAAAATTAAAGACTGGAGTTAAAAGCCGATTTTAGTTGTTTCACAGAAAGAAAAAAAATAGTAAAAATGAAATCAATTTTACTATGAACTCGCTGCTCAGTGGTGATTGAGATCCACGAATGGCTTAACAGATATCAATTAACAATCTGAAGCCCTGGTTATAATGTAACGGAGCAGAGTTAGTTACCTGGTAAGCCATGGGGGAGGGGGTGGGGTGGTAGCTGGCTGGAGAATGGGTGTTCTGGTAACCAACGGGGCTTGGCGCCACCTGGTGGTAGCTCTGGGGACTGGGGCTGGGCTGGTAGGAGCCCTGAGGAGACGGGGCAGCATAGGGAGAGTACTGGTCTGTGCTGTACCTGGAATAAAGAATGACAAAACATTAAAAATGACAATTAAAAAAAAATAAAATAAAAAAAAATAACGATCCAACAGGATACTCAGTCACTAGAAACACTGAACGCAGAAGAAAAGTAACTGAAAACTCAACTCTTAACTAAAACTGAATAATGTGTTAAAAATAAAATGGGATGAAACAAGACTCCTATTGCATAGTAGTTTCACCCATTCCAGGTTTTGCTAGAAGCTTGATTAGCCCCAGGGTGTGTAGGTAACAAGCTCAGGTACGTCTTATAAAACTCATAGCAAAACCAGGAGTGGATCAAACTGCTGTGCAATGGGAGTCTTATTTCCATCCCTGGTTGTAGAAGTCTAAGCTCTGGTCTAGACTGTAACTCACATTGCTGGGGTCCCTGGCGTCTGTGGGTTGTACTGGGGGTTGACCTGCGGAGACGGCACTTCGGGGTATCCGGGGGTCTGTGGGTTAGGGGTCCCCATTGCCCCTCTTGAGGGAGGGTGAGGGCTCATCGTCGAACCCGTATTCGAAATCCTCATCCGCCCTGGGTAGCCCCAAAAAAACACCAAAGACACATTATAGAGAAAAGGTTTTGTACAGATAAAATTAATTGCATAAAAAAAGACACAGAGAGCTTTTTCAGTTAAAGGAATGTACAGCTATGGTTTTGCATCACCCTATAGAATTAACTTTTGCTTCGAATGAAGCCTGCTGAATAATGTTACGTTAGCATAGTGAATTAGACACAGCTTTGTAGTTCTCCCCTCTACTTAACGAATGAATTGAAAACATTAAGAAATCTAACATGCAATACTGTGCTACTGTTATAACTTCCGGTAGACTTTTGCAGTTTATTTGATTAAACAACGTGAAATACAGCAGTAAAATGATGTTCATACCCATTTTTTAATTAATGTCTCAAACCTAAAATTCTTGGTGATGCAAAATTTTTGGCCACAGCTGTAGAGACCTGAAGTAGATTTCTGCTAACTAAAGCTGTCTGATGTACAACCCCTCACTCAGGTTACACTGCGTACCTGGAAGGGGTGTTGGGATTATTGGGGTCCCAAGCGCCACTCTGCCCTGGAGTCCTGCTCCCATCATGCAGCGGGGTCTGAGAGCCGTAGTGGGGCGTCCGGTTCCCTGCTGTATAAATACAAAACACCAAAAACAGGTCGACAAACAGCCAGGACACTGCACGCTTCCACTGGAGTCTCGTGCGATACATTCAGCTGGTTTCACAGACGCTGACCTGCTTTAATCTCGGGCTGCCTTACCTAAATTAACAGGTCTTAAATCCTTCAAACCAACTTTCTGGGACTGTTTTTAGGTAACCCTTTAACATCCCCTCCGTCCCTCCTTGCCCCCTTACCATCGTGCAGGGGCGTCTGAGAGCCATACATGGGTGTTCGGGACCCTGTCCCGTACATGGGGGTCTGGGAGCCGTACATGGGGGTCCGCCCGTGCGTGGAGGTCATTCCTCCATGTCTCTTCGCCCCACTGTGGAGACACAATCAGACATCAGCGGACGGTAGAGGTTTAGAAAGGCTGTAGATGCAACGGATTTCAGCGGCCAGCAACGGTGTCGTGCACACAGGTTGCAAGTTCGCTACTTACACAGTGGTGAGCCGCTGTCGGTCCACAGAGATGGTCTGGCAGGTGGAGTGCAGCTCCACGCGGGCGGTCGACTCCGTGGCGTCTTTCACCACCCCGATGTAGCCTGCCCAAAAAAAAAAAAAATAGGGACGTGTTCAATCTCCTAAATGTACCCCCGAGTTCTATATTTGACAGGCATAACGTTGACAATGGTTAAATGGAAAAAAAAAAAAAATTGTTTAGAACGCAAATAAATGTCATCATTCCGAGACGTCATGCAAGCACGCAGAGATTTTGGGAAGTCTTCTTACCTTTGTATGGTCCCTGTGAAATTCTGACCGTCTGTCCAATCAAATCGTTGTCTCGCCTTCCTCTGCCACGCCCCATTCCTCCTCCTCCTCCTCCTCCTCCTCCTCCTCCTTGCCCACCTCTTTGCTGCTGGCCTAACAAACAAACAGGAACACGCCTTTAAAAAAATCAATCATTTAGGAGCACTAGAACAACAAAAATGTACAAACAAGACAAGGCCATTTCATCAAACAATGCTCATGCTGTTCCAAGTGCTGGGATTTTCTTTAATTCAGGTCTCGGAGGATCAAACCCTTAACTGAACTAATAATCTGCTTAATTAGACCTTTTTAATTTCCTCAGCTCCTGAAAAGTTGCAGATTTTAAGTTACTTATAAAATTGTATAGTTAACTTGAAATCTCCAACTGTTTATTAAAAGCTGAAAACAATAAAAAAAGGTCTAATTAAGCTAATGAATAGTTCAATTTAGTAATTGAGAATTCGGGTTGAATGAAAACCAGCAGACACAGGGGCTACCCACCTCCTCCACCTCCGCTGGGGTGCATCGGACTGGTGATTCGAGGGCTCATGGGGGCGAACCCTCCCACTGTGAAATTCGTTACATCTCTGGGCTGCAAAAACACACAGAAACACGATCAGCAAAAATACAAGCAAAAACATTCCCACAGTCCTCTAGAGCAGCGGTTTTCAACCTGTGGGGCCCGCGTACCAGTACTGGTATGAGACAGGCTTGCCACTGGTACACAACGGCAGTTCTTTATTCAAACTACAATACTCCCTTCAACTCTGTGTGTACCACTGAATCAGAGAAATGAGACATTGCGATGAGAGGTATTTGTTGTGAACTTTCAAAGTTACTGAAGGGAAACCAAAGCAGCCAATCTGGTGTTGATTGTGGTGAACTCTTCTCAGACAATTAGACGACACTGTCACATTTTCAGTGAGAAAACCGGTTGCAATGGGGTAGGGGTGTCCGATTCACAACAGCTCTTTAGTTGCTGGTACACCTGGTGGAAACACTGGTACTTGAGATGAAAAAGGTTGAAAACCGCAGGTTTAGAAAGGGCAGGTGTGCTTACCTTAGAGCCTCCGGCCAGCACAACGTGGCGAGTCTTGCAGACGAACATGCCTCCGTTCTCCACCAGCTTCTTGCAGTGCAGAAAGGCAAAGCCGCGGAACAAGTGCCTGATCTCCCCCTCGCGGCCCTGGGGCAACAAAAACACACCAAGTCAGGCACCGCATTCACAGCAGCGCTGGTCTCTGACCCCGCGCTGGCGAGTGAAGCGAGGCTGGTCTGTTTACCGAGTGAGGCCCGTCGATGACCTTCACAATGTCCTTCACGTGAATGTTGTTCTGCTCCGAGTCCAGAGCGACGGCGAATCGGTTATCCTTCCTCCTCGTCACCGCCTGGTGCCTCACTGTGATCACCTTGCCATGCATGTTTAGCACCTGCGGACCGACCAAAAACAGTTTGAAAAAAAAAAAAAACAGACGAGACTTTCCATTAGTAGTGCGATGTGCGTGGGGGTTTTCAAAACTCCCCTGGTCCCAGGTTCGGGCTACGCTTTGAAATTAAACTCCGAAGACGATCGGCCACCGGGATCATTTCACTAAGCTGTTCGTTTGCTGTGCTTGTTACTAGCGCTGCGCGGACAGATTACTGGATTACTCAGATCTTGTTTTTTTAACATTTTGTCATCGTGGTGGATTACGTTTTAGTATGTCATCTTTGTACTGTTTATAATGTGAATGCAACAAGCGAATTTAAAAATGTAAAGCCGTTTCATTCCTCGTCTTCCCTCCAGATGTTAAATTAGCCCGATCAACACCTCACTTGACTGTCGAGAGCTCAATCCCAATAATTGAAATATCGGTTCATGCAGCGCTGCTGATTTTGTTAATTAAGAAAGTTCAAAACTAAACAGAAAGTCTCGGACCTGGAAGGTCTCTCTCTCCAGGCGCACGATCACCCCCACAGTCTGGGGGTCCAGCTGGACCAGCTCCCCCCACTCGTGCTGCCCCCACGCGTCCACCCCCGACGCCGTCTCGGTGCAGAGCTGCAGGTCCCGGGGAAGCACCTTCAACTGCACAGAGAAACCAGCAAAACAGACAGGCAGGTGAATTCAACAGCACAGAGAAACCAGCAAAACAGACAGGCAGGTGAATTCAACAGCACAGAGAAACCAGCAAAACAGACAGGCAGGTGAAGATATAGATAGTGATAGATATGGATGGATAGAAACATCAATGACTTTTCTTCTTCATGATAGATACAGATCTAGATAAATAGATATACATAGGGACAGCAGCAGTCCCTCAGTGTCTCACCTCGTGCATGGTGAGGTCAGAGAAGAGGATGACGAAGTTCTCCTCCACCCTGACGATGAGCCCCGTATCTCCCTCGTAGCGCCCCGCGATCACCTTCACGTGGTCCCCCATCTTGAAGTACTTTCGCAGCTCCTGAGCTGGGAACTCCAGGGGGTCCTGCAGAGATAGGGAGGGGGAGTTAGGGAGAGAGGAGCACCAGGGTCACACCAAGTTTGCGATACAATATAGGTCTACTTTATGACTAATTTTGCACCACCCTCTATATAGAATGAACTCATTTTGCTTCATATGGTCGAATTAAAGGGAGGTATGCATCAACTGCTGCTGCTGCAGAGTCACTTCCAATAGGAGCTCGTTTGTTTGACGTCTCATCCGAAGGACGGAGCACAAGGAGGTTCAGTGACTTGCTCAGGGTCTCACACACACACACACACACACACACAGGGAGTCAGTGGCTGAGCCTCCTGGTATCAAGCCCCTTTCTTTAACCACTGGATCACCAAGCCTCCTAAAGACCTCTACTCCAGGAGGCGCTGGAGCGGGTACCTTAAGGTCCTCGTGCTTGGGCATGATGGTGATCTTGTTCCCATCCACGCTCAGGATCTTGCCCTGCAGGTGGATGAGCTCGCCCTCGCACACCTCCACGTTGTCTCCAGCCTGCAGGTTGTGCTCTCGCTCTTTACCTGAAAAATCATCAATTAAAAACAGAAGAAATTAAAAATGAAGGAGCTACAGCAAGCTGGATTGAAAACATAACATTTAAATAAATTAACTGCAGTTTGAGCCTACCAGACCACAAAGAATGTGATATTTGTAATTAATTCATTTGTTCCCCCCCTCTCAAATACCCTTATTCAGATACTGTTGTATAGCAATAAGGTGTTACAGTAATAGTGCATATAGCTATATAGATAATTGAATTTTGTTTCTATGTCAAATTAATGTGACTTCACATAGCTGTACACCTTGGAAAGCTTGATCAAATTTTTTTGGTTTAAAGTTACCTGTCATTTCTGTCACCACTTCAAGGTCAATGCCCTCTGGCTGGTCTTCAAACTTCTCCAGTTCTGACAGAGTAGGTTTCACTCCTTCTGTGATCTGCACCGACACAAACACCGCGCGTTTCAAAAAAAACACTGGACTGCAAGACCGTCTGCACAACATTATTATGAATTACTTGGCAGACGCCTTTATCCGAGGCGACTCGCAGGTGTTACAGGGCAGCGCTTCATATTTAAAACACAGTGTAGTTTAAATGAAGTGGCAATACAACCCAAGTATAATATGAACTAGGTTATATCTACAAAGACACATTAGCAGTGCAAGGATGGTGCATCAGCTGAACATCCAGGAACGTGGTGCTGAGGTCAGGCGAGTCCAGCGCAGAGCAGGAAGGGCGGATCAAGAGTTCTAAACAGGGGGGTCTTTATTTAAAAGTAATTTAATAAACATGTTAGGTAATATGCTAGCGAGCTACGTAGCTAGAGAGAGGCCAATCGGACTGACTTACGACAGCTGACATGGCAAAGCTCTTGAATAGGAAGCCCTTTCGGCTGTAGCGATTTCCTTCAAATATTAAGAAGTCTCCATCAGTGGTGACGTCACCGCCCAGGGACCTGAAACAGACATTGAGAGAGACTTCTAGACGAAAGGCTTGTCCAAGGATTTTTCTTTTTAAAGAATCAGTCCCATCAAGTGTTTTCTGCGATATATTATTTTATTGCAGGTTATTTTAAATTAAATAAAAATAATAATTGTAAAGCTTGAAAAGACACACAATTTGAAAAAACGACCTTAACTTTGTGTAAAGCTACAGTGGGCAAAAAAAATAAATAAAAATAAGTCATTTTAATTTGAAATGCACCTGTTTTCGCTTAGTTGCGGTTGTCCAAAAGGACTTTTTTTTTTTTTCTCCTCCCAAATACTGAATCACATTTTACAGCTACAAGGTAAATAATTTTCAAAATCAGCTTATAAAAAAAAAGATAACATTTGAACGATACAAACTAAACAACCCTTTTAAGTGAAGGACGTATTAAAGCATGCTTGCATTCTCTATCCATTATTCAGTACCTGATCTTTTCATCATTGAACAGTCTTTGTGGGGGTCTCTTAAACTTCTTTCTCTTGGCGAACCAGTCTTTCTGTAAAGCATTTAAACAAGGATAATGTACACAGAAGCAACTGCACGAAAAATAAAATTTTTCGCATTTCGGACAAAGGACTTTCACTTACCAGGCTCATGCGAGCTTTGATTCGGTCGTAGTCGATTCTGGGAATCATTTTCAGAGATATTGTATTCTGACTTGGTTCAACGTAGTCCACCTTACGAAGCAAATACAGAACGAGGCATTGAGAAAAACCAAAAATCAGGGAAAGCCATCTGTATCGCGTTTAACTGCATTTAACTGTTGCTAAAAACACACAAGACCAAGTACAGGCGTTAACCTTAGTGTACCAATTACACTTCCAATCTTTTATTCCCTAAAATGACGTCTAAATCATACTTTCTATAAATATGACTCTCTCTCTCTCTCTCTCTCTTAATTTTGTTGTTCATTTTTCTATTACTACTTTCAATATTTTTTTTTTATACATGTAAAGCGCCTTGAAGAGCTACATAAATAGACTGACTGATCAATCGATCAATTGATTTATTGATTGATTGGTTGATTGATTGAACAAACTTCAAGCCACCGTCGGCCCGAGCAGGCAAGCTCACCTGAGCGATGTCGTCCTTGTACAGGCCCCTCTTGAGCCGGACCCAGGACTTGGGCTTGAGGTTGGTCACCTCTTTGACCACCTTCAGGACGTCCGTCATCTCTTTGATGGGTACCATCTGCTGGTTCCAAAAGCCCATGCGCAGGTTCCCCACCCCCTCGATGGCAGCCTTGACGTGGGTCTGCTTGTATGACTCAACGTAGATGTAGCCCTTCACGTGCTCGGGGGCCACGACGGACTTGATCTGCAAGGGCTGGGAACCAGGCAGAGGGAGGGAGGGATTACAGTGCAAATCTGGTCGCGTCTTAGGCTGCTGGGTTAAACTCTGCGCACAGGACTGCGCTGGCGTGACAATTATTTTGAATTTATTTGGCAGACGCCTTTATCCAAGGCGACTTTACAGGTGTTACAGGGCAGTAACAGGTTACAATTGCAAGCTTAATATTTAAATAAAGTGTTGATTACAGTAAGTGTAACGGCACTACTAAAATACAATATGAATTAGGATGTAACAAGAGTACCACAAGTTAAATCTGCAATGACACAGAAGTAGAACTACTACATAATGTATGAGCTCATAACAGGGACCGAAATAAGACTCCTATTGCATAGCCCATTCACCCAGGTTTTACTTCAAGCTTGATTAGTCTGCATAGGAAACAATCTCAGGTGGATCTTTATTAAACTGATAGTGAAAACCGGGAACGGATCAAACTGCTATGCAACGGGAGTCTTATTTCCAGCCCCGCGATATCCACCCCCACCAGAGGTCTGAGCGGCAAAATAAGAATTTTTTTTTTTTTTTTTTTAAAAAGTACCGTGTCTGTAAACTGGTAGGCAATAAATTTCCTCATCAGGGCGATTACTGTGGCTCTCTCCTCCCCAATCTGTGAAAAAGACATAAAACAAGCAACTACACAGATTAAAAAACTGTGGGAGCAACGTATTGATCAAATATTGAAATCCCCCGCCAGTAAAGAACCACCCTGCGCTGTTTTAACACAATTATTATTATTATTATCACCCACTTGAAGTAAAACTGCCTGAATGTATATATTATAAGCCACGTCCCCACAGTCATTTTAACAAAACAGATTTAAAATCAACATACCCTGCATTTTACGGTCCACAAATTGGGATCTCTTTAAAAAAAAAAAAGAAAAAAAAAGAAAAGAAAGATGGGTTGGATTTCAAATGAAGCCTCTTACCAAATCAAACAGCCCCCTACCCCCCGATACAGCATGCCTGAAACTGGAGTTCTGGAAGGTATCGCATCGGAGAACGACACACTTTGCACGGTTTCATAAATTACATTGAAAAAAAAAAATGTAATGTTTTTTTATTAAGGAGAACAATAAACAGAAAAACTAAACTTTACCGTTTAAAATTAAGACATTTACGAATGAGGCAAAAAATAAAATATTCAGGAATTGTGAGATTTATTGGTACAAGATAGAAAGAAAAAAAAAAAAAGGAAAATCTGGAAAAGAATCTGGAAAAGACTAATGCATCACTCACTTCACACCGGGTAGCAACTGCTGTTGAGTGATGTCATCAGAAAGCTCCTCCGATCCCCCATAGAAACTAGAAGAGAATCGTATTTTTAAAACAAATCTACCATATCCATCTACATTATATATATATATATATATATATATATATATATATATATATATATATATATATATATATATATATATTCACATAAAAAAACACACTATTAAAAACAGCCTTAGCTACTCCATTTCTGGCAATTTACTTCTAGTTTCAACCAACTGAAGTCTGCAATCAAATTTCTTACTGTAATGAAAAATATAAAAGTAAACTAATGTTGCAGACTTTGTTCACCAATTGCATTTAACCGATCACACTGACTAGCCATGTACAGCAAAAAGAGTTTGCGAGCAAGAAATAGTGTCATTAATTCTGCACTCATTACAAAGCCGTAAAAGCACCTGAACCTTCTATACAGTAAATGGAAACATTATATAAGCATGTGTTGCTGTAAATAGTGGGACCATCTGCAAAATTAACTTGCAGCAGACATTTCCTATTTTACACAAAGTAAGGTCAAGCAACTGAAGCTCCCAAGTACATGTGTTTATATATGTGTCAGTATATACAGACATACCCCTTCATCCACACTTACTGGGCTAAACTTCCAATGACGTACGAGCACACATTTAAACTATTTAAAACCGTTTTCTTTCTTGAATGCTTTTCACTTACTGTTCGCCTCCCGAGGACTTGGCATATTTTTTCATATAATATTCTCCCAGCTCCTCTTCCCTCTGATCTCTGCAGAAAACACAAAATAGACAAGAAATCGTGAATTAATTAATGAAGAACGGCTTCCGATTTATTTATTATTATAATTTTTTTTAGGATTTCAATGACTTATGGTTTCCAAGTGTTGGGTGGCTACCGCTAATCAAGTTGAGAGTTTACATTCTCCTGCACTTTTGAAAGACAGACCCCGACACAGCAGGGTGCTCAAGAAGGAAATCCACTCTGGACTTGATAACATGCAGCCATCGAACACTTAGCCTATATTAGAGAACCAAACCAACCTCCAGAGATTCTGCAGTCTGCGAGCACCAGAGCAATCTTCATTAAGCACGACATGATCGATGTTGGAAACTACAGACAAGAGCGCAAGTTAGGGAGCCAGCGACGAGCTCAGAGACACAGAGACAACACTACAGCTATGGCTAAAAGCTTTGCATCACCTAGAATTTTAGGATTGAGACCATAAAAAAAAAAAAATTACAAATAAATAAAAAAAATAAATGACTTTATGAACATCATTTTGATCTTTTATTTATCATGTAATCAAAGAAACTACCAAATTATACTGCAAAATGGTTTTCGTTAAGTATATGGAAATCTCCAAAGAGGTGTGGAATTCAAGATTAAACTTACATTATTCACCATTTTTCATTCCACTTTACGAAGCAAAATTAGTTCATTCTTTAGGGGGATGATGCAAAACTTCTGGCTACAGCTGTACACTTGCAAGGCAACACAGTTTTCAATAGCTCCCTTTCCCTTCTATTATCAAAAGGAAAAACTAAAATCCACCCCCTCTTGTTCTCCCAGGAATCTGTATCTAATGCGATTCATACATTCATTCATAAATGCGTTTTATACACACAGACTAAACTAAGGAATTTCCCGCTGTGATAAGAAGTAAGCGGATTTTAAAAACGCATAGTAAAATCAGGACTGGATCCAACTGCTATGCAACCCAACTGTAACCCCAAACACACACTGTCCCTAAAGCCCAGAATATATGATGCTCCATGTAAATGTTCTGCAAACACGTACATAATTTATAATACTGATTATTAAAATCAATGCAAGATATTCATAAACAAAATAGAGCTACAGAAATCAATTATTCACATCAAGCTCTCCACAGGCGAGGGTGGCTGGCGTCCATCGGGCTGATTCACCATTCAGAGTGAAACGAGTGAAGAAACAGCTGCTTGGGTTTGTGTGGATCGCTGTTCTCCTCAGTTCAAGTTTAAGAAGAAGCGGTTTCTTCACTTGGAATGGTACAGTAACCCAATCAACGCCAATGACCCGCACCCAATGATCAGCACCTTATTTCTGTGGAGAGGTCGATCGGAATAATCGTTCGCGCAGCTCTAACAGAAGAATATTTTCTTCATGCGCATGTTTACCACAGCGTAACTACTACAGGATCGTGCAGAACCACATACTGTACGTGTAACATCACATCTGCGTGGCTTATTAAACTTCCCTGTATGCGCACGGAGAGGCACGCGAGGGGTCCCGTTGGCATGCAGGGAAAGAGATAAGAGAGGGAGGCACTCACCTTCTGCTTGCTCTGCTGAGTGGAGTGGAGGGATGGACATGTGCATCGGGCACATTGTGAGCCAAACAATAATCACCACAATCAAACATAACGGGGGAGAGGAGACAAGCAAGAAACACAAAAAGGGGGGAAACAAAACAAAATCGGGGAGGGAGGGGAAAAAAAAAAAAAAAAAAACATTAACGAAAAAATGAAATTATAAAAAATGTATCAAGGTACGAAATGATACACAAGAAAGCAAGGAATGAAAATACATAAAAAGTATATATATCTATATATATAGATATATATATATATCTATATATATATATATATATATATATATATATATATATATATATATATATATATATATATATATATAGATATATATATATAAACCAAAGTAAAATAAATTATAAATATGAAGTTCATATTTATAAAAGGGCGCATGTTCAGGCAAATGTACAAGTCCATTCTTTAAAGATTATGTTTTTTGTATCTATTTTTTAATAATATTATTAAAAATGGGAGTGTAATAGCAAGACATAGCCAACAATGCGATACAATATAGCTACATTTCAAGTACATGTCGTAGTTATGGTACGGGCAGAGAATATGCCTTAGAGGTTGAAAAGGTTGCGCTTGTATGATCAAGCTGTACAATAAGTTGTTGAAGAGGAAAACAACTGCTTTGTCATTTTAAAATAAAATAAAATGTCTTCTCAACAAACCTGTTCTTGCATTTGCTGACTGTGCTCCCCTTTTCAATACAAAACCAATACAATGGTGTGTGCATATATTAGATACACACACACACATAAAATATTCATATATACAGAACAAGCAAAAAACAAACAGGAAAAAGATTTGGAAATTGATTTACCGTTAACTGAAGGAGGCATGCATTTAAAAAAAAAAAAAAAAAAAGAAGAGAATTAACAACGGAGCAAAGGAAACAGTTAAAAATGACAGTGCAAGTCTGGCTATTACAGAGAACTACAGCTGCCAGCGGCCTGATTACCGGCACACACTGGAAATAAGCTACAGACAGGGTCTGCTTCAATTGAACTAAAAGGAGTCACAGAAATAAGGCTGAGCTTGTTAGTACAGAGTCCTGCTTGTGTGTGTGTGGAGTAACCCAGCGTCTGACAGCGTGTAACAAAACCGCCAGCGAGGACCGTCATATTAATGATTCAAAACAGCAGGCCGATCAGTTCAGATCAATTGAATACAAAGCATTATTTTAACAGCAGAGAAAGTTTTTAGACAAAAAATTCAAATAGTCAAGAGGGAGGCGTTGAAAGAAGCGTGAATGTTTTTGAACATTTTCAGACAGATTGTTTCATAGCCACACAAGCAATCCCATTTAACACACATTTTATACACATTCAAGTGGCGGACAACACCTTCATTTTCTGATTATTAAACAAGAATAATCTGTTGGCCAATTTTAATTGGACAAGAGACAGTGATTCTGTTAAGCACAGATAGCTTGATATCATTCAGTTCTCTAACACACTTTGTTTGGTTTCTAACTCGCTGGTACATTTCACTCCCTAATCCTTGCTTTCTGATCCCTGTAATTTCATTGATTGGCACTCTCCCTGCATTGAACTACACCTGAATTCAGTCACAATGCTGCATGCAAAGTTTCGCTGAGATTATCTT
This sequence comes from Acipenser oxyrinchus oxyrinchus, assembly GCA_030684275.1. NCBI lineage: Eukaryota > Metazoa > Chordata > Actinopteri > Acipenseriformes > Acipenseridae > Acipenser > Acipenser oxyrinchus. Next base: position 893,955 of record CM060281.1, on the reverse strand, counting down.
ACCTCAACTCGCCTTCTGTGTCTTGCCCTAAACTTTTCTTCAGCTTTCTGTACTAGAGTTTTACCTGCTTTCTGAACCTTCTGGAGGGGTCTGACAGTTTTTAAAAACGTTCATCTCTCCCAGCATTGTTCCAGAACAGCAATTCAAAACTGCGCCTACAGCTCTGGCCAAAGGTTTTGCATCACCCTATAGAAAGAACTCATTTTGCATCATAAAGCCGAATGAAACCTGCACAATAACGTTAAGTTAACATATTGAATTGCATACCGCTTTGTAGTTTCCCCCCCACCCCCATCCCCATCTACTTAAACAGAAAAACGACAAATTAAAAAACGTGACAAAATCTAACATGAAATACTGTACGGTAAACTTTTGCAATACCATTTTTCAGTTTCTCAGATTACACAATGTAAAAGATCTAAATTATCTTCATATAGTATTTTATTATTATTATTATTTATTTTTTTAATTATGTTTCAATCCTAAAATTCTAGGTGATGCTAAACTTTTGGCCACAGTTGTAGAAGCATGCAGGTCTTTGTGTGTACTGCTCTAGTGATGCAAGAGTTAGATAGAATGGATTGGTGTGGTTCTGGAGACACTTTGCAATACAGATCAGCGCATGGCTTTATGATCAGCATCTTTCAATAATCAATGAGATTTAAAAGCATGAGCGGAATAAACACCTTTTTCCAAAATATCTTCTGCTCCGTCCTCCCACTGATCTTCATCTTCATACTCATCATCGACATCTGAGAACAAACCACAAGAGTACAGAAAGCACCTTAATATCAGATTAGTATTTCAGCAGATAATACAGCACACATCAATTAGAAATCAATTACAGTCGGATGTCTTCTGCTGTGTACCCAGTGCAAAGGAAACGGCAGCACAATTTTAAATAGTTTGTTTATATGGGTCTCGTTAATTTTACACGGTTTCAGCCTATGCTTTACCATCCCTCTCTGTGCTTTACAATGCTTCCCTATGCTTTACCACACCTCTCTGTGCTTTACAATGCTTCCCTATGCTTTACCAGACCTCTCTGTGCTTTACAATGCTTCCCTATGCTTTACCAGACCTCTCTGTGCTTTACAATGCTTCCCTATGCTCTACCAGACCTCTCTGTGCTTTACAATGCTTCCCTATGCTTTACCAGACCTCTCTGTGCTTTACAATGCTTCCCTATGCTCTACCAGACCTCTCTGTGCTTTACAATGCTTCCCTATGCTTTACCAGACCTCTCTGTGCTTTACAATGCTTCACCAGACCTCTCTGTGCTTTACAATGCTTGCCTATGCTTTACCACACCTCTCTGTGCTTTACAATGCTTCCCTATGCTTTACCAGACCTCTCTGTGCTTTACAATGCTTCCCTATGCTTTACCATCCCTCAGTGCTTTACAATGCTTCCCTATGCTCTACCAGACCTCTCTGTGCTTTACAATGCTTCCCTATGCTTTACCAGACCTCTCTGTGCTTTACAATGCTTCCCTATGCTTTACCAGACCTCTCTGTGCTTTACAGTGCTTCCCTATGCCTTACCATGCTGTCACAGTGATTTATTACGCCTTGCTATGCTGTTACTATGGGGCACTTCTATTAAGGGAGTGAGAGGGCTTGTCTCTTACCAGCCTCATCCAGGATGAAGCCCCCATGTCTGGGTTTCTTCCTCGGCCGTTCATCATCTTCCTCTTCCTCTTCCTCCTCCTCCTCCTCTTCCTCCTCTTCATCGTATTCTTCCTCCTCTACCTCCTCCCCTTTCTCGCTGCCGGCCACGCTGCCTCTCCCCCCCTCCTCCTGCAACACACACACACACACACACACACACACACACACACACACCGCAACAGGGATGGAAATGAGACTCCTATTGCATGGCAGTTTCACCCATTCCAGGTTTTAATACAAGCTTGATTAGCCCCAGTGTACAGGTAACAAGCTCAGGTGTGTCTTACTGAACTTGTAGTAAAAACTGCAATGAATCAAAGTGCTATGTAACGGGAGTCTTATTTCCATCCTTGGGCAGACAGGACTGCTTGATTTGAGTTCACTGTAATGAAGAAATAGATAACACGTGACGTATTGCTCCGTCATTGGGTCTCACGGTGATTTGAGTTGTATTGCAACCGAGACCTGAAATAAACTGTGCTTTCCTGGGCTGAATTCGTGCTGAATAACGCCTAATAAGGATGCTGTTAATTCTGCAAAGTGGATTACGCAAACCCTCTGGTGGGCAATCTTAGGAAAAACAAACTCATTTCAGTTGCGTCTTGAGCAGCAGAGACTGAAATGCAGAATACCCTAGTCAGCTGCATGCACATTATTATTATTATTATTATTATTATTATTATTATTATTATTATTATTCAGTCATTTAGCAGATGTTTTTATCCCCTTACAGAGACTAGGGGGTGAACTCTGCTGCAGAGTTGCTTACAACAGGACCTCGTTTGTTTTACGTCTCATCTGAAGGACGGGATATTTTGCGCCTCACCTCATTGTCCTCGACCTCTTCGGCTTCACTGCTGCGTTCACTCTGATTGTCAGAGAAATCGCTGTCCTCGCTGTCCGACATCTCTCACCACTCCGTCCTCCTCCTCCTGAACCGGGAGGGAAAAAAACAAACAAACAAGAACATAAATAAATAGGGCTCCAGAGCGGCGCATCCAGTAAAAGCGCTCTGCGTGGAGTGCAGGATGCGCTCTATAGCCTGGACGTCGCCGGTTCGAGTCCAGGCTATTCCACAGCCAACCGTGGACGGGAGCTCCCAGGGGCAGTGCACAGTGGCCAAGTGCCACCTGGGGAGGGAGGGTTAGCTCGGCCAGGGTGTCCTCGGCTCACAGCACTAGCGACCCCTGTGGTCTGGCGGGCTTGCCTGAAAGCTGCCCAGAGCTGCGTTGTCCTCCGACGCTGTAGCTCTGAGGTGGCTGCAGGGTGAGTCTGCAGTGTAAAGAAGCGGTCGGCTGACGGCACACGCTTCGGAGGACAGCGCAGGGGTGGTAGCAGTGAGCCGAGTTTAAAAATAATAATGGTATATTCTAAATTGGGAGAAAATAATAAATAATAAATAAATAAAAACATTTCGCAGATTTATATCTACAACCTTTTGTGAAATCGACTCTCTATACTTTACAACCAACATATAAACATTGCATATATTTTTAAAAAAAACATATATAAGGTTGACTATTGCTCCCTCTTTATTTTGCTATCTGCCTTACACATCAAAAAAAAATATTGAAAGCAGGGAATTGTTAGCGCCCTTATATACGACCTACAATTTACTCTCAAAGTGGCTAAACAGTGTACAAAATTAGTGATTTATCAAATGGTGCAATGCTGAGGATGCATTTGCATTAATAAGCCCTCTCAAAACCTGCCCACAGCAAAGAAAGCGGAGCAGATTGTATATTATATAATACGTGTCAGGGATGCCACTGGTATTACGAACCAGTCACGTTATGGAAAGACAATTCAGGGTTGAAAATAAATAAGACACCCATTGCATCACAGTTTGATCCATATACCGGGTTATACCAGAAGACGCAAGTGTGCGTGTTACCTGCGCACACTGGGGCTAATCAAGCGCGTAATAAAACCTGGACTGGGTGACACTGCTGTGCAATAGGAGTCTACTTCAGATGAGATGTAAAGCCGAGGTGGTATTGCAAGTGACTAAATACCTACTTATAATAATAATCCGTGCTTAACGGCGTTTTAAAACGTGCGCCCTTGCTATCCTTGGTTCTGAAAAAACATAGCTACCGTTTTACTCTCTGTAATATTGACTTAGTGCACTGTCGGAATATTATAAAAATTATACAATTGAAGTTCTGCTTACTGAAATTCGCATCAAAGCGACGTAAAAGTGTCACACATCGAGACAATGAAATCATGTGACCGTACGTGACTGAAAAGCATGAATGATTGAGCCGAGATGCACTCGTCAGAAAAAAAAAATACAGGTCTACTCTGCAGCATTGCGTCCATTTATTTGAATTAATCCCTAACACCATTATTTCTACAGTCAGGCTGTGTTTCTTTCGCGGTTTTTAAATTAAATAGCGTACAGTTAGGTAATAAACATGCGACTTATAGCTGTGAAAGTGAAATGTTCACACAAGTTCACACGCCACTACAGAATAATAATGAATATCAACATAGAGCAATGATGACTAGGCCTCGATATTTAAAACAATCGGTTATCAACTACAGCAAGCTAAATTAACAACGAGAACCGCTGAGCAAAATAAACGGAATACCGGCTTACCTCGAACCGCACCTTTTTTCCAAGTTTAAAAAATCCTTTAACAAAAAAACAAACAAAAAAAAACGTGTTGTTTATATTTCAACTCTCGGAACAGGATTTCAACCTCCCCTCTAGCAACGGGGAATGCCCTGAACTATCGCGAGAACTGCAAACACAACTCGCGATTTGGTGAGACGTCATACTGGTAAGGGCGTCATAGAACACACGGGCGCCATATTGGTAGTGTCAGAGAACGATGACGTGTCACCCTGGTTGGTACGCTAATTATCGCTGGCCATAATTAAATAAGATTCCCCATTCTTTTCACTGAAGACCGGAGTCTTCCAATTGAACTGCAAATCCCTAGAGCTATTATTGTCTGCTTCAAGTTTTTTTATTTTTTTTTTTATTATTATTATTATTTATTAAAAACAAAGAGCGACAGGTGGAAATACTTTTTGAATAATGAACTAATTCATTTCGTTTCTGTTTGGGTAACCACTTTGACCTCTCAACTTATATCGCACAGCACCATGCACAAATCCCAATATAGCACCATATATAACATATCTTTGACTCTGCATTTCTATCAATACTAATTAGACAGACAATAGGTTTGAAAAATCGTTTTTATTGAACAAAAATACTCATATCAACACAACCACACATTAATATAATGCATTTCCATAACGGGGTACTCCCTCCAGTTCTGCATATTACCCGCAGAACTGTGACATCTATACAGCTTTTTATTTTATTTTTTAACAAGCTTGTTTTTTTTTTTTGTAAGCTTGTTTTAAAAAAAAAAAAATAAGGTCAACCCATTTCTCATTGTTACAATGAACTTAAAAACGCCTTACCATTTTCAGCCTCCACTATCTTTTGTGTTAAAGACACAAAAGATAGTTGTTTTAACAAAAGTTAAGTCCAGTATTATAAACACCAGTAAATTTGTGTTGCGGACAAACTGCGCACCCGTCTGCAGTACACCTATTTGCCCACCAGATGTCACTGTTTTCCATGTATAAAGAATTATTACTGAACACTAAACTAGAACAGCTTGATGTACAATAGTTGATATACATTTTAGCCCTTTAAAGATAGTTTGATCTTGTTAACTAAGAAACTCAGCTGTATTAATGCTACAGCGCTGTCTTTGAAACGCAAGCAAAAAAACAACAACAAAATAATCACCTTCGACAGAAGATGAAGAAGGGGGCTTGCGCCAATAAGAGGGAACGAGACGGATTGTAAACACTTGATAAGCTGTCTGCATGTCCGTCTGTCTGTCTGCCTGCATGTCCGTCTGTCTGCCTGCTTCTCGTTATGGGTGTCGCTCCGAGAGATTCTGCTGTTTGCAAAAAAGAAGTTCCAAGTTTAATTATATCATTTTTTAAAGTTCCCTTACAGTATTGGTTGTATTTGCAATTCAAATACTGTGTTGTTTTCTCTTATGTTCTAGTTACTTCCTGTAGTTCTAACCCCCGCTAGATCAGTCCCTTATTAGATTTAAGAGAGTCCGTACTACTATCTGTCACTTTGGTTCGAGTCTCCTTTTGCATTGCCTGCAATACCCTAGCTGTGCACTAGATGGTGTAGGCGCTCACTTTTACTTTGTGATCAATTGCTTTTAATTTTTGAAAACACACGCACTAGAGCGATATACTTCAATACACCAGAGCTCACATGTAAACGAAGAACCACAAAAAGATAGGAAAAGGATTTAGTCAAGAATAAGAGAAGACGACCACGCCATTAAGAGATTGGGGAGCATGGGCGCTTACTGTCATAGAGGCACCTTTATGAACAGCATCATCATCATCATTATTATTATTGGGCAGACACCTTTATCCAAGGCGACCATACAGGTGTTACAGGGCAGCGCAGGGTTACAATGCAAGCTTCATATTTAAACACAGTGTAGTTTACAGTTAGTACAAATAATAATACAATTAAAATACAATATGAGATACGATACATAAAGTCAAGGACCTAGAACTGAAGAAGGGTGTGTGTGTGTGTGTGTGTGTGTGTGTGTGTGTCTGTGTGTGTGTGTGTGTGTGTGTGTGTGTGTGTGTGTGTGTGTGTGTGTGTGTGTCTCAGTGTGTGTGTGTGTCTGTGTCTGTGTGTGTGTGTGTGTGTGTCTGTGTCTGTGTGTGTGTGTGTGTGTGTGTGTGTGTCTGTGTGTGTGTGTGTGTGTCTGTGTCGTGTGTGTGTGTGTGTGTGTGTGTGTGTGTGTGTGTGTGTGTGTGTGCTGTGTGTGTGTGTGTGTGTGTGTGTGTGTGTGTGTGTGTGTGTGTGTGTGTGTGTGTGTGTGTGTGTGTGTGTGTGTGTGTGTGTGTGTGTGTGTGTGTGTGTGTGTGTGTGTGTGTGTGTGTGTGTGTGTGTGTGTGTGTGTGTGTGTGTGTGTGTGTGTGTGTGTGTGTGTGTGTGTGTGTGTGTGTGTGTGTGTGTGTGTGTGTGTGTGTGTGTGTGTGTGTGTGTGTGTGTGTGTGTGTGTGTGTGTGTGTGTGTGTGTGTGTGTGTGTGTGTGTGTGTGTGTGTGTGTGTGTGTGTGTGTGTGTGTGTGTGTGTGTGTGTGTGTGTGTGTGTGTGTGTCTGTGTGTGTGTGTGTGTGTGTGTGTGTCTGTGTGTCTGTGTGTGTGTCTGTGTGTGTGTGTGTCTGTGTGTGTGTCTGTGTGTGTGTGTCTGTGTGTGTGTCTGTGTGTGTGTGTGTCGTGTGTGTGTGTGTGTGTGTGTGTGTGTGTGTGTGTGTGTGTGTGTGTGTGTGTGTGTGTGTGTGTCTGTGTGTGTGTGTGTGTGTCAGTGTGTGTGTGTGTGTGTGTGTGTGTGTGTGTGTGTGTGTGTGTGTGTGTGTGTGTGTGTGTGTGTGTACACAGAGGGTTCTAAACCAGCAAACAGCGCTCTATCCAGTGAGAATCGTGATCCAGCAGGGTGCTAGTCTGGCATCGAAATCATTGTTTGCTCCCTGGCACCGTCGAGACAGAGGGGTCCCGTTCCAAAAACTACACAGTCTCTCCTCGACTCGAACCAGTGGAATGTCAGACCTGAGTGAGGAAACAGACCCACACATCCGTTTTGAATGAAGGAATTTGCTAAGGACAGCCAGGGTTTTAAAAGCAACACACACCACCTTTATTATAAAGTTTTAACCCTGTATTCTTCCTGTTGTTTTTCCCATGGTTATCCCATTACCATGTTTATCAATATGCTTTACCAGACCTCTCTGTGCTTTACAATGCTTCCCTGTGCTTTACAATGCTTCCCTATGCTTTACCACACCTCTCTGTGCTTTACAATGCTTCCCTATGCTTTACCATACCTCTCTGTGCTTTACAATGCTTGCCTATGCTTTACCAGACCTCTCTGTGCTTTACAATGCTTCCCTATGCTTTACCAGACCTCTCTGTGCTTTACAATGCTTCCCTATGCTTTACCAGACCTCTCTGTGCTTTACAATGCTTCCCTATGCTTTACCAGACCTCTCTGTGCTTTACAATGCTTCCCTATGCTTTACCATACCTCTCTGTGCTTTACAATGCTTCCCTATGCTTTACCAGGCCTCTCTGTGCTTTACAATGCTTCCCTATGCTTTACCAGACCTCTCTGTGCTTTACAATGCTTCCCTATGCTTTACCAGGCCTCTCTGTGCTTTACAATAAGTAACTTGAAATCAGAATTTAAAAGTGTTTCTAATATTTATTCAAAATATGTATTTTTCATTTGGAAATGTTGGCCGGTTTACAGACAAAACAAGAGCGATCGTATTTAATTTGTTCAGAAAATGATCCGCCAGTATCCATCAGTATCTAGCAGGGTCGGACAGACAGAGACTAATTAAAAGGGTTACAGAAATCTACGGCAGTGTCTTTTCATGAGGAGATTTGTAGGCTCAGTGACTCAAGTTTAAAGTTACTTTTTACTTCCGAGCTGCTTATGCAAGTTGTGTGTATGGCGAGAAACAGCACACATAAACTAAACATACGTTTTCTTGTGGGTTTAATAAAAAAAATATATATTATTTATTTATGAATATATCTGCATTTATTTTTTGGTTTTTGGTTTATTTCTTTGTTAAGCAGAAAACCAGTTTCTATGGGACCTATCTATGGTATTTATTTTGTGTTTTTTTTTTTTTTAATATACTTGGCAAGCTCCACAAAGAAAAGACGAATCTGCTGGTGTCGAAAGATCGCCGCATCATAAATAGAGAACGCATGCATTCCATTTGCTCTGTTGCTGGTGCAGTTTTGACCCAAGCAGAAACAGCTGGTTGGATCGCTGGTTGTGAATGTGGTTTGAAAGATTTATGAGGCTATTTTACAAGGCTATTAAAAAAAAAATGATCTGCTTGGAATGCAACAAGTATTGTAACCTTGCCAAGAATCCAAACGCGTTGAAACGAAAACACCACAGCCAATATGAAGCAAGTTGTCTGCAAATTAACCCCCCTTCCTAAACAAGGAATCTCACATTTCTAAGATTCAGAGCAGAAAAAAAAAGATGCTTACTGGTACACACAGTGTTATTTTGTTTGGGATTTGCGATATGTCTGTTGCTAATGTAGGCCTATTATCAAAACACAAATACATGTATCATTACACTAACCACTTGAGCTATCGAGGGGGTCAAAGTCCAATGTAAATCTGTTACATGACAAGAGATAATAGATATAGATATGAAGAGAGAGACAGAGAGAGAGAGAGAGAGAGAGAGAGAGAGAGAGAGAGAGAGAGAGAGCACTGAAATTCTGGTTGCACCTTGAAAAAAGTGAACCTGACTCACTCCAGTACAAGGCCCTCCAGACCCAAGAGCTCAGCCCTGAAAAGAGTCCCCTATGCCAGCTGGCTTTGAAGCTCATCACACTGACCCCCTCCAATACTAACTCCAACCAGCTTCAGGTCAGCACTGCTTACCAGCCCCCAATCAGAGTAAATCAAATTATAAAACAAACCAAAAACTCCTACCTGGAACACTGGGACACAGAAATAAAATCCCAAAATAAACTTGATTGCTATCGGGCCCTAAAAGAAACTACAGCCTAGCAGAGTATCTCTCTACTGTCAGAGATACAAAGCAGAGACAGATCCTGACCAAGTACAGGCTCAGTGACCACAGCCTGGCCATAGAGACAGGCAGACACAGGCAGACCTGGCTGCCCAAAGAAGATCGGCTCTGTGGTCACTGCGAGACAGGAGAGGTGGAAACTGAGATGCACTTTCTCCTACACTGTATAAAAATACAGCCAAATCAGAGAATCATTCTTCATTAAAATACAAGAAAAATATCCTGTTTTCAGACAAATGACAGACTCAGAGAAACTTGCTGTCCTCTTAGGGAGGGACACACAGCTCCACTGGCTGCCAAATATGTAGCCACCTGCCACAACCTGAGGGGCACGCAGTGACACGGCACAATTTAATAGTTTCAATATTATTATTTCAATATTTATTTCAAGTTCTGTATTATTATTATTTATCTTCTATTTTATTTATTATTATTTTGTTACCATTGTTCCTTGTTTGTATATATATGCATCTGTTCATAATATGTATGTATTTGCTTTGGCAACACTATGGAAAATAAGTCATGCCAATAAAGCACTTTGAATTGAATTGAATTGAATTGAATTGAGAGAGAGAGAGAGAGAGAGAGAGAGAGAGAGAGCGAGAGAGAGAGAGAGAGAGAGAGAGAGAGAGAGAGAGAGAGAGAGAGAGAGAGAGAGAGAGAGAGAGAGAGAGAGAGAGAGAGAGAGAGAGAGAGAGAGAGAGAGAGAGAGAGAGAGAGAGAGAGGAGACGAGAGAGAGAGAGAGAGAGAGAGAGAGAGAGAGAGAGAGAGAGAGAGAGAGAGAGAGAGAGAGAGAGAGAGAGAGAGAGAGAGGAGAGAGAGAGAGAGAGAGAGAGAGAGAGAGAGAGAGAGAGAGAGAGAGAGAGAGAGAGAGAGAGAGAGAGAGAGAGAGAGAGAGAGAGAGAGAGAGAGAGAGAGAGAGAGAGAGAGAGAGAGAGAGAGAGAGAGAGAGAGAGACAGAGAGAGAGAGAGAGAGAGAGAGAGAGAGAGAGAGAGAGAGAGAGAGAGAGAGAGAGAGAGAGAGAGAGAGAGAGAGAGAGAGAGAGAGAGAGAGAGAGAGAGAGAGAGAGAGAGAGAGAGAGAGAGAGAGAGAGAGAGAGAGAGAGAGAGACAGAGAGAGAGAGAGAGAGAGAGAGAGAGAGAGAGAGAGAGAGAGAGAGAGAGAGAGAGAGAGAGAGAGAGAGAGAGAGAGAGAGAGAGAGAGAGAGAGAGAGAGAGAGACAGAGAGAGAGAGAGAGAGAAAGAGACAGAGACAGAGAGAGACACAGAAAGAGAGAGAGAGAGAGAGACAGAGACAGAGAGAGCTACAGATTGAGAGAGAGAGAGAGAGCAGAGAGAGAAGAGAAAGAAAGAGACAGAGAGCGAGACAGAGCGAGAGAGAGAGAGAGAGATAATCTAAACTTGATGTGAACAGTCATTAACCTCAAAGAGGACCAGTAATAATATTGCTAAGTCCAAATAAGAGACTAAAAGCCACTGTTTGTTATGTTGCTTAAGAAGTTAGAGCAGGGAATGAAAGTCAGACTCCTGTTGCATAGCAGTTTGATCCATTCCTGGTTTTACAAGGAGTTTAATAACACACACAACCAAGTTTTTGTTGCCTAGACACACTGGGGCTGATCAAGCTGGAAGTAAAACCTGGACTGGGTGACACTGCTGTGCAATAGGAGTCTCATTCCCATCCCTGCAGAGGTACGGATTTTGGAGCTTTGCCTCACCGTCGGGACGCAGCGCTGTGGCCCCTGCTCTCTCCTTGTGAAGCTCAGGGCCCAGTGCTACGTGTCACACATTTCAGACCATAGCAGCAGCTGCAGGAAATTCAGCAGGTGTTTCAGAAAGACTCCCACTGGCCTCTCCTGGTAGCTCTCACACTGCTCACAGACACCAGTGTCAACCTGTCAGGACGATAGCTGTGGTTAATTCAAAAAAGAACTCACCAGACAGGAAATCTAACAATTCTTAGAATACAGACACCCTGAAAAGCCACAGTTGCATGCTATACAGTATTTTACAGCACCAGGGATCCCTATACAAGTCTCCTAAAGTAAAAGCACAGCAAAAAGTGATAAAGCACAGTGAAAGCAAGGTAAAGCATAGGCAAGCGTTGTAAAGCACAGAGAGGTCTGGTAAAGCATAGGGAAGCATTGTAAAGCACAGAGAGGTCTGGTAAAGCATAGGGAAGCATTGTAAAGCACAGAGAGGTCTGGTAAAGCATAGGGAAGCATTGTAAAGCACAGAGAGGTCTGGTAAAGCATATGGAAGCATTGTAAAGCACAGGGAGGTCTGGTTAAGCATAGGGAAGCATTGTAAAGCACAGAGAGGTCTGGTAAAGCATAGGGAAGCATTGTAAAGCACAGAGAGGTCTGGTAAAGCATAGGGAAGCATTGTAAAGCACAGAGAGGTCTGGTAAAGCATAGGGAAGCATTGTGAAGCACAGAGAGGTCTGGTAAAGCATAGGGAAGCATGGTGAAGCACAGAGAGGTCTGGTACAGCATAATAAACAACACTGCTGCAACACCATGGTACACTATGGGAAATGCATTTTAACAGTGGGGTAAGCATGGGAGGAAACTACCGCGGTGAACTGCTAACAAGGGAAACCCCCAGGCTCATGGTTGTGATGCAATCCAGGTGGTTTTCCCAGTGCTATAAAATCCATCTGTAGCTGAGATCAACCCCTGGAGGGGCCACGGTGTCTTCATCCCACCCTGAGCTCTCAATTATTTAATTGGTCCAGTTATTTGATTCATTGGACACATTCAAACACATCTCTCCACGCCTCGAAATGTTTTACAGGTAGTGAGCCTTGAATTATCTTTGAAAATCATCAACCTTGAAAAAACATCACTTATCTGCTGTATTATTGAATTGTATTTTGTCACACTTGTACTTGCTTGAACTTGTCATTGTATTTACCTTGCTCTTATTGTATTACCTGTACTGTAACACTTGAAATGTATTTGCTTATGATTGTAAGTCGCCCTGGATAAGGGCGTCTGCTAAGAAATAAATAATAATAATAATAATAATAATAATAATAATAATAATAATAATAATAACATCAGGACATGTCCAATTGAACAAACAATTTAGGAAGACCTGCCAAAACGAGCGGCATTAAAAAGAAAGGACCGTCCTCTCACCATACTCTCTTCAATTCCTTTCAGAATTCTCCTCGCAGTCCATGTTTTTTGCAGGGCGCCAAACTCGAAACTCACAACGTTAAACTCAGCGGAGAAGCAACCCAGTGCTGTCTTCTTGCAACTCTGCAATCACACAGACCAGTTTCATGTAACTTCACACGGGTTTATAAATGGTTAAGCATGATGTTTCAGAACCAATCAAAAGTGATGAGACGGGAAACAGCCCCACCACTAGAGGACTGTGTAAAAACACAAAGCTCAGGCACACAAAGCGGACCAGCAAGTGGACTGAGAGAGGAGTGGAGTTGGAGTTTAAATGATGTCTTGTATAGAAAGAAAAAATATCCAACAGAAATGACTGCGGGTAGACAACTTCAGCGTTTCCACAGCTGTATTATAACAAAGCTTTGACAAGGGAATATCTACAGTATGTGTTATCCGATTTACCCTGTGATATATAAATGGGTCTGCGTGAGTTTGTTTCTTTAGATTGGAGTTAGGGATGGTGTTCAAGCTTAGATCCTCCGACTCTGGCCTGCTTGTTATCCCCAAACAAAAGTGCACCACACTCGGACAGCGCTAGTCTAGCTTCATGGCGATATTCCTGTGTTTAACGTCAGCTCTGAATCAACGCAGGGTTAATGAAGTCTTAAGATCAAGCTGTGCATAGCTGGTGCACATCAGCTGTTTGCAATCGCCAGCCTTGTCGTTCGACCTTGTGGTGCGCGGGATATAGCGCTTCGCTGCCTGTGGGAATTGAAAAAAACTCATTGTTCTTAAATGTAACTTCTTGTTTTTTGGGTTCCTGCTGACATTGGTAAATTGAAGAAGAAACGCCAATGTTATTTTTGAATGTGCTTTATCTCGCACCATGCATCATGCCAGGGAAATAAGACCACATTTGGTGAAGGAAATTATGTAAGCTAGCTGTATATCTGTGCTGTACGAAGCAATTTCTTTGGTCAGGTCAGCTCTGCCCAGAAACGAACATCTCCACTGATGCCAGCTCCGAAACGAACATCTCCACTGATGCCAGCTCCGAAACAAACATCTCCACTGATGCCAGCTCCGAAACGAACATCTCCACTGATGCCAGCTCCGAAACGAACATCTCCACTGATGCCAGCTTAGAGATTATACCTACCGTATGCTGTATGCGTTCTTTGTTTTTATTGCTGTTTTTAAATTATATATTTATAACTCTTTCTGATTGAATTTAAGAAGGCTAATTAATTATTGTTTAAGAAGAAAACCAAACCTCTTGCACAACTGACCGCAACAGTATGTTTGATATGCAACAATGTTTCATCTCAAAGCCAGGAACATTCCTCCAGCAAACCACATCCCATCTGTTATGTTTGATTAAGTTAAATAGAAACCTGTTTCTGTGCTGAAAATGTTTGCAAATGCAATGAATGCATGTAATTGAACTGCACGATGCATGCTTCTGATTGGTTGCAAGATGTTTGCAGAGGTTATATATAGGGTAGCATCTTTTTACCAACATGAGCAAAACGACCATTTCCACGATTCAGCTTAGAGTCTCCAGGGTGAGTCATTTAATTTCAATCATTAGTTCATTTTTTTTTTTTTAAGAAGAAGAAGAAGAAAAACAACTTACTCTTCGATTACTCATTCAAGTGTATATCCGTCTAAGTTGCATAACACATAACCGCAAGTCAAAAAAAAAAAAAACAACATGTCATAAGCAACATACTTTCTTATTTCCTTTTAAAACTTAAACAAGTTTTAACAGAAAAACATGTTGGACTCTGATTAAATAAGCTAGTCAGGAAAAAAATAAATAAACTTGGTTCCCATATGAAATAGAGCAGTCATCACGGCTGAAGTTACTTATGTTTCAGCGAACTTGAAATCTGCAACTGTTTAAGAGCTGAAAACAATTAAAAAGGTCTTAAGCCAATTATCAGTTCAATTAAGGGTCTCGTTAAGTCACTGAGAGCTCAGTTGGAATGAAAACCAGCAGCCACAGGGGGTTTGGGAACCGCTGGTGTAAAACCAAATGTGGTTAATATTATCCACTTGATTCAAGGTACAGTACCTGTAAAACATTTAAGGCCAGGAAAGAAGTGTTAAATTTCAAATAAATTGGACCAATTAAGTAATTGAGAGCTTGGGATGGAACTGCATTTGAAGCCCCTGCTTCAGAAATAGATCAGTTAGAAAAACCCACCCACATGCGGTATTTCTTCCATCCACAAGGGGGCAGAGTGTTACAGGGGGCAGGTTAATGGTGTGCTTGGAGACGTACTGAAAGTCCGAAAGAAGAAAGCCACTCAGCAGAAACTACATGACCACACAAACAAATGACACTGTCATGCATGGAGGTTGGCTAAAAAGTCTTTGTATGAGGACATACGGAAGACGCAAATACATGATGACCTCATGTAAAGCAATCGTAAAAAAAATTGAAACCATTTTCAGTGAGAAACATATTTACAGTGTGTGTCCAAAAACGACTTTTTCTTCAGCCATTTGCAATATTTCATGCATAAATAGGGTTACGTTTCGATATTTTGTTTTTGGTCACTTACGTCAACCAGCGATAGGTCTGGGGTGTACAGCGTGCAGTTAATACCGCTGCCCTGCAAAAAAAAATAAAAAAAAAATAAATTAAAAACTATTCCCTCTATCAGGGGGGTCTCAGTCCCTGGTCCCGGAGAGCTACTGGGGCTGCTGGTTCTTGTTTCAACCAATCTCCCAGTTACTTAATTGAACCAGTTATTGGCTTAATTAGTCAAGATGAACCAGTGCTCCACATCTTTAGCCACTGAGGATTGTAAAATACCCCTATTCTGTTTCCAAATTACATTTCACAATTTCTGAGAGAAAAAAGAAAGCCTAGGAGCTCAGTGGGAACAGTTCCCAGCACAGTACAGACAAAACTGCTTCACCAGCAACGCATTCTTCTAAGAGTGTGTCTCCACAGCCGCAACACTGCTGTCACATTCACAGTTCATTTGTATTTCAGAAACCTTTATTGGCTGAGGTACACTTCACAATCTTGAAAAACACAAAACTAAGCCCAATGTGTTGCCCTTAAAGCTACGAGGGTTACACAGCTGCGGCTCTAGAAACAACAAAAAACTACATTTAAAACGAGATATGCCTTTCAGAAACCTGGTAAAAATCACTTTTCTGAAAAGCGTTCTTTTTGCCCCCTCACCCCCCACGCCACGCCACGCGTCACGCGACTGAAACGGGTCGATATGATGAGGCAGTTTTGTGAACAAACACAGAAATACCTCCCAATGCATCAAAGTGAATATTTCTGACCCAGCAAGCAATCCAACTCTATGAACCAGACACCACAATGCTCAAGGATGAGGCCTACTGGTATTTGCATCAGCGTCTCCAGCCTTTTTTTAAAAAAAAATCTCTTTGCTTTCTCAAGACTTTGCAATTGTCTTCAGAAAGCAATTGTTGAAATTGCTTCCGACAAATTTGTCGACTTTATTATTATTATTATTTTGTTAAAATTATCCATTAAAGCTGAAGCACAACACATATTGGCAGACTTTTCTGTTACTGAGTGTGAGTTAAATGCACCGTAAACTACAATATTAAGCCTGCATTATAACCCTGTTTAAGTTACCAGGGAAGAAATTAGCTGCATCTGCTTCAGAGAGGGTTCTGTTAGGTACTCACAGTTTTAGGGATGTCGGCGATCACTTTTGTAATCTCTATTATGGCTTCCCTCCACTTGGGGTTGCACAGTGGTCCTTGTGATGCCTGCGTCGCCATGACGACCAAAACCAGCCACAGCAGGAACAGGGGTGTGTGACAGTCTTGTGTGTGCGCCTGACAATGGCTGCATGACGCGGTCACCTCTTCTAAGGGGTCATCTCCGTGGAAACTCTGTTATTATGATTCTAAGTTCCTGCTACTGTTATTAATATTACTATAAATGCTATGAGTGATCCATGTTGTTGCAGGGAAGTTCAGAACAGGATTTCACCGCAAGACAACTCCTACGCTCTCCTCGTCGCTTTATCTGTGTATTGACATTTTCCATTTGCACCACAACGCCACTTAACTGCAAAGACATAAAACATAAAAAAAAAACACTTTGAAGGACAGGAATTGGTAACACTTTTACTTAAATAAGTACACTGCGTATTTCCATCGTAGTTACTTAATAAATGATACGTGTGTGCTTACACACAGATATACAATGTTATGATGCATAGATAGAACGTATTTAATCTGCAAGTCTTCCTGCATGATATATATTGTATCAGAAAAGGATTATCCCTCTATTGCCCACATTGTTGAAAAAAAAAAAAAGTTTCATTTGTTTTTAGCAGTTAAAATGGTTCAACTTAGCCTTACCAAAACTTAAATCCCGCCCAGCCCCAAAAAAAAATTTTGTGGGATACCTTGAGGCAACATTGAAGCACTACAGAACAAATGAAAGAAACACAGTTGTTTTTTTTTTCTTAAATTAAACATTTTTTTTATTTTAATTACATGCATGACATTACATTTTCTTCTTGGAAGAAAAACGATCATTTAAAAAAAAAAAACAGTTAATCATAATGCAACATTTTTGAGTTAAAAATAAATTAAAAACAAACTAAAAAAAAAAACTGCATTTGTCCAGTGATCCTGCTCAAACGTGTTCTGTGCAACTACTCTTCTGCGCTGTGAAACAGCGGAAAACACCACACTTCACACACTGCACCTTGATAATCCCTTTGGTTTCTGCCCAAACAGGCCAGTGGCGGACAGGTTGAGCCAGACTTGCCTCAACACAGGTGGTCTTCCCTTCTGCTTCAGATTGCTACCTGAGTTTTAAACTCAAATAAACGGAGCTGTTTACATCCACCATGTGAAAGACAATGGTACCACTTCTTGGATTTTGGTTCGGTTCAGTGCGATGAGCCAATCCAGTGGGTCAACCCCACCCATGCTTGTACAATTTGACAATACTGGGGCGTGTCACTTGACCAGCTTCCCTTCTCTTCCACTGTGTGAGTTGGGTTGGCCGCTGCATAGGCGCTCAGGAGAGTCACAAGACGGTTGTCAAACCATTTCACTGCCCTGAGGTACTGATGCTTGCAAGTCTCAAAACTACATTCCAACTTGCACCAATATCTGTCATCCCATCAACTGGAGAAATGGATCCTGTGTAGATGTCAGAATTGTACACGATCCCATTGCTGTCGGACAGTACAAACACTCATCCTCATCGTTAAACCCTCGCTTATCCTCACTCTCATTATTATTTGTTTATTTAGCAGACGCCTTTATCCAAGGCGACTTACAGAGACTAGGGTGTGTGAACTATGCATCAGCTGCAGAGTCACTTACAACTACGTCTCACTCGAAAGACGGAGCACAAGGAGGTTAAGTGACTTGTTCAGGGTCACACAATGAGTCAGTGGCTGAGGTGGGATTTGAACCTGGGACCTCCTGGCTACAAGCCTGTTTCTTTAACCACTGGACCACACAGCCTCCTCATCAAGGGGGGAAGCCAACTCTGCCTTTTCCTTTTTTCCTTTGCCATAAAACAGGGATGTTTTCAGTTTTTTAAACACAGAAAATATCAAACAGCATTGTAATACTTAACTATATGACACAGCGTGGATGATATGAGAATGTAATGCTGAAAAGCTTTGATATAATGATACAATATATGATAGAACAATATTTTATTCATGATATTACAGTAATAATGAAGATAATCATTATGATGATGGTAATAACAGGCTGGTTACTTTAGAATATGACCATGTGTAAACAAAATCAAGTTGAAATTGAGATTCCTTTGTGGTTCAATGTGGCTTTGATTCAACATACCTATTTCATTAATTTATCATAATGTCTGTGAAAATGAGGTAAAGTAATGAAAAGCAATTCTTAACTTAGCCAAGATTGTGAATCCTTTTTTTTATTGAAGCAAAAGCTGTAAAAATTGTTATTTTAGTGCAATTTTTAAGAGCACTCTTACGGTCGTCGCACATGTGCTTCATCCTGATTTGAAAAGGTGTTGAAGAAAGGAAATACTAGTCATGTGACCAAATGTAAGTCTACTATTGGTTTATTTCGCTTCCGCCCTTAAAAGAGAGAGAGTTGCATTATGGTCAATGTTGTTTTTGTGCATGTGTTTGTCGGTGGTGTTTATCAGGCTCATTTACCACGAGGAACAGCCAGGAACTTTCTCTGTCACGTGCTTAGCAATGGCGGCAAAGGGGAAAACAATCAGCCGGCAGAGAGTTCCTCCAGTAAAATGATTGGCGTGTTTCTTTTTATAAACACCATCAGTGGCAACAGGATCAAGGAGAAGGCAGGAACTGCGGCCGTCAGTTGCTTGGCATATAAGTGACGCTGACTCCTCATCTAGGATTCTCAGTGAAGCAAGAAAATAATAACTTCATTGTGTTGCAATTGCTGTTGTTTATAACACTGCGATCAGAATGGTTCTGCATGCAATCACCCCTACTCCCTTTATTTATTTATTTATTTATTTCAGTGGAAGGTATGCAGTCGTTTGATGCCATGGTAACTACACTCCCTATTTCAGTTTAAATATATTGTGTTTGCGATGTCATTGACCGCATAGTTAATGATGTAAAAATCTAACATTCCTTTCCATTGAACCTTCAGTCCCTTTATATATATTATTAATTAGGAGACGCCCTTATCCAGAGCAACTTACAATTGTTACAAGATATCACATTATTTTTTACATACAATTCCCCATTTATACAGTTGGGTTTTTTACTGGAGCAATCTAGGTAAAGTACCTTGCTCAAGAGTACAGCAGCAGTGTCCCCCACCTGGGATTGAACCCACGACCCTCCGCATTACAAGAGCCAATCAAATCGCGTGAAATCACAAAGTGAAAGGCGCTCATTTGCATACAAAGTCCAGATTTTGCCTGCCAGTTAAATATTTGGCTAAATGTTAAATCCTTGTTAAGAGATTTAAGATGTAGTTAAATATCTATAAATCTGGGGAAAAAATACAAGATTTAAGTTAAAATAAACGTTTTTTTTTTTTTTTAAACACATGGCACCCTTGGGTCTTTTCAAAGAGCCACGTCCGGTGTACTGCATCATGTGACCGATGCGTTAGTTCGTAAGGGAGCCGAATTATATTATTTTTCCCCACTTACCAAAAGCAGCACCGCCAAAAGACGCGTTTTTATAACAGAAGTGGATTTGCATCAGTGCTGGCGGCAAATGACCGCACACACGTGTCACCTGCGGACACCTGCTGACGGGGCTCCCGTCTCCGTGAGCAGAAAGAGATATTCCTATATAAACACACAGATGAACACGACATCTGTCCACATGGGTGTCATACGCCATGCATGCAATATTGTAAAAAAAAAAATAAGTGAATTAATTCATGTAGAAAATGCTGAACCCCAGTAATTTAAAACCATCTCCCCTCACATATGCATGTGCAGCCTATATTCACTTTATACGCATATTGAGGCATGAATAAAATAGCATGAGGGGCTGTTATTCATCAAATCAAATAAACTTTGCAGAAGTTGTGTTGTAAAACTCAGTTCATTTATCACAGAGGTCATCGGGTGTTTAAACGAGAAGCTTGTTCATTCACATGCGGTGTCACAGTCGACTCAATATCCAATATTTGGAAAAAGACCAATACAGTGCATGAGATGCGTGCCTCTATATTATACCCGAGTTTAACAACATCTGGGACAAAATGCCAACTCTTCCTCTACGGATTACAGATTGTGGCAATCATTGCACTAAGGAATGAGGGTAAAGGTGCGCGATGGATAATAAGGAATGGTGGCAGCGGGTTCCCGTCATTAGTAAAAAACCGGCATAAGGTATATTTTCAAACTGTTCTCCTAGTTCATGCTGTCAGCGAAACAAAACAACACACACACACACAAAATCGTACAATAATGTAGGCTACAGAACGCCTGTGAAATTTGAATCCGGTTTCAGCATTCCAAAAAATCCTTTAGTACGGACTGTTAAATATACAAAACACGAGGTTAGAAAAATTATATCGACTATTTTCATTACTTGCCCCTGCGCAGGGCGCCTGGTAACCGCAGTACTGTGCGCGAAACAAGTCATGTAACATGCAAAGCTGTGGTCTACAGACCTATAAAACAGAAGAGACAAGCAAATCCCCGTTCGTATAAGTGGATAATACATTGCAGTAATAAAATGATAATAAAATTTTAAAAAAAAACGTACCTGTGTCTGGTTTACAGTTTAACCTGCTGCAAAACCAATAGAAGGGCGAAAGAAAAAGTATCGCTTATTAAACCCTATCCAGCCCAATTCAGTTTAGATCTCTGTATCTCCTCCGTCCGGAACAGCCCACCGGTTAAAACTGTGACGGAGAAATGTCGGGAGAGGTTCGCTTCAATAGGGAAACAGCGCAGACTTTGGCACAGTGCATTCGATTATTTTTTTTGCTGTTGTTGTTGTTGTTTTGTTTGTTTTAAGCGAAACTGGAAGTGTCAACCGGAATCCCATCCTTGAAGAAAGAATGGTTCACCGATTAACCCGTGTATTACATGTTTCAATGCATTTTAATATGCTTTCTCTGTGCTTTACAATGCTTCCCTATGCTTTACCAGACCTCTCTGTGCTTTACAATGCTTCCCTACGCTTTACCAGACCTCTGTGCTTTTCAATGCTTCCCTATGCTTTACCAGACCTCACTGTGCTTTACAATGCTTCCCTATGCTTTACATTGCTTCCCTATGATTTACCAGACCTCTCTGTGCTTTACAATGCTTCCCTATGCTTTACCAGACCTCTCTGTGCTTTACAATGCTTCCCTATGCTTTACCAGACCTCACTGTGCTTTACCATACCTTTCAGTATATATCCAAGCATCTTGTTGGCCAAGTGAAGAAACATGACAGATCAGAAGCGCTTTGGAAATTTCTCTGTTGGGTATGTTCACTTGTGTTTATAAAAATACATGCCCCCATACACAACAGATCTAAAAACATGGTGTGGTTCAAGTTTTGTGTCACTTTCACATTTAAGGTACACAATCCGTGCCGTTTTGATATAAGCTGGTTGACTCAGAGAAGTACTGAAAGGTTACCAGTTATGTCCGATATCAACCACATTTTCTCTCTGTAGTTCCAGCAAACCAAAACGATCCGAAAACGGTCTGTCGTTTTGAGGCAAGTAATTATGCAGAACAGAAAATTGCACACTTAGGCTTTAAATGAGACCCATTCCTTCACACGCATTTTTCTGAGAGTCTGCTCTTTTTGAGTTTTTAAAAATACGTTCAGCCACATGTGTTCTTGAATGTATGTGTGCCACAATTTTCTTTCTCAGTGATTTTAACTGAGCGCTCCCACAGAGAGACAGAGACATACAAACACAGTCACAGACATACAAACAGCAATACAGGGCAGACCGATAGATTGCATTCAAGAATTTCATGTATGGTCTTTTCCATGCAACAGAATCACAGTTTATTGTTATATTTATTAGAATTACAACTATATTTAGATATACATTGACATGTTTGAGCCAGTAGCTGCACAGCACTCTCCTGACACAGCTTCCAATACAGATCAGTCCCTGAGCTGAGCAGAGTTAGAAACAAGAGTACAAGAAAGTTTACAATCTAGAGGATCTTGGTAAAGTTATGAGATCCATTAGCATTCGCCAGGTTCCTAGCAGCTAATGGATCTCAGAACCTTACCAAGTCGGGTTTGAAATGATCCAAGTGATTCAGCAACATGACTAGGTAACCCATTCCATCCCCTCCCCACTCTCTGTGTGAAGAAGAGACTCCTTCAGCAACATGACTAGGTAACCCATTCCATCCCCTCACTACTCTCTGTGTGAAGAAGAGTCTCCTTCAGCAACATGACTAGGTAACCCATTCCATCCCCTCCCCACTCTCTGTGTGAAGAAGAGTCTCCTTCAACAACATGACTAGGTAACCCATTCCATCCCCTCACCACTCTCTGTGTGAAGAAGAGTCTCCTTCAACAACATGACTAGGTAACCCATTCCACACCCTCACCACTCTCTGTGTGAAGAAGAGTCTCCTTCAACAACATGACTAGGTAACCCATTCCACACCCTCCCCACTCTCTGTGTGAAGAAGAGTCTCCTTCAACAACATGACTAGGTAACCCATTCCATCCCCTCCCCACTCTCTGTGTGAAGAAGAGTCTCCTTCAACAACATGACTAGGTAACCCATTCCATCCCCTCACCACTCTCTGTGTGAAGAAGAGTCTCCTTCAGCAACATGACTAGGTAACCCATTCCATCCCCTCCCCACTCTCTGTGTGAAGAAGAGTCTCCTTCAGCAACATGACTAGGTAACCCATTCCATCCCCTCCCCACTCTCTGTGTGAAGAAGAGTCTCCTTCAGCAACATGACTAGGTAACCCATTCCACACCCTCCCCACTCTCTGTGTGAAGAAGAGTCTCCTTCAGCAACATGACTAGGTAACCCATTCCATCCCCTCCCCACTCTCTGTGTGAAGAAGAGTCTCCTTCAGCAACATGACTAGGTAACCCATTCCATCCCTTCACCACTCTCTGTGTGAAGAAGAGTCTCCTTCAACAACATGACTAGGTAACCCATTCCATCCCCGCACCCTCGGCGTCTCCTTCCCTCTGTCCCAACTTCTTTTCCACACTGCTGTGTCCTGGTTTCTGTGCTGCTCTTTAAAGTCTTGGCTCAGGTTAACTTTGTCAACCCCTTTTAATATTTTAAAGACGAAATCATGTCCCGCTTGATTCTTCTTTGTCTCAGACTCAAACACAGATGAAGTTCTTTCAGCCCGTGTCTCCGTAGCTCGGCCCCTGGGATTGGTCTGGCTGCTCTTCGTTGGACTCTATCCCGGGGCCACGATGTCCCTTAGGCGCTGCGCTGACCAGACCTGGACAGAGGGCTCCAAGCGCGGTCTCATTTCATCTGCCTGTCCCATTGATCGTTCAGAGCACAGGAGAGAATGACACCTCAACAGAGAGTCCAACAATAATGTTTTGGGAGTATTGCTGCCATGGGACCCCCAGAATCTGGTCATTAAAGCACATCTTGCTGCTGGAAACCCAACCTGTTTTGGTGCTGCAGGCATTGTCTTTTTCACAGCAGGGCGGGGCGCGGCCCTGACTGTCTATTCGGTCTGCTATGCCTTCAGCGATTCTGCACCAAGAAGGGCAACGAGAACGCAAGCTGGCTGCAAAGCTTTTTAAAAGTGGCTGGATCTGTGAATTTCTAGAGCAACCCCACTGCGTAATCCCCCCACCCCCACCCCTTCTCTGCAGCAATTGCCACTCAGAAGTCATTCTGCACGGAGCTGGTAGCCCCCGGCCGCATGGACGCCTCTTGGGTCCCGTAGTTTGTCTTGTTGACTCTGTCCTTCCTCTCCTCTTCATGGTAGCCCTTTTCATCACCGCCACAAATACGAAAACAGGCTCTTAAACAAAAACACAAAACAGGCACAGCAACAGCAACATTAGAGCTGTTTTAAAAAATAAAAAAAAATATTATAAATTTAGCGTGCCCAGTTCATTTACCCCACCCTCTGCCCTGCCTGCTTGCGCCACTGGCCGCCAGCCCGCTAGGGTTCGCTGTACTCATGATGAGGGAGAAACAGTTCCTGCCGGTTTTGCTTCCCTAACGGGAGCGCCAGAGCCAATGGAACGCTCGGTCCGGAATTCTCAACGAAGAGCCAGGATGCGAACCTGCGCTCCGAAGACTGCAAACCCTGCACACCACATGACAAACCAACATTCGCAGGTTATCAATCCTGATATAAATAACTCCAACTTTTAACTCAGGTAGACTTAAATAGATTTTAGAATTGTAATGGTGTGTGTTTTCGATATCTCTGGAGACCCCAGCCTCTATCATTTCATTATTCTCATTCAATGGGGGTGATGTGCGTTTTGCTTAGTTTTCACTTCTGCGTAAATGTTGACGTCACTGCCCTCTGGTGGCCAAATGCTGCAACACAGCGCGTCTGTCACAGACCCCTTTTTCTCTTTGATTATTCCTCATTTACCTTCCAGGAATCCTCCACTTCCTGGGTCCAGTTTTCTTTTACGATCGGTTTCACCGCACTGATAAACTGCACCCCAACATACTGCAACAAGCAGCAAGAAAAGAAAAAAAATCTAAACAATTACTGAGCTCTGCTGAGTTTTATAATGTTGTTGCACCAGCATTCAGTTATAAATAGATACGTTTGCCCTGTAATTATGCTTTTCCCATGGTTTGTTAACATGCTTTACCAGACCTCTCTGTGCTTTACAATGCTTCCCTATGCTTTACCAGACCTCTCTGTGCTTCACAATGCTTCCCTGTGCTTTACCACACCTCTCTGTGCTTTACAATGCTTCCCTATGCTTTACCACACCTCTCTGTGCTTTACAATGCTTCCCTATGCTTTACCACACCTCTCTGTGCTTTACAATGCTTCCCTGTGCTTTACCAGACCTCTCTGTGCTTTACAATGCTTCCCTGTGCTTTACCAGACCTCTCTGTGCTTTACAATGCTTTCACTGTGCTGTATTATACTTTACTGTGCAACTAGTGATTCATACTGTAAACACTGGTATACATTTGTATATCTATATCTCAATTAACACCAGGCAATAATTCAAAATAAATATTATTATTGGCGATCATTTCTGCCAATTCATTTCTGGCATTTGTTGCATCCTCTCGTTTGTCTAGAAGCATTGCAAAGTTTCCATTTAGCAGCAATTATTTTCAAATGTTCTGAACCTTATGTTTCCCATAGTAAAAGTACACCAAAGTGTAATAAAGCACAGAGAGGTGTGGTAAAGCATAGGGAAGCATTGTAAAGCACAGAGAGGTGTGGTAAAGCATAGGGAAGCATTGTAAAGCACAGAGAGGTCTGGTAAAGCATAGGGAAGCATTGTAAAGCACAGAGAGGTCTGGTAAAGCATAGGGAAGCATTGTAAAGCACAGAGAGGTCTGGTAAAGCATAGGGAAGCATTGTAAAGCACAGAGAGGTCTGGTAAAGCATAGGCAAGCATTGTAAAGCACAGAGAGGTCTGGTAAAGCATAGGGAAGCATTGTAAAGCACAAAGAGGTCTGGTAAAGCATAGGGAAGCATTGTAAAGCACAGAGAGGTCTGGTAAAGCATAGGGAAGCATTGTAAAGCACAGAGAGGTCTGGTAAAGCATAGGGAAGCATTGTAAAGCATAGAGAGGTATGGTAAAGCATAGGGAAGCATTGTGAAGCACAGAGAGGTGCGTGTGTGATTTTGTTTTTTTGTGTCATTGGGGGTACCTCATAGTATTTGGGGGGTGCGCTGTAGCGACAGTGGCTCCTGCCCAGCTCAAACGCGATCTGCTCCAACTTATCTTCCTGAGATAGACGGGCTACACTCTTCTCAATGAAGGACATCACCCTGAGAGAGAGGAGACAGAGAGAGAGCGAGAGAGCCGATATCACGATTATTGACAGCTTCAGTACAGAATACAGATACATGTAATAAAGCTCCGAAGCAGTATGAAAGGGCTCGGCACTTCTCGTACCTGAGACCGTGTGCCTGCAGTTCCTTGCTCATCTTGAGCTCCTGAAGATCATCGATGTCTCGAAAGATGAAGAAGACGTCCTTACACTCAGGGTGGGTCTCAAACAGTCTGCCGGAGGGGAGAGAGGCAGACCAGGGGTGGGTGGGGGGTGGGGGGCTGTTATTATTTTACACAGGATCGTGCTCCAAAGAACACATTAACTAATGTCTTGGCAGAGCTGGGAAAAATCAGCTTTGAAACTCTGAAGTTCAAAAGCACCACTCTGACTTCAACACAGCTCTCAGAATCATGTCGAAACTAAATCATTTAAGTCTATTAGCCATTCTTTCCCCCAGACAGACAGGAGTTAAAATCCGGCACAGCATGGAGCAACACTGTTTAAAATAATTTCATTTCCAAGCGCTGTCCCGACTCCCTGCGCAAGTAAGCAGGGTGTGTGTTTATATATATATATATATATATATATATATAATGTACGGTATGTTTTAGTGACAGTGAATTCCTTAGGAACGGATGGAGGCGAACGTAGAATCTAAATGTTGTTAAAATCACGATGAATGACCGGGGGGGGGGGCAAAACAAATGTCTTCAGAACTCCGAGGAAGTACAGAACATATTCAGGTTCGCCAGCTAGACTAATATATATACAAGGCTCATAAAACATTTCAAACAAAAGTCTGACAGGCGATTACAGCAAAGTGCACGAGAATCATAAGTAACACAGAAAGCCAGACACGTATTTATTCATCTGTAAAACTAATTTAAAACAAACCCCTTTTATAGTAATGCCTGCAGCGCTCAATTGCAAACATCGTGTCTTCTGTATTTTATATACAGGAAAGGAGTTGCAGCTTGACAGTGCAAAGCTGCGTGATGTCTGGCCAGAAATCTTCTGTGTCACGACCTTACAAACTGCAGAGCTCTCTAGCACAAAAACAAGTAACTCCCCTCTCAACACTGCAGAGCTGTATAGAGGTCTATAAGAAAGAGAACTCAACACTGCAGAGCTGTATAGAGATCTATAGGAAAGAGAACTCCACACTACAGAGCTGTGTAGAGGTCTATAGGAAAGAGAACTCAACACTGCAGAGCTGTATAGAGGTCTATAGGAAAGAGAACTCCACTCAACACTGCAGAGCTGTATAGAGGTCTATAGGAAAGAGAACTCAACACTGCAGAGCTGTATAGAGGTCTATAGGAAAGAGAACTCAATACTGCAGAGCTGTATAGAGGTCTATAGGAAAGAGAACTCCACTCAACACTGCAGAGCTGTATAGAGGTCTATAGGAAAGAGAACTCCACACTGCAGAGCTGTATAGAGGTCTATAGGAAAGAGAACTCAACACTGCAGAGCTGTATAGAGGTCTATAGGAAAGAGAACTCCACACTGCAGAGCTGTATAGAGGTCTATAGGAAAGAGAACTCAACACTGCAGAGCTGTATAGAGGTCTATAGGAAAGAGAACTCCACACTGCAGAGCTGTATAGAGGTCTATAGGAAAGAGAACTCCACACTGCAGAGCTGTATAGAGGTCTATAGGAAAGAGAACTCCACCCTGCAGAGCTGTATAGAGGTCTATAGGAAAGAGAACTCCACCCTGCAGAGCTGTATAGAGGTCTATAGGAAAGAGAACTCCACCCTGCAGAGCTGTATAGAGGTCTATAGGAAAGCGAGCTCCACACTGCAGAGCTGTATAGAGGTCTATAGGAAAGAGAACTCCACCCTGCAGAGCTGTATAGAGGTCTATAGGAAAGCGAGCTCCACACTGCAGAGCTGTATAGAGGTCTATAGGAAAGAGAACTCCACCCTGCAGAGCTGTATAGAGGTCTATAGGAAAGAGAACTCCACACTACAGAGCTGTGTAGAGGTCTATAGGAAAGAGAACTCCACCCTGCAGAGCTGTATAGAGATCTATAGGAAAGAGAACTCCACACTACAGAGCTGTGTAGAGGTCTATAGGAAAGAGAACTCAACACTGCAGAGCTGTATAGAGGTCTATAGGAAAGAGAACTCCACTCAACACTGCAGAGCTGTATAGAGGTCTATAGGAAAGAGAACTCAACACTGCAGAGCTGTATAGAGGTCTATAGGAAAGAGAACTCAACACTGCAGAGCTGTATAGAGGTCTATAGGAAAGAGAACTCCACTCAACACTGCAGAGCTGTATAGAGGTCTATAGGAAAGAGAACTCCACACTGCAGAGCTGTATAGAGGTCTATAGGAAAGAGAACTCAACACTGCAGAGCTGTATAGAGGTCTATAGGAAAGAGAACTCCACACTGCAGAGCTGTATAGAGGTCTATAGGAAAGAGAACTCAACACTGCAGAGCTGTATAGAGGTCTATAGGAAAGAGAACTCCACACTGCAGAGCTGTATAGAGGTCTATAGGAAAGAGAACTCCACCCTGCAGAGCTGTATAGAGGTCTATAGGAAAGAGAACTCCACCCTGCAGAGCTGTATAGAGGTCTATAGGAAAGAGAACTCCACCCTGCAGAGCTGTATAGAGGTCTATAGGAAAGCGAGCTCCACACTGCAGAGCTGTATAGAGGTCTATAGGAAAGAGAACTCCACCCTGCAGAGCTGTATAGAGGTCTATAGGAAAGCGAGCTCCACACTGCAGAGCTGTATAGAGGTCTATAGGAAAGCGAGCTCCACACTGCAGAGCTGTTTAGATGTTTTGCAATCAGCAGGCGACTGCACCTCATTAATACTCGTCCTATTCTAACCCCGCGTTTGTCCACACCTACAGTTATCATTATTACTGCAATTCAAGACCTGGCTTCGTCCTGTAATCGCTGAACTGAGCTGCCTCTTCATTGATTAAGCACAGCTACACAGGCAGTGGCTACGCCGCGCCTGTGCTCCAAACCACTGCTTTCATTAGCAGCGCTTCTCAAACCCGGTCGTGGGGACCCCCTGTGTCTGCTGGTTTTCATTCCAACCGAGAAATCAATTATTTAACTGGACCCTTCATCGAACTGCTCATTTGCTGAATTAGACATGTGTAATTGTTTGCAGCTCTTAAACAGTTGCAAAGTTATTACGTATAAAATGTTACCGCTCATTGAACTCTGCAATTGTTTAAGAGCTGAAAACAATTATCAATGTCTAAGCAAATTATCAGTTCAATTCAGGGTCTAGTTAAGTAATTGAGAGACACAGGGGGTCCCCCACGCAGGACCAGGGTTGATAACCACTTAATAGATCATGCAGCGCCCGTCTAGAGGTAAAGCAGGGGGGTTGGGTTAAAAGGGTTACACGCGCTCCAGAGTCCGCCAGAATAATTTCCTTTGAGTTCGGAGCTGTGGTTTAAAGTGACCTTACATGTTAAATAAAGAAAGAAATGAAGAAATAAATGTTCAAATACAAAAAAAATAAATAATCCATAGCTTTTAAAAACGTTTGCAGTTTTCTCTGCGATTATAGGTTTCATAAAAGTGTGTTACACCCAAATGAGGACCTATTTTAACTTTTTGTGATTATTATTATGAATCTTCCTATTAACTTTAAACACGTTATACATGTCAAGGGAAAGCGTGTTTGAAAACAAACAAGGGATGCCACTTAAATGTTTTTAATGCCATGGTAACTACACTCGAAACGAGAGGCATATTTTAGATTATTCCAATCAAGATATCCTTTTAACAACCCACAATAATGCTGACAGATGCTTCCCCTCCTTATTAAATGAAATAATCTCGGTACAACATGATAACCCATCTAGCGCTAGAAATACCCCTGGAAGAAGCAAAGTAACGGATACACTGAAAACTGGCGATTGGAATAATTAGCTACACCCTTTCGGCTCCCTGTTGCTGCACAGAATTCTGCAGTTATCCATCATCTTTCACTGATGGCCAATAAGATAAACAATTCTCTTTCTTCAACCCTGAGGGTGTTATCCGCTGGTAGCAGTATTTTTTTATGTTTTTGTTGTTGTTGTTGTTGTTTTGTTTTGTTTTTATATTCTGTTCGTAGAATCTGTACTGGTATTAAGAAATACAATAAATGTCATGTTTTATGTCAAATTATTGACATGTGTTTATACTCTCATTCCCCGTATCCAAACATTCATAGTACTGTGATTTAAAAAAAAAACAGTCACGCTATTTCAAGCGCGTTTTCTTACCTGATAAACATGATAATCCCCACTCTCGCTATGTCCTTGTGAAGGATTTCCCAAGATTCTCTAATTAACCCCTTCTGTGCTTCGGAAAGCGGGAGTGGCTCCGATTTTAACCAGACCCCGGTCCCGGTACCTGTGCCTGATCCGGATTCTACTCCGGATTCGTTCGCCTCTGGGGCGGTTCTGCCCCCATGGTTCATCCCGGGCCCAGATAGCTCACAGCCCATCGTCAATAACCCCAAAACCCCAGGAACTTGACAGCAGAACCCTTTTAAAAAAAACAACCTCAAAGCCTCAGGGCACCAAGAATCTGTTGTGCTGCCAAATTATTAAAATACATTTTATCCAAATATATATTTACGCAACAGAATTTCGCTACCGTTGTAAACAGCCTGCACGCGAAGGCTAAACAGTATTTGCAATCGGCTTCCAATAGGCTAGGCCAGTTTATTATGATCGTGATGCAATTCAATTTACATTCAAACTGTTAGCTCGTATTTCTAAGCGGGGCTTCTTTAGTTAAGGCAGACGCACGAACACGTTTAACTAATATTAAAGTGAAAAAAAAAACCATTGCGAAACGCTACCGCTTCTGGTAACACTATATATACACAGCTACAATGCAAACGGAGAAAGACTTTTTTTTCTGTCAAACGAAACAGGTGTTACTTAAATAATCTGCACTGCGGTGTGTAACACGCCTGTTGCTGCTAGAACCGATGAGTAGAAATACATTTCAACTACCTTGTGCGCTCGCTTTTAAACATTGCTGTGTGAATTCTGCTCGGTGCGTCTCCAGCGGTGACCCCGCGGGTCCTACCTTGCGCTGCTCCTGTATATTGGAGACGCTCCTAACTGAGATCTAATTAATTCATATTCAAAGTGTACTAAACTAGAACCAGCAGTGTAATTGTGCTTATTCAAGAGACGGCACTTTTCTTTTTCAATAACAAAGTCCATTGAGTCTCGAACTCATCTCTCAAGATTACTGAGCGGAAATTGAAATTCTCACACCGGTTTTCATGCAGGAAGGTGTGTAAAAAAAAGATATCAACGAGAAACAATGGTAACTAGCACAAATCAAGAGAAAGAAAGCAGTTCCATTCGACCCTCCGATCCCTTTGTAATCCCAGTGGATTCAACTGACGTGCCAAACCAACTGTAACCGAGATTACAAGCACATCAAGTCTGCCCTGGACTGGAGGGAGCACCCTTTCTCTTAGGGGGTGAGGGAGGGAGGGAGCAGTTCAGTCTCCATGCCTCAAGTCTGCCCTGGACTGGAGGGAGCACCCTTTCTCTTAGGGGGTGAGGGAGCAGTTCAGTCTCCATGCCTCAAGCCTGCCCTGGACTGGAGGGAGCACCCTTTCTCTTAGGGGGTGAGGGAGCAGTTCAGTCTCCATGCCTCAAGCCTGCCCTGGACTGAAGGGAGCACCCTTTCTCTTAGGGGGTGAGGGAGCAGTTCAGTCTCCATGCCTCAAGTCTGCCCTGGACTGGAGGGAACACCCTTTCTCTTAGGGGGTGAGGGAGGGAGGGAGCAGTTCAGTCTCCATGCCTCAAGTCTGCCCTGGACTGGAGGGAGCACTCTTTCTCTTAGGGGGGTGAGGGAGCAGTTCAGTCTCCATGCCTCAAGCCTGCCCTGGACTGGAGGGAGCACCCTTTCTCTTAGGGGGGTGAGGGAGCAGTTCAGTCTCCATGCCTCAAGCCTGCCCTGGACTGGAGGGAGCACCTTTTCTCTTAGGGAGAGAGGGAGCAGTTCAGTCTCCATGCATCAAGCCTGCCCTGGACTGGAGAGAGCACCCTTTCTCTTAGGGGGGTGAGGGAGCAGTTCAGTCTCCATGCCTCAAGTCTGCCCTGGACTGGAGGGAGCACCCTTTCTCTTAGTGGGGTGAGAGAGGGAGGGAGCAGTTCAGTCTCCATGCCTCAAGCCTGCCCTGGACTGGAGAGGGAGCCTCTTTCTCTTAGGGGTGAGGGAGGGAGCAGTTCAGTCTCCATGCCTCAAGTCTGCCCTGGACTGGAGGGAGCACCCTTTCTCTTAGTGGGGTGAGAGAGGGAGGGAGCAGTTCAGTCTCCATGCCTCAAGCCTGCCCTGGACTGGAGGGAGCACCCTTTCTCTTAGGGGGTGAGAGAGGGAGGGAGCAGTTCAGTCTCCATGCCTCAAGCCTGCCCTGGACTGGAGGGAGCACCCTTTCTCTTAGTGGGGTGAGAGAGGGAGGGAGCAGTTCAGTCTCCATGCCTCAAGTCTGCCCTGGACCTGAGGGAGCACCCTTTCTCTTAGTGGGGTGAGAGAGGGAGGGAGCAGTTTAGTCTCCATGCCTCAAGTCTGCCCTGGACTGGAGGGAGCACCCTTTCTCTTAGGGAGATGAGGGAGGGAGGGAGCAGTTCAGTCTCCATGCCTCAAGCCTGCCCTGGACTGGAGGGAGCACCCTTTCTCTTAGGGAGGTGAGGGAGGGAGGGAGCAGTTCAGTCTCCATGCCTCAAGCCTGCCCTGGACTGGAGGGAGCACCCTTTCTCTTAGGGAGGAAGGGAGCAGTTCAGTCTGCATGCCTCTAGCCTGCCCTGGACTGGAGGGAGCACCCTTTCTCTTAGGGAGGTGAGGGAGGGAGGGAGCAGTTCAGTCTCTGTGCCTATCCAATCAATCTTGTGTATTGTTGCATGGAATAGTCTAGCAAGTGAAGGGTCTTAAAACACCAGAAACTTATGCTTTAAACCCAGGCTCTGTGCATGAACACGAAACCGCTCCTCCAACGACCCACCTGTAGAAAGGGGAAAGCCTTTGAAGTTGGAATATTTTATACCAAACGCACGTTAAAAGCCAAAAAAAAAAAAGCATGGGTTTCTTATCCTTTGATGTTTAATGGACTGCACGGTAATGCATTGGTTTTTTTCCCTTCATGGTAATCCCATCCCTTTATAACTTGCACTTATTATTATTGTTATTATTATTATTAATAAGACAAACACTGCATGGTCTGGATTGCCAGCGTGCTTACAAATGAAAAAAAAATATGCAGAAACAAAGCACAAGCAGGCGTTAAAGCAGCTTTTTAAAGATACCCGATGCGAGAGAGACGGCAGCCGCCAGGATCAATCCCACACGGCTTTATTTCAAGCTAATTAAGAAACTATTAATAAAACAGTGGTCATCAATTGCATGCGCAGCACATGAGAAAACAGCTTAATATTATTCTTTGTAGCCCACAGAGCAGTTTTTCTCTTCCAGTCGCTACAAAGGGTTACGAGAGAAACAAACATTCATTTAAATACAGGGTGCTTGCTGCTACATTAGGGTAAAGAATGTCCTCAGTTTTGATGCCTTGTTTGCAGGAAATTGGTTGTGGCGCGGCTCACCCCCGCGTGGTGTGCAGGGTGAGTTATGAAGCACAGGTGGGGATTACACAGGGAGTGTCTCATTGGCCTTGGTGCTCCTGAGGGTTAGGGTGGTAAAACCAGCAGGGACCGTTTCTCCTCATCGTGCTACAGCGTACCCCACGGGCCAGACGCCCAGAGAGCTCAAGCGGGCCGGTCTTTGTCCTCCAGAGGCTGGTAGCTCGCTGACACCCGCTCCCGAGTTTCTGGGTGTAGAAGAGGAAGATGGACCTTCAGTTCTCCTGAGCAGCAGTGTGGGGGAAAATAATTGGGCTTGCTACCAGGAGGGTCCTGGTTCAAACCCAGGCTCACATTTGTATCACTGTGCTGACTTTGGATTTACAACTCCACCCACGAACTGCAATTCAAAACACAATGATCAAGCATTACAGAAGTAGCATGATTAGGGGAATTAGCTCTAGAAGAACTTATAATGCATCCTTTTAGGATTGGAACTCCTCAGTGTTCTTAAACATCCATCTGTAAGCCACTGCTTTCAAACTGAAACAGCAGCATCAGTCTGCCTGGCTATTTCTACCATGCTATCTGAAGAGAGAGGAAGCCCAAATGTTGCAGCTAATTATTAAAACAGCGAGTTATCAGTTCATCAGTGACTTTTCTTCTTTGTTAAGTATTTCTCGTGATTGAGGAGTATCCTGATTCTCTTGGGAGGCAGTAGAAAATAGCAAGACTGGCAGATCTCAAGGACAAGGCTCACTAACATGCTGATCACAAAACAAAGGTTCGTTCGTGTCTGTAAAGGAGACAGCGTGGTTACGGCCACATGAAAGACTGTTCCGTCTGTCAAAGCTCATGAAACACCCACACGCGGCAGCAGGACCTCCGAGCCTCGCTTTTCACATGCAAATGACATGCCAGATTCTAACAGGACCAAATGCAAATGCCGTATGAACCTAGCTAAAGGGAAACAAAAGGCTGTTGTGTTTTGTTAACACACACACACTTAACATCAAATATCCAAAACCTGTATGTTCTACT
Source organism: Acipenser oxyrinchus oxyrinchus (assembly GCA_030684275.1). Lineage (NCBI taxonomy): Eukaryota > Metazoa > Chordata > Actinopteri > Acipenseriformes > Acipenseridae > Acipenser > Acipenser oxyrinchus. Next base: position 859,476 of record CM060281.1, on the reverse strand, counting down.
AATTAATGCATGTCTACTAATTGGCCTACTACAGTAATAGCATCGAAATTATTCAGATATCAAATTTTAGTATCTGTGGTTATGTGATGTTAATAATACTAATACTACTACTAATAATAATAATACTAATACTAATACTACTAATACTACTACTAATAATAATACTAATAATAATAATAATAATAATAATAATAATAATAATAATAATAATAATAATAATACTAATAATAATAATAATAATAATAATAATAATAGTGGTTTCTTCTCTCCAGTTTGACCCATCTTTAAGAAGTGCTGCCTGCCTGTTTGCTGTGGGTATCGGACAATTTCTTTAAGATTTTGATTAATGCAGACTTATTCAAACCGGACCCTGCCACACATAGGGTATTATAGGCTACTGTGAAAATGTCTTTACTATATTTTTATTGCCCTCGCCATATAAATATCTAGACACTTTATTAACTTGCTACTTTATTAACTTGAACACCACACCCCCAACCCAACACCACAACCCCAACCCCAACCCCAACCCCAACCCTACAACCCCAACCCCACACCCACCGCTACACCACACCAACCCCCAAAAAGACTTGTTTGCAAATATTTTAATAGCTTGTAAGAATAAATGGAACACATGACTCAGGAAGCATGATACACTGGGGGCATAAACCTTTTCGCACTTACTGCACCATAAACACGCTACAAACATGCCATAAACACGCTACAAACATGCCATAAACATGCTACATGCATGCCATAAACACACTACAAACTTGCCATAAACATGCCACAAACATGTCATAAACACGCTATAAACACGCCATACCACTGCCCTATTCTGAATTGCAGGCTGGTGTGCTCCACATGTCAAGCACCCCTTTCAAATAATACATGATAGAAATCAATTTAAATACCCAACATATTACATAACAACAACAACTTAATGTTTACCTCTTTATACAGCCTAAAAAGTTTTCATTTATGTTCATATTGTTTTTAAAAATTGTATATCTAAGTGAGACAGTGCCTTGTGATACTAAAAACAAACACAGATAGCATTCATAATAATAATAATAATAATAATAATAATAATAATAATAATAATAATAATAATAATAATGTTGTATCTTGGTTTGTGTGTGGTTTGTCCCTGATTGTACAGAATTAATTGCTTTTACGCCTTAATGATTTGAACTTTGGTCCCAGTAATATTAATCCAGAGTGTACCCTCTTCATTTTATGGAGAATACATCTTTTTTTCCCTTTGATTGTTCTTTGACCGCATCAATAAAGCCTGAGTTTGATAAGCAGTCCTTCCTCTGTGCCTGTGAAATTGTCTTTGGTCCCATTTCTTCTACAGCTCTGGCCAAAAGTTTTGCATCACTTTATAGAATTAACTAATTTTACTTCATAAAATAGAATGAAACCTGCTGAATAATGTTACGTTAACATATTGAATTACACACCGCTGTGTTGCTTTCTATATAAACGGAAAGCTGAGACATTTCAATCATGAAATACTGTTGTACTATTCTGGTTTCCGGTAGACTTTTGCAATATAATTTTGTAGTTTCTTTGATTACATGTTAAATAAAATATCTAAATTATGTTCATATATTTATTTAAAAAAAAATGATGTCTCAACCCTAAAATTCTAGTTTATGCAAAAGTTTGGCCATCGCTGTACAGTTAGTTTCAATTCCCTTCAGGGCTCTTATTCATTTTGGTCATTAGTACAATTGTCTTTTTTTCTCTTTTACTTGCTAAAGGCACAAGGGAGCATCATTTCAACGACAGATTCCACAAACAGTTTTTGTCTAAACCGAACTTGAAGAAAAAAAAACAAAAAAAATAACAAGCAACACAACAAGTATCTTGTCTGGTTCGAAACTGTGTCAAAAAATAAATAAATACTTGTGGGCAAAAAGAGGAGAAAAAAAAATCAGTATCTGACACTCCCTTTAAGGAAACAAAGCAATTCCCTTTCAAAGGTGTAATTTCTGGAAACAGCCACCAGGTGTCGCTATGTGTTATAGGTATACGGTACATAAAAAAGTAGCATTTTTTAATATTTGTACAGAAACAGTACATGGAATGATTTTATCCCTTTAAAAAAACATGTATTTAATTCATGTACCTTTACAATTTAAATAAAACCCATATACTGTCAGACTGAAGTCAGCTGCATGTGCCAAAGCAAAGCAATTCTTGTACCATGCAACAGCTTGTCAATTTAAAACTTGCCCAGGGCACAGAGTTCATGATATGATAATCGTGATACTTGCAATGTCTTCTTCTTGTGCAGAAATCTTTTAAAAATGCAAAGACAAAGGAGACTGCACCATGCAAACAACAGTAAGTGATGAAAGTATTACCAGAACTTTTTGAAGTGCTTTGTGTTTGACTTCCTTGTTCATGATTGAGTGACGGAAACAGGGTATAGGGTTGGGGCATAGCAGGAGGGTATTCTGTCCTGTCCTGTCGCTTACTTTAAAGTCACCACCTTAGAAACTCACACTAGCCCTGCTGCTGCTGCACCCAGTCCTGGGGTTCAGAGCTCCCCTCAATGAAGTCTATTATTATTAACATTGAAATGATCAGGAGCCAGGAATTTGAGCAAGGTTAGAAACTCACACTAGCCCTACTGCTGCTGCTGCTGCTGCACCCAGTCCTGGGGTTCAGAGCTCCCCTCAATGAAGTCTATTATTATTAACATTGAAATGATCAGGAGCCAGGAGTTTGAGCAGGGTTACAAACTCACACTTGCCCTGCTGCTGCTGCTGCTGCTGCTGCACCCAGTCCTGGGGTTCAGAGCTCCCCTCAATGAAGTCTATTATTATTAATATTGAAATGATCAGGAGCCAGGAGTTTGAGCAGGGTTAGAAACTCACACTAGCCCTGTTGCTTCACCCAGTCCCTGAACCCCCCTAGCAGTTTGTTTAAGACTCAACAGTGTATCCATGAACATTCACCCTCCTCGCGCTCAGGCTCTCTGGTACCACTGCCAGGGTCTGAGTGAGACTGACCTGGGCGATGCTGAAAGAAGCTATCCTCCCGCTGCCTCCTATCTGGAGGTTGACGGTGGTGGAGTAGCTGGTTTTCAGGCCTCCTCCTCTGCAGTTATCCTGCGCCGGGTCCCCGGAGCCTGAGGAATGGGTGGAGGATCGGTCAGCCAGACCCACGGGCAAACGCTGGGGTCGCCCCACGAGGGACACACGAGGCTGGATCTGCAAGTGCCGGTGGCTCCAGTTCCGCTCTGGCGTGTTCCTCTCTTTCGAGAGAGCAGTCATCTTTCTCTATTCTGTACTTGGTCTGAAGCTCGCGGACGGCCGGCCGAGCGAGGGTGGCAATCTCCTGAGTGCTGAGACCGTCAAGGCTGTTGTTGCGACTGACAGACCTCACCGGAGACGTAGCGCCGGGACTCAGGCAAGAAGGGGGGCTGCCGTACACCCTCCCCGAGGACGGCAGCCCCGAATCCTGCTCAATACTGTCCGTGCTGCCCATCATACTTCCACCACCTCCTCCCCAGGACCTCCGACTGCTCCGAGAGGGGCTGGGACATCCATCTTTGAGGCTAATAAAGGGCAGGCTGTTCCCCCTGGGTCTGCGCAGGGACTGGATAACGCTAGGAGGGATGGGAGGCGGGGACGTGACTCGAGGGCTGGTGCAAGGAGGCGTGGAGCAGGGGTGGACGCACCCTGAGCGGTCTTGAGAGCCAAGCACAGAGGGGTGAAGGAACGGGGGGTCGGTTTGGGGTTCGAAGGATGGTGGGGCGGCTTGCCTTTCGAGCTGTCTTGGGTTGGGTGGATGGGCGGAGGTGAGCAGATTCGAGGCCCTGCAGGAGAAGGAGACTGAACCCTTGAACTTGGCTCCGATGCAGAAGAGAAGGGCCTGGTGATGCGGTTATGAGTAGAGGAAGAGGAAGAGGAAGATCTGACAGTACCCACGGAACACACTATCTGAACCAAGTTGGCTGTTTTAGTACCATTGTCAGTATTGCTATTATTATTATTATTATTATTATTATTATTATTATTGTTGCTATTGTTATTGCGTGAGAGGTCAAAGCTTTTAGATCCAGCCTTGGAAGTCTGGTAGAGGCTAACTGGCACGGTAGGGGACACGGATCTGTGGCTACGGAAGGGGGGTGGGGAGATCATGGGGGCGGGGCCTGAAGCAGCAGTGGAAGGGTGGAGGAGATGTGGCGCGGTGAAGCCGAGTCGGTCGGCTTTCTCAGTCAAACTGGGAACAGAACGGCCCAGGGACTGCCTGTTCGGATAAGCCGGACTCAAAGGGGATTTCCGTCCGGGAGACGGGGATCGGAACCTCAGGGCGGACCCGAGAGCGGGGCAAGGACGTGCTGGGTGGCTGGGGCGGCTCGGAGTCCCTGCGAGAGGGAAGACTGGAGGCCTGTTCCTTTGGCCAGGCTCTGGCTGATGGTCTGGCTGATGCAGGAAGCGGCGACGGATTTGGAGAGAGTGGCGGAGACGGAAGGAGACGGGATTTTGCGGATGGGAGATGGAGTCCGAGTTCTCAGTCCGAGGTTGAGAGAGGAGGAGGAGGAGGAGGAGGAGGAGGAGGAGGAGGTCTTCCCTTCCGGTCTGGTCGAGGATGGGATGCAGTCTGGTTTTCTGGGAGGGGGTGGGGAATTTGGGAAGTTGCGGGAATTCTGTTGGGAATGCTGGGGGTTTGATCGCCTCCTGTCCGCTGGTGTTTGGTGATCCAGGGACTCCTTAAAACAGGGAGATGAGGGCTGCAACCTGAACGAGAAGAGAGACAGCAAGCCGCTGTTAAATCGACAATAACAGGTTTTACAATCTTATTTCAAGAGCGTTCAATAAAACCAATTCGATCGTATACATGTCTTTTATATCAAGGAGCAAGAAATGTAGAAAACGAAACACTGCTGACTAGATTTGTATGTAGATTGAATTGAGATTAAATATATCTTCACACAAATGTGTTTTGTCTCGTTTTACATCTAGTTTAATTTGCAGGGTGGGCCTTAATAATGTTACTACTGTTCTACTTTGCATCTCTTTTCATTTGTGTCAGACTCGCATTTAGCTACTAAAAAAGACAATGGGTATATATTTATGGCCCCACCCTGTATAGCTTCTATGTACCAAAAAATGAACAAACCTTTGGCTGGAGAATCCTTGTCCTTCCAAGTAGAGTGGCAAGCTTCTTCTCCCACTCTTGGTCGGCAGGTAAGGAGGTCTTTGGCTGGTGAACTTTGGCAGGCGTTCCTTCAGCTCAGAGGACTTGACATTCGGAGAGTGTGTATCTGATTCTTCGGGAGATATTGTTGAAGACGCATTCCCCTGGTCTTTAGAGACGTCTTCCGAAAGACCACTACTCCGCCTGCCTGAAGTCATCTCTTCGGTGGCACACTTTTTGGACGAAGGCTCTTTGGATGTCAAGCAGAAGCTGGTTGGTTCTTTGGCATCTTTTGATGGTGTCTCCTGGTTTTGGGCACCGAGCATTTCCAAAGGAGACTGTGGATCAGTTTTTGCCCACAAAGTTGGGGTACAGTTCCCTAAGGATTGTTTAACGTGGGATGGCACCGAGGATGGGGTACAGTGATCTGAAACAGGCGAAAAGGGGCCGGACAGGGAGGGCGTCTGTACAGAATATTGCATCCGATCTTCTGCTGTTTTAGTATAGACAACCGGCTTCTGTTGCAAAGGATTCCATTTGGACGTGGCAAGCTCTCTGCTTTTTGCAGGCAAGATAGGCTTTGGTCTTAGCAGAGCTGGCCGGCATAAAGAACTCTCCGCATCTTCAGCAACACAAGAACGGCCTTTATCCGTTTGACCCTCAGCTGGTAAAACTGGATGCTGTTTACACAAATCATCCAATTTGGCCAGGGCAAGAAGTTCTCCGTCCTGAACGGGTGTCGTCTCTTGTCGCACTGATCCGTCATTCAAAGACCGTTCAGCTTCCTCAACGGAAACCAAGGAACCAGAACATGACAGCTCCTTATTTTCAACATCAGACGATTCTTCGTTTGCCGAGGAACACAGCGACTGTCCTGCTTTCCCTACGGGCAATGCAAAACCAGAATCCGATTGATCGTCGATTCGGGAACAAGGCGATTTCTCCGACACGGGCAGCGGGGCTCTGGAAACAGTCTTTTCGTTGTTGGATGTTGTTGGATTGCACACAACTGCAGGACGTTCAGGGCAGCTTTGGGTGGCAGGAATTGCTTCTGAGGAGCTCTGGGAAACCAAGTCAAAGTCAACGACTTCCGGAGGGGGATCTACACTGGGGATGACCGGAGGTGACCGTTCAGGTTTCTGAGGATCTGCCTGGAGGAGGGTGTCCAGGTTGGCTGGTTCTGTAGATTCTGAAGCCTCTGTATGAGGTTCCACTGGTCCCGGGTGATGAGGTGCTGCTCTGGCATTGCTGCTCTCGAGCTCCCAGGCGTTCTCCTTGGCTGCGGTGATGATGTATTGGTTCTCTTGCACGTAGGTCGTGGAGAGCTGCTCCCGGATGATCACGTGTCCGTACAGCTGCGGTTCTCTCGGGACCCTGATACCCCCTGCGAGGACAGAATGAAAGGAGATACAAGCTGAACAAATATTGGAATTCCAAAAGAAGCTTAGACCGGTCTTACCGGCAAGCTTCTTGAACCCGGTACACCGCTCACAATGGGGGAGCTGTCGTTTCAAAACGACAGGATTACTTTTGATATCTATTTCAGATTTTGCCCTGCAACATTCATTGTAGTGCAAATAGCACGTTCAATAGACTTCCCTGTGCTTCCTGAATGAGCCAGACATTCAGTACTGAGCTTTTCTCATAGTGTGACTTCTAATTTCATGCTGCTTATTATTTCTGCTATTGCCCCCTCGTTTCCAGAAATGATAGTTTTCCACAATAGAAAAACAAAACAAGATGTGTTTACCATTTTTATGTTAATAGACTGATACTTTCCTCCGAGCTCACCTGTCACCTTGCAGTCTGGCTTCTTCTCCGTCTCTCCGCACTCCCTCCTCTCTGCCGGCCCCCTGCTCCTCTCCCACACCTTCTTTTGCAGAGGAGTCTTCATGCGGCCGATCCTGGCGCTGTACATGCGGGCTAGCATCTGTACTTTGCTGATAATCTTCTCCGAGTTCTCCGCCAGGCAGCCCTCTCCCCCTCCCTCGTACAGACTGATCCCGGTCACATCCGGAGACGGGAATGGGCCGGGATCCTCTCGGGACAGCAGGAGTCCTCGATCGGCGTCTCTCGAATCCGGGCGGTTTTACAATGCCCTATTGGAAACGTCATTCTGGCTTTTCGGAGGTTTCTTCTCCTCCTTCACGGCTTCTTTTTCTGATTTGCTTCCGAGAGATCTTCCCGGATAACTAGGTTCCCGAGTGTCTTCTGAAAATCCTTTGCTTTCTTCTCTTCTTGGCTCCTTCTGTCGGCTTTTCTCTCTTTCTCCTTCCACACTTTCATCAGCTCCGTGCACGATCGGTACTCGCATTCTGGTTCCACCTGGCGGCAGCCCCCTTCTCCCGCTTCTTCTGTGTCTTGATCCCTGCCTTTCTCCTCCTCCTCCTCTTGTTCCAGAGTGTCCCGGAAGTCGCTGGTCTCCGATTCTGCCGCGGAGGTCTGCCGGGAGAGGGACAGCCATGCCTCCGTCTCACTGGACTCCGACCTCCCCGCCTCCGACTCGCAGATGCTGTCCTGCTGGACGAGGATGTGGAACCGGGACACAGAGTCCTTGACCAGCCCGGCCGGGATGAAAGAGATGCTGTCTCTCCTCTGGATCTGGGGGGCGATCGCCTCGCCCGTCTCGTAGTAGTTCTTTATCTTCTCGATCAGGAGGCGGTCGTCTTTGGTCAAAGTCGCTTTGGCTGCAGACTTGGCTGGATCGGAGCGATCCGAGCCGCCGCCCCCTGGGCAGGGCCATCCTCGAGGGGGAAGGGTTTGCCAGTCGGTCCCTCGTGGTTCAGTTCCTCATCGACGTTCGAACGCTCCGGATTCGGGGTCTCTGGTTTTCCGGTTGAAGGGGCCTCTTCCTGCTCCAGTTCTTCCAGCACGTGAAGGGGAGAAGGTCCCGACTCCAGCCTGCCCTGGCCCTCCTCTTCCTCCTCCGAAGACTCGCTGGCTGGGGCACGAGGCTCTGGTTCCTTCCCTCTTGCTTGTCCACTTCTCTCCAGCAGCTCTCTCGCAGAGGAGTTCTCTTCATCCAGCTCGATGACTTCCAGGGAAGGCCGCAGATCCTCTTCGTTCATCCCCAGTGCCGTGGCCCCCAAGTCTGCCGAGGATTCTTCTTCCAGCACCCGATCCACCTGCAGATGACCCTTCAGAAGACACCAAGAAAGAAAACGGCGCAATCAATTTACATGGCTTGCTTTCCTTTTTTTTTTTTTTTTTAAAGGGATGGAAATAAGATCTCGTTGCGCAGCTGTTTGAGCCATTCCTGGTTTTAGTTTAATAAGACACACCTCAGCTTGTTACCTGCACACACTGTGGCTACTCAAGCTCATAATAAAACATGGAATGTGCTGAACTGCTATCCAATAGGAGTGTTACTTCCATTCCCAATTTATGCAAAAAACATCACACAATAAATACACTGAAAACACATGATTAATTGCAGGATCCGAACACGTACCTCTGGAAGCTGGGCTGTCTCCTCGCCCCCAGCCTCCCCCAGATCCCGTGCCCGGCTCTGGTTGATAAACTCCAAGATCTCCTCTGTGATGGAGAGGGTGGGGCGTTCATCTTCCTCCTCCTCTCGTCCCCTGCTCTCTACCTCAATGACGGAGGAGGCCAGTGTGCTGGTAGTGATGGAGGAGCAGACTGGATCAAAAGCAGGGTGAAGCTCTCCTTCACTGCCCGCGTGCTGCAGGGACATTTTACAAAATAGGACCAATTATTAGGGGTGTGCCGATACCCTTTAAGAAGTATTTTACCAGCAGGTATTGAATATATTCATTTACTGACGTGTTTAATCAGTCGTTTTATCCAAAGTGACTTACAGAGACTAGGGGGTGAGCTGTGCATCAACTTACAGTAGGACCTTGTTTGTTTTACGTCTCATCAGAAGTGTTGGAAGCCCTTACCTTCAGTTTCACTGCTGTCCAGGAATCCCGTTGAGAGAGGACAGAGACAAAATACGGAGGGGGAAAGAAAGTGTTAGAACCTTTTAATTCACACACGCAATCAGTTAATTAAATCTTTGTCTCACTGCGCATTCTTCTAAATCAGTCACTAACTGCTGAGCTACTCAAACCCGCTGCCTTCCACACTGCAGCCCAGCGCTCTAACCACTGAGCTACTCAAAACCGCTGCCTTCCACGCTGCAGCCCAGCGCTCTAACCACTGAGCTACTCAAAACCGCTGCCTTCCACACTGCAGCCCAGCGCTCTAACCACTGAGCTACTCAAAACCGCTGCCTTCCACACTGCAGCACAGCACTCTAACCACTGAGCTACTCAAACCCACTGCCTTCCACACTGCAGCCCAGCACTCTAACCACTGAGCTACTCAAACCCACTGCCTTCCACACTGCAGCACAGCACTCTAACCACTGAGCTACTCAAAACCGCTGCCTTCCACACTGCAGCCCAGCACTCTAACCACTGAGCTACTCAAAACCGCTGCCTTCCACACTGCAGCCCAGCACTCTAACCACTGAGCTAGATAAATCACATGAATGAACAGGGCTGAATTCAAAATGAATAACTTCACTTCAACTCGGAGGAAGTGCATGAAATCTTCAAGAACTTTTGCACTTACAGTTCTGCTGAAATTCGTTCTCGATCTCCTTCGCTGGAGCTGCAAGAAGGAGAACGTAAAGACTCTAGAGTCATCACACAGCAACGTGAGGCTCCAGGACACAGACACAGACACAGGCTGAGCAACGCAGGGGCAATGCAGACCTGGTGTAGCTTTGTAATTATGGAGCTTTGCAGACAGATATTTCTCTAAATTTTTTGCGGGGGGGTTGTCATGTGTTACACAAACATAACACATGCATTTACAGCTGTGGCCAAAGTTTTTGCATCCCCTAGAATTTTAGGGAAAAAAAAACTGGATCTTTTATTTAACATCATGTAATCAAAGAAACTACAAAACGATCTCGCAAGTGTCTACCGGAAGCCATAATAGTAGCACAGTATTTCATGTTAGATTTCAAAATGTCACATCAGTTTTTCATTAAGCACATGGAAAACTCCAAAGCGGTGTGTCATTCCATATGTTAACGTAACATTATTCAGCAGGTATCACTCGACTTCATGAAGTAAAATGAGTTCATTCAATGAGGGTGATGCGAAACTTTTGGCCAGAGCTGTATGTCTATTTGAAAAGACGTATAACAGCAGGTTTAAATTATTAAAATGTTTCAGAGAATTCTTAGAAAAGGAAATTATTATTATTATTATTTATTTCTTCGCAGACGCCCTTATCCAGGACGACTTACAATTGTTACAAGATATCACATTATTTTACATACAATTACCCATTTATACAGTTGGGTTTTTACTGGAGCAATCTAGGTAAAGTACCTTGCTCAAGGGTACAGCAGCAGTGTCCCCACACCTGGGATTGAACCCATGACCCTCCGGTCAAGAGTCCAGAGCCCTAACCACTACCCCACACTGCTGCCCTGGAGTGCAGTGCATTCTCTTTCTGAAGAAGGGCTTTAGAAACGTCCCGTCACTGCGACTCACCAGATTGCCTCCTGCCTCTCCGGTACGGGGTGTTCCCCTCTAGATTGAGCAGAGGGACGTAACTCCTGGTCTTCTCTGGGCTGCACAGAAACTCAGGAGGCTCTAGGCATTGAAAACAACACAGTTAGCATTCTTGAATGCTTGGCTATACCACTGTGACTTGCCTTTTGTAAGCTCTACTCGTCTGTCAAGGACTGTTGCACTCTCAAGTGTATAGGTAATCGCAGTGTAGCTGGTCTGCTTTGTAGAGATAAGCAGGGAACACAGTCTTGTATATTAATCCCCGCAGGGAGAGAGTAAGACACTCCTAATCTCAGCTGGGAAACTCGGAGCTGGAGCAGCAGGGTTTAGAAATGGACAGAGCCTCTGTTTGATTAATATTGTATTACATTTGAATATTTCATGAGTTTACAGTATTCTTGTCCTAAACAAATATAAAATAAGGGGCAGGTGAGCAGTGAGATTAGACTGGCTGAATATTGCTCTACAAAGAGTGAAATATGCAGACACAAAACTGCAGGATATGGAATTGTTCAACAGCTTTGAATGATGCATTAATAATAATAATAATAATAATAATAATAATAATAATAATAATAATAATAATAATAATAATAAATAACTGTTTTTAGTAACATGCAACAAGAGCAGAGGGAGGCTGTTCAGAGAGTGTAACAGCCTCCCTTTCTCTTTCCCTGCTCCACCAGCACAGAGCAGAGAGAGGCTAGAACACCCTGAAATCAGAAAACATGACAACTTCTTTTCCACAACGATCGAGAGAGGGGGTGTAACCACAGTCCTGGAAATCATACCTGATTGGCGTCTCCCTCTGTGGTAACCCCTGCAATCGCCCAATCGGGGAGAGGGGGCGGGTTTCCTGAGGGTCTCGGGGTTGAACTGCATGGCTTGTGGATCTGCCAATCAAAAGCACATCACTTTTACATTATGGGAAGCATGGGTACGTTCCTCTTTAGGGGGCAAGGTGGCGCAGACAGACAGAATGTCGCTATGGGGCCTGGGTTTGGATCTGGTAAGGGTACAAGTGTAGTTTGGTGGTCTCAGCTATCCTTACTGGACCTTTAAGAAATATACCACGGGCATTTCTTATTGATGTACTGCTTACAGCCATCAAGGGTGTTGCAGGGGGGACAGGTTAACGGTTGCACTTTGGTGTATCAGCTGAACTCAGAGATACACAGAGGGGCTTGTGCCATTGCCCTGGCTCGTGCAGAGAATTTACATACCAGTTTTACAAGCTAAACAGGAGCTTTACTTACATGGTGAGCAGTTGTCTCCCAGTACTTGTCTGGCCTGAAAGATATTTGAAAAAAATAAAAGGTGTTAAAACCATGGATTGCACATGCTTCATAATCATGAGGTACATTAATCGAAAAAGGGGGATCAATTTGTATAAAAAGATAAGTATATAACACTCAATTGTGTTACATTTAGAAATAATACAAGCAAAATTCACTAAAATCACTAAAAAAAAAAAAAACGTTTATCATTAAATTTACTGCATTTCTTTTTAGCGTTTCTAAATTTGCAATCAAATCAACAGTTTGTAGGGTTAAACCCAAAAACCATAACTTAAATTTAAAAAATTCAAGGTAAAACTTTTAAGAATCTCAGCGTCCGCTGAAGACAGCACCAGCTGAAACATTTGTCTGCTTGACTGAATATTTGTGGTAGTTTTGCCCAATGCAAACCCTGAGGTCAAGCGAAGGTTAGGGAGCGATGATCAAAGTTTGTGAAGAGTGCTATTAAAAGACTGTCAAGCTGTGCGTATCACTCCAGAGACCCAATTAATAAAACACCCCATAGCTAGAGTCTTATTATTAATATTTCAGAACAGACCCCATCCACAACTAATTATCCCAGGAAAAGATGGGATAATTGCTCTCTGATATTCCGCAGAACTCTCAGGGCTAAGTTTATACCTGGGCTCCTGACTAGCCAAGAGGTTTTTGGTTTAAATCAAGCAGGGCTGGAAATAAGACTCTTAAACCACAGCAGATGCACCCATTCCAGATTTTATTATGAGCTTGATCAGCCCCAGTGTGCACAGGTAACAAGCTCAGGTGTGTCTTATTAAACTCATAGTGAAACCAGGAATGGATCAAACTGCAATGCAATGGGAGTCTTGTTTTCGCCCCTCCAGAATTTGACCTTCTGTGGGAGGGAGGCAGGGTGGTTTTCCACGATCATCCTCTTCAGGAAGTGCAGCCACAGTTGCTTCTCCTCCTGGTTCCTCGTCTGAAATAAACACAGCGTGAGGCGACAGCCTGGCACCCAGAGCTCAAACTGGTTCACACGGGCGCGGAATACTCCAAAGACAACGACCCCGTCATGGTGATACTAGCTTAACCTTGTCATCGTAGATGAAATACTAAAAGACGTTTGAACAGCCTGGGCTTTAAGGGCAATGAAGATTCTTTATGGAATTTACTCGTAATATTTGTAAGTTTGACTGCTCTTAGTCGTCAAATCGCTCTCAAACAATTATTTACTGTATTTTTTTTAATTTTCTCTCATTTGAATTTGTTCTATTTGAATTTGAATTTGTGATATTCTGTAACAACTGTAAGTCACCCTGGATAAGGGTGTCTGCTAAGAAATAATTCTTATTAATAATAATAATAATAATAATAATAATAATAATAATAATAATAATAATAATAATAATGATGATGATGCACCTTTAAATAAAGCTGTTATGCTGCCTGTCTGCAGAAAATGCTTTTTTTATTGCACAGATATTGACATGCAGAGTTGATGGTACAATTTGATTGCTTTGCCTTTCAAGGTGGTGAGACTTTATGGAAACCATGGAGCATCTATCTATCTATCTATCTATCTCTCTACTCTTTCTATAGTATCTATTTATCGATAGTAGGTATGCATACACAGTATAACAAGAAAACAAGCCGTCTATAAGAATATTTTCAGGGTGCGTTATTGTAGCAAAGTGTGAAGCTTGCGAGACACATACTGAAGCTGGTACTGAAGTGGGGAGACAGAAGTGTTTAAAGGTGTGGTTCAGCTGTCTCACAGCCTCTCACCTGCACAATGTACTGCTGCTTGGGGATGGTCTGGTCTGACAGTTTGAAGCTCAGAGAGTCTTTCAGGTTCTCAGACAGCAGGAGGTTACAGCACTGCAGGGAGAGGGAGAGGGAGAGGGAGAGGGGAGAGAGGAGAGAGAGGGAAGAGGTAAGAGGGAGAGGGGAGAGGGAAGCAAGGATAAAGTGAACACTAGAGCACATGGAAAAGTCAAACAACTTAGATATGCATTTATAATAGCATGCTTTCTTGTCCATTGTCCATTTATTTTATTTTATATATTTTTATTGGTGTGCTTTGAAGTTCTGATTTCTGGGCTCTGCTTACGAAGATGTGGGTGCTGTAGATGAAGCTGTCTCCTCTCTTCTTGGCGATGAGGAGCATCTTGTCGAAGAGGAAGAAGGCTCGCTCTTTCTTGACCCGCTGGACCCGGAAGGTCCCCTCCAGAACCAGCTCTCCAAAGCCGCTGAGGTCCGGACCGGCCCAGTTCAACAGAACGCTCTCAATCTCCTGTGAGCAGACACACACACACACACACAGCCACAAGAGGGCGCACTTTCAATACACAGCAATCACAGAGTCAGAAAACAACAGTGCAATTCTAGCACAAGCAAGACCTACAGGTCTTCATTCATGGAACTCAAAAGCATGTGGAAACGCAGGGAGAGACCAGACCTGATGTCAAATATAATTCCCTCAGCTTTTGAGTAAGTCGCTTCTAACTATATATTTATTATCAAGCTATTTTTTACTGTCAACGTATCCCTTGACTTTTTCCAATCATTCTGGATAAGGGCGTTTGCTATGAAATAAATAATAATAATAATAATAATAATAATAATAATAATAATAATAATAATAATAATAATAATAATTCTGAATGTTTCTTATTATTCAAATACTGGGTAACATTTTAAAATAACGGCCATAAATTCCTAATAAATTCTGACTGAATCCCAGAGCAATAACACCTGAATATCTCATGCACTTCCTCGCAGTTTTTAAGTCATTCATTAAGTCAAACTATTATTCTCTAGCTAGCATTACGCCGCCGCCCCCTGGTGGCTGGCTGACTGACCTGCAGTCTGACGGCATGCTCCTGCTTCCTCTTCATGTCGTTGATGTACCAGGCCACTGCTGTCATGGTGATAAGAGCCTCCTCGATCACCTCATAGCCCGGCCGACTCTTATCAAAGTGCTTCAACAGCTCCTGAGAGACACACACACAGACACAGGGGCGAACCCCCATCATTACTGGAGTCCTGGAGAACTTCAAAACTCTCCATCACAAATCAAAGGTAAAACTATGGTTCCTGGGCTATGTGGGCTACGGTTTCCGGGCTCTGTGGTCGTTACCTGCAGCAAGAGGTGGTATTTGAGGATCCGCTGCACTGGCTTCAGCAGGTAGGTCTCCAGAGGCAGGGAGTGGGACAAGCTGGTCTGACGCTCACGGAAGAAACGCACCAGGCTTTCAGTCTTCATGCACTCCCGTAACACTGCCACTGAGCTGGGGAGAGAGAGGGGAGAGGAGGGGGCAGAGAGAGGCGGGAAGAGATGGTAGGAGAGGAGGAAGAGAAACCGCGAGGAGAGAGAGAAAGATGGAATGGAAGAAAACAATTCAATTCAACAATTCACAAAAAATGACAACGTAATTAAACTACAAAACTATATACAGAGTGCATGTTTATCTCTCTATCCATCTATAAATATGAGCTGCTGAATGCTGAGGGACAGCAAGCAGACTTGCATGTATTCACAAAGGAACCCTGGTGACAACAAAGGGTTAAGTCCGACGAGAGATCAGATCGAGACTTACTTGGGGTAGTTCATGCAGTACAGCGTATAAATGTCAAAGGCTTCGCTCTGCAAAGTGAAAGGAAAGGGAACACACAAATTAGCCGCTCCTCAGCAGTAAAGCAGATTTTTTTTTTTTTTACTGGACTGCACAGATCAGTCCCGTGTTCTGCTGTACTGAGAGGAGTTCACATTCATTTTAGCGTTTAGAGTCGACAGCTGGCTTTGAAATACTGAAAAGCCCTGTGGGTCTCGACCCCTATCTCCGCCCCTCGGGATAAGAGAAGGATGATGACCTCCAGACTGAAAAACATTTAGAGCACGAAGCGACACGAGGGGGCGTCTAGGAATAGAACTCATCTTGAACACCATGAGGTCTATCAGAATAAGAATTACTGAGAAGACTCTTTTGCTGGTCCCTTGATATTCATATTAATGAGAGAGCTGACTGTGTCTCGTTACGGATGAAAACGTGAGAAAGGAAGGCAACCAAGTGACAAAAAAAAAATAGCTTGAGTTTGATTGAATCCCGCCATTGTGCGGTAAGCATCCTAAACGACTGCTGCTTCGCTGGACTGAAGCCTGGAGGTACAGCGGTCACTCACCCTCTCAACGAAGCATTCTGCGATGGCCACTGCATGGCTGCATCTCTCCAGATCCTCCAGGAGCTCGCTGCCGGAAAGGAAAACAGAACAGAGGGGAGGGAGGTCAAACCTGGTCCCACTGCCTCTCCCAGCTATCCCACACATCAACAGTGTATGCCCAACAGTATCTTCTAGGTCTTTGGCTAGCGCACAGTGCTACTGGGAGTGAATTCTCCTCTCATTCGGGGCATGTTTTATTGCTCTAAATATGTAGTTATGTTCAGTAAAGGCGAGGGAAGGAAGCTTGTCTTGTTTCGGGCACATTAACGAATGGATTGATTTAGTACCTGCAGATCAATACTTCTCATAGGCAGTTATGAGTTTTGGCAGAGCCCTACTTCAAATCATATCCAGTGTTTCTCTGTAGAGCTCGCCTTTGTTTTCTGTGCTCAGTCTGAAGCCAGCGAGTTTCTGCAAGTACAGATTGTTGTCAGAATCTTGAGCCCGTCGTTTTGTCAAATAATCACCGAGCTGGTTCCCCTCAGAGCTCCCCTTCTGCTGTCCAAACACACCCAGGCTTTAAGAAACGGGAGGCTTCAAGCTTGATTTGGTCTTCTGGTTTCAAATCAATCAGTAAATATCATGTTTTTAGTTTCAGTCACCTGTTGGCCTTATAAAAAGTTTCGAGCACCACTCTGGCCTCGACAGGACTCTCAAACGTCAAGTGCAGCTGGTACACCACAGTGCAGCCGCTAACCTGCCCCCCCTGCAACACTGTAGTGGACGCAAGACATACGTAGAAATGCCTTGGAGATCAAATGTGCTACTTACTACATCCACTAGGGGGCAAAGTGTTAGAGGGGGACGGGTTATTGTTTACACGCTGGTGTACTAACTAGAGATGAGACAGGTTTAAGAGCTCTGGAGAGCCCAAAGGCTCAATATCTTTAAAAAATTGTGTCTGTCTGCATTGTCATTGCAGTGTGTCTGTCTAAGATCATTCAGCAACAGTGTAGAATGATGCAGAAGAACTTTTATTTGTCTATATATATATATATATATATATATATATATATATATATATATATATATATATATATATATATATATATATATATATACACAGTACTGTGCAAAAGTTTTAGGCAGGTGTGAAAAAATGCTGTAAAGTAAGAATGCTTTCAAAAATAGACATGTTAATAGATTAT
The DNA here is from genome assembly GCA_030684275.1 of Acipenser oxyrinchus oxyrinchus. Lineage (NCBI taxonomy): Eukaryota > Metazoa > Chordata > Actinopteri > Acipenseriformes > Acipenseridae > Acipenser > Acipenser oxyrinchus. The sequence continues at coordinate 842,157 of CM060281.1, read as the reverse complement.
ATTTATCAATTAACTAAATGCAAAGTGAGTGAACAGAAGCAACGTTGAGGACTGTAGACGCAGTGGTCGGCCAAGGAAACTTACTGTGGCAGATGAAAGACACATCATGCTTACTTCCCTTTGCAATCGGAAGATGTCCAGCAGTGCCATCAGCTCAGAATTGGCAGAAAACAGTGGGACCCTGGTACACCCATCTACTGTCCGGAGAAGTCTGGTCAGAAGTGGCCTTCATGGAAGACTTGCGGCCAAAAAGCCATACCTCCGACGTGGAAACAAGGCCAAGCTGACTCAACTATGCACGAAAACACAGGAACTGGGGTGCAGAAAAATGGCAGCAGGTGCTCTGGACTGATGAGTCAAAATTTGAAATATTTGGCTGCAGCAGAAGGCAGTTTGTTCGCCGAAGTGCTGGAGAGCGGTACACGAATGAGTGTCTGCAGGCAACAGTGAAGCATGGTGGAGGTTCCTTGCAAGTTTGGGGCTGCATTTCTGCAAATGGAGTTGGGGATTTGGTCAGAATTAATGGTCTCCTCAATGCTGAGAAGTACAGGCAGATACTTATCCATCATGCAATACCATCAAGGAGTCATCTGATTGGCCCCAAATTTATTCTGCAGCATGACAACGACCCCAAACATACAGCGAAAGTCATTAAGAACTATCTTCAGCGTAAAGAAGAACAAGGAGTCCTGGAAGTGATGGTATGGCCCCCACAGAGCCCTGATCTCAACATCATCGAGTCTGTCTGGGATTACATGAAGAGAGAGAAGCAACTGAGGTTGCCTAAATCCACAGAAGAACTGTGGTTAGTTCTCCAAGATGTTTGGGCCAACCTACCTGCCGAGTTCCTTCAAAAAGTGTGTGCAAGTGTACCTAGAAGAATTGATGATTGATGCTGTTTTGAAGGCAAAGGGTGGTCACACCAAATATGGATTTGATTTAGATTTTTCTTCTGTTCACTCACTTTGCATTTAGTTAATTGATAAATATAATCTATTAACATGTCTATTTTTGAAAGCATTCTTACTTTACAGCATTTTTTCACACCTGCCTAAAACTTTTGCACAGTACTGTATATACACAGAAAGACAGACAGACAGAGGGCTAATTCACTAGCCTCTGATACCCACCCATGGGTTCCAAACTACTCACAAACTAAACAAACATGGTCATCAACTACTTGCTTCAGCATCCAAATCCCTGAACAAAACAGCGTGCAATCTGTCACACTTTGACACGTTTAAAAAAAAAAGTCTGAATGCATTACGAACGCTACCACAGGGAACGTCTTTTGAAAGAAGATGCATTACCTGCCAGCTGCCAGCTGTAACATTTAATCTTAAATACAAAAAATAAAACAAGCTTGGCCGGCAATCCAACACAAATAGCTGTCAGGCTGTTCCACCTTCTCAGAGTCAATCTGTGAATTATAATGCAAAAGGGTTACTTTAGGACTTGGCTGTGGGGTACGGAAATTACTCCATCGTGTTAATGGAGAGTCTGCCAAAAACAAATCTCGAGTGCCGGGTGGATTGTAGCTGTTGCTTTAAAATAAATCTGCAAGGATGGGATGGAATTTCTGGACAGCCCAAGCTTGTACTCTCTTTGATCGTGTGTGTATATTCTCTTTTATCAGAATTACTCTCAGGCATGAACCTAGTTGTTGAGTGGTGCT
>CM060281.1:740482-835482 GCA_030684275.1 Acipenser oxyrinchus oxyrinchus | reverse complement strand
TGTTAAACCACGGGAACAGCATTGGAGGGGGGAGAGGAACGACTGCAAAATCCCCACGAAATTCGCCTTTAATAAAAGGTCCTCTTACCTCCACGATGTTCTTCAAGTCCCGTACATATGCCTGCTCCGTCTCCACGATCTCCAGCACCACCCTCTCCTCCCTGGTCAGCTTGGAGCGGCCCTCCTGCTGGGTGGCCCAGGGAGAGGGGGGGTGTCTGGGGAGGACCCCTGCCGGCCTCAGCTCCAGCTGGGACACGGGGGTGAGGTCCAGGCTGATGTCGCTGCCATTGCGCTGGGGCGCGGGGTACTGTGGGGTGCTGCCGTAGGGGAGGGACCCCCCCAGGGACCCCCCGCTCCCGAAGGAGGCGGAGGAGGCAGAGGAGCTGAGGCTGACCGGCCGGTCGCTGTCCGAGCAGACCGTGTTGACCGATGTGCAGCTCCCTCCAGCCAGCGGTTCGGAAGCAGCCATTCGAGCGACTATACCACCCAGAGAGGAAACAGAGGAGGGGCGAGGGGGAGCTGGGAGAGGGGGTGGGGTGGGGAGAGAGGAGACAGGCAGGTTAGATTCTGTACCACCTGACTTCCACACAAAGGCCAAGGATGGAAACAAGACTCCTATTGCGTAGCAGTTTCACCCATTCCAGGTTTTACTAAGAGCTTGTTTAGCCCTAGTCTGTAGGTAACAAGCTCAGGTGTGTCTTATGAAAATCCGGAATGGATCAAACTGCTGTGCACCGGGAGTCTTATTCCCATCGCTGCAATGGTGGCATATGCAACAAGACACAACGGTACTCTCTGTGACGTTTCTCAACGTCTTTCCCAATCCATTTCGTTGGAGTCCTGAGCAAACCTCACATGGGAACTTTAGAAGCGATACAGTACAAGTGTACAGTTTGCATTTCTCAAAGCAGAAGCCGAGTCTCAGCAAAGCGATTCCCCTCAGTGTTTAATTGAGGTTTAAACATGCCTCTCTATACACTGTGCTTGTTATATAAACAGAATACTCTACAAGCGCAAACAGAGCGCCACTGTGTTGATTTCACTCCTGAGGCCGGTCATAAATAACCATTCAGGGGGGCTCACCCGAGACATTCCGGCATTTTCTCTGCCAAATTTGAGAACAGGGATAGAAACGAGACTCCCGCTGCATGACAGCTTGATCCATTCCCTGGTTTTGCTATCAGTTTAATCAGACACCCCTGAGCTTGTTACCTCTACACACTGTGGCGAATCAAGCTTGTATTAAAACCCAGAATGGGTGACACTGCTACACAACAGGAGCCTTATTTCAATCAAACAGGAGGCTACAAAGCTTGTTTAATAATTCGAGGAGCGTCATCATTTCAGTTTGACTCTCCCCAGCGCTCTACCAGATCGTTGCAAGGAGCTGGTATTGCACAGAAGCTGCAGTTTTCTGCTAACAGGAACCTCAATAAACCACAGAGGTGCACAGCTGCCTATCCGAGTCCAGCACGAGACAGCCATCCACCACAATGTCATTTATTTATTTCAACACACCCACCTGATAACATCACAAAATTACAACACACCAAGTCTCTATCTTTATACAGGCTGTACCACAAGTCAGGCATCAGAGGTGGAATCATCCATGACCCAGATCAGGATGTTATTTGTTAAATCGGCTGGCCCCACCCTGTTGGCTGCCTGCACCGTGCATCAAAATTATTTCAATTGTTTCCGCTTTACCTAGAAACAGGAGAGACAATCGATACAGACAATCATACCTAAAAATCCCTGATTTATGAGACACTCTATACATGTTTCAAAGCAGGTCTCAAAACCGCAGAAGATTCTTCCGATAGGAAAAGTATCCATTCCTAACGCGGACGGACCCTGGAAGACCATGCATCCTTTCAGGATCTGAACGCCACCTCAGAACTGTCTGTGTCTCAGTGTTCTTAGAACATCCATCTGCAAGTCACTGAGCAGCTTGCAAACTTGCAAACGAGATCAGGGGCTCTAGCCTGGTTAAATAAAATAGATTTGACATTTGAATTTGAAGAAGGAGGAGGAGGAGAAGCAGAGGTGTGCACAAAAGAGCAGTCAGCTGCTTCCTGTCTCACTGAACTTCCTGTTCTCAGAAGCACAGTGCTGCAGCACCCTAAGAACAACAACACATCCAAATTTAGACAAAACATTCACAAAAAAACACAGTGTTTCTGCAAGGCTTCTATATAAACCCAGCTGTGACGCTCAATAACATACAAAAAAGTTAAAAAAAAAGCTACACTCAGGAATGCAAACCAACTGGACTGTCAACAAAGCCATTCTACATTTATATATATATATATATATATATATATATATATATATATATATATATATATATATATATATATATATATATATATATATATATACACAGCACTGCATTCACATGAACATACCAGTATACCACAAAAACTAAACCAGTTCAAAACCAGTCAACACTACCCATTCCGAGTTCAACCACTAATCCCCCAGTTTCTCTCTGTAACCCAGTGTAACTACACCCTAAACCATACCAAAAACCAATCAACATAATGATCTAGAAGGAAAGTCTACAAAGAACTAAAAAAAAAAAAAAAAGAGTTTACAGTGAGCTAGTCTCGGTATTACATTAAATAAAGATTTAAAAGCATTGTTAATATGTTTAAAAATCACCTGATTCACTTGAAAACACTTCAACCTGTCATTGCCCTGGCTTGCACTGTGATTCTGCCTCTCATCTTTGGTGGAATGAAATTATTTCAATGAGAGCGAGAGAGAGAGAGAGCGAGAGAGAGAGCGAGAGAGAGAGCGAGAGAGAGAGAGAGAGAGAGAGAGAGAGAGAGAGAGAGAGAGGGAGAGAGAGAGGGGGAGAGAGAGGGGGAGGGAGCGCAAGCCTGTCTTGTGCTAAACACAGCTTCCTGTTCTTGCACTGTTATTTTGTGTGGTAAGACGTCTGTTTAACAACATCCTCCCCTCCCATCTTTGAGGGTTCCTCAATCTCAAAGCAGGCTCTTAATATTCACTCACTATCAGCTGTGTGCACAGTCCACAGAGCTACAGAACCACAGAGCAAATCAAAAGTAAGCTGGGCTAGGACATTCCTTAGCTGATCAGAATCTGGGGAAAAAAAAAAAAAGACTGGCACTGCTGTACAAACACAGACTTTTCAGCTGAGAGAATTCGAACAGCGAGTTTAAGATTGAAACTGGTTCTTCATTCCAAACACACCTACCTTAGGGTTAGGGTTAGGGTTAGGGCCCTAAATCACATTTAAGGTCATTCATTTGAGTCTCGCCCACTATCAAAACTCTCACTGTATCGGTGGGCATTGTGAAAACAGATCACACGGGTTAAGTCGTCTGGCTTGTGGCGGTACAGTGATCTGTCAGTGTCTGTGTCTGTGTCTGTGTTTCTGCTGCATTGAAGTAGCATCTAACGCTCCCATGAAAGGCTACCTTGCGGTTGCTAGGCGACGGGATTAAAGAAAGCGAGTAGGCCGGAGTTCTGAGAAAAGGCTGACGTGCCGTCGCTTAGACTAGGCCGGACTTCAGAACATGGCTCCTTTGATGTCTTTTTTTGTTTTGTTTTTTAAATAAAGCCCTTGAACCAAAATGCTCCTGTGTGGGCACTAAAATACCACGTTTAAACACCCGCCCGACCTACACCTCTCTCTCTCTCTCTCTCATTTTATTTTACCCTAAAATAGCAGTCTTTTGTCTAGCTGAGTGAATCTTTTATGTATGTTTACAGTCTGCTTATGTGAATTTCTGTGCGTTTGTTTCCAAAAGAGGCCCGGACGCCAAATCGTTCATTTTGAATCCAAGTTACAAAATCCACCCTGCTGTTTCGAAGAAACTTTTTGGTCAAAAACGAAACGGAAACCAGTTTGCACTAGAGGTGCAACAGCACACCATGTCACAACATGTATCCCAATACGCAGGTCGCGATACGATATCTACAAACAAAACAAGCAATACTGTAGCTATAACATGTGGCAGTCTTAAAGAAAGTATCACGGATTATAGATAAAAAAAATACCATGACACAATCGAGGTCATGTTCTTCCACCAAGCCTCAATCTGCACAGATGCTTTCACCACACGGTAATATTTTGCATATTACACCTAGGGTTCTGCGTGCACTGCAAAGCGCTGTGCAAATGACACGCTTAACTTGATGCACAATCCAGCTGTCCCTCAAACTGTTACGAATCAAACTACAAGTATTTGAGAGTTTCTGCGTTCCGCAAACTTAGGGACAGTTGGGAAATAACTTATTTTAGTCTTTAACTTATTTTAGGTCTAGGGCTACTTTGTTGTAACCCTAGACCTATCCCAGCAACGCATTGTTTTATTCACACATCATGAGGTAAGTCCACTAAGGAGCGACTTTTTCAGGAGAAAGAGATCGTTTTCCTCTAAACACTGCAGCGTATCCAGTCCAGGCTGAATTTATTACGTTTCTTTTAGTATTTCAAAATTCAGCGCCATGGAGTGCTGAATAGTTATGGATGACACCTCCGAATTAGTTCAACTCGAACATTTTCACGCGAAAAGGTCAACGTGCTACAACAGCCTGGAGTGGTTCTCAGCGGGGACACTTCTGGCTGATGGAAACGGGGGAAGTGAACCCAAAGTGGGCTGGACTCTCACCTTGCTTACTGGGTTTCTTTTCACTGAGCCGGTGCGCCCACTCAGGCATGATGGGAAAAAAAAAATCCTGACCAGGAATCCTGAGAAAACAAAAACACAAAAAAGAAAAGATGGAGTTAGCCACCAGACACAATATGAATCAATCGATGAATAAACATACATTACTTGTCATGACGCACGCGCATCAGCATATGAAATGACATGAATAAGTAAAAGCAAAACAACAGGCTAGTGTATGTTAATGAACTACAATAATAAAGTAACAGACACACTAACATTAATGCACTAACTGTCAAACTAAATTAACACACAATAAAGAAGACATGCATACTATTGAACAGAATGGTGAAGCAACGCACCACAACGGGAAACACCAAATTGCGTCTGTGTCTGATTCCCCGAGCTTGCACAATTTCCAACTTTGTCCAGCAAGAGAAACCGCGGTGCATTTTGCCATTTGTTTACATGCCGTTTTGTGGCGATGAGGCGCACTCGTGGAAATCACTACTGTGAGTTTGTAACCCTGCTCAAACTCCTGGCTCCTGATCATTTCAATATTAATAATAATAGACTTCATTGAGGGGAGCTCTGAACCCCAGGACTGGGTGCAGCAGCAGCAGCAGCAGCAGGGCTAGTGTGAGTTTGTAACCCTGCTCAAACTCCTGGCTCCTGATCATTTCAATATTAATAATAATAGACTTCATTGAGGGGAGCTCTGAACCCCAGGACTGGGTGCAGCAGCAGCAGCAGCAGCAGGGCTAGTGTGAGTTTGTAACCCTGCTCAAACTCCTGGCTCCTGATCATTTCAATATTAATAATAATAGACTTCATTGAGGGGTGCTCTGAACCCCAGGACTGGGTGCAGCAGCAGCAGCAGCAGCAGCAGGGCTAGTGTGAGTTTGTAACCCTGCTCAAACTCCTGGCTCCTGATCATTTCAATATTAATAATAATAGACTTCATTGAGGGGAGCTCTGAACCCCAGGACTGGGTGCAGCAGCAGCAGCAGCAGCAGGGCTAGTGTGAGTTTGTAACCCTGCTCAAACTCCTGGCTCCTGATCATTTCAATATTAATAATAATAGACTTCATTGAGGGGAGCTCTGAACCCCAGGACTGGGTGCAGCAGCAGCAGCAGCAGCAGGGCTAGTGTGAGTTTGTAACCCTGCTCAAACTCCTGGCTCCTGATCATTTCAATATTAATAATAATAGACTTCATTGAGGGGAGCTCTGAACCCCAGGACTGGGTGTAGCAGCAGCAGCAGCAGCAGAGCTAGTGTGAGTTTGTAACCCTGCTCAAACTCCTGGCTCCTGATCATTTCAATATTAATAATAATAGACTTCATTGAGGGGAGTTCTGAACCACAGGACTGGGTGCAGCAGCAGCAGCAGCAGGGCTAGCATGAGTTTCTTCCCTTGAAATACTGCTAAAGCACAATAAACAGTACTATACTACAATCATTTTTCCCAGGTCTGAATTCCAACACAAATGAAAAATGATCAAAATCAATTAGTGCCGTCCATCCAGAGATAAAGAGGTAATTAGGATTTGTGTCTTGCAAATCCTAAACAATGACCCCCGACCCCAGATAACCCCTGACCCCCGTCCCACTGTATTTCAAACAAGAAAACACACCAACGATTCTGCAACTACAAGCCTTATTAAAAAAAATAATCCTATTGCAATCCCAGGGGTAAATTTGTACTGTAATTTTACAGTTTGCTTTTCCCATTGTCGTAACTGATTCACCACAGTGTACCCGGTCATGTTTTTGAATATGCTTTACCACATTGAAAAGCCTGGCCAGTAAACGCTTGAATCACACGGCACATTCAGAGCATTTCATAATGGTGTGCATTCCAGCATTAGACTGGGACGTCAGAAAAAAACCTCCAGAAAAAACCACCATGCCACTCCAAGCCATCATCATGATGATGCAATCGCTGAGCAATTCCCAGTGATACTCTGTGGTTCCGGAGTCACATTTGGGAAAAATTCTCTAAAATACCCGGAATTCCAGGATGGAGTCTGTTGCCAACGTTTTCTCCAAACCTCTCAGGGCTGTGGTTTTAGGAAGGGGGTGCTAATTAGGGTTAGAAACACAAACTTGTAAGCAAACTAAGGTTAATCTGGGGTCAAATTAACCGCCTCCCGTACAGATTACAAACTTCAGGATGGGAATAAGATTCCTGTCGCGAAGCAGTTTCACCCATTCCAGGTTTTACTACCAGAGTGATTGTGTTTGACAAATGTGTATAGGTAATAAGCTTGTCAGCTCGACTTGGTTTGATTCGACATAAGGACATGTAAACTGCTGGGTATTCCCTGAAAGTATTTGAATATTGCAACACAAACACTGCTTGAATTGTACTGCCAGGCCACAAAATATTTGCTTCCCAGAATTCTGTTCTTGCCTCTAGTAGGACAGTTTCAAAAGCCGTTTAAAAAAAATGAAAGGAAACAAAAACAAACCTAGATGTTAACAATACCAGCAATAATACAAATCCCAGGGCACTGATACAGCAACAGCACAGGCTGCATTTCAAGGGACTGATTGTTCTCATGCCAGCTTACTTTCACATTTCCTACAGGACAAAACACCAGCCGCACGCCCTCTCTCTCTCTCTGTGCGTTTATCACCGCTCTGTTTTTTTTAAAGGGCTCGCTTGTTTTACGTCAGACAACAAGTCGCTGTGCTGAACAAAGGTTCCCGTGTGCATGTTTTGTGTGGAGAGTGTTGACGAACAAGATTGCTATTGAGAAGGCTAATCAGAAACTGCCTACAGCAATCAACCGCACAGTTTGCACAGTGCGGAACTCTAAAAGAGAGGTGGAGGGAAGTGTGGCTCTGATAGACAGAGCTGAGGAGGGACTGGGAGGGAGGGAAGCAGTGTGGCTCTAGTGGAGCTGAGGAGGGACTGGGAGGGAGGGAAGCAGTGTGGCTCTAGTGGAGCTGAGGAGGGACTGGGAGGGAGGGAGGCAGTGTGGCTCTGTGGAGCTGAGGAGGGACTGGGAGGGAGGGAAGCAGTGTGGCTCTAGTGGAGCTGAGGAGGGACTGGGAGGGAGGGAAGCAGTGTGGCTCTAGTGGTTAGAGCTGAGGAGGGACTAAGAGGGAGGGAAGCAGTGTGGCTCTAGTGGTTAGAGCTGAGGAGGGACTGGGAGGGAGGGAGGCAGTGTGGCTCTAGTGATTAGAGCTGAGGAGGGACTGGGAGGGAGGGAAGCAGTGTGGCTCTAGTGGAGCTGAGGAGGGACTGGGAGGGAGGGAAGCAGTGTGGCTCTAGTGGAGCTGAGGAGGGACTGGGAGGGAGGGAAGCAGTGTGGCTCTAGTGGAGCTGAGGAGGGACTGGGAGGGAGGGAAGCAGTGTGGCTCTAGTGGTTAGAGCTGAGGAGGGACTGGGAGGGAGGGACGGAAGCATGCATGAGACGTGAACCACCAAGGGAAGGGGAATTGGGGTGTCAGTGATGCTTGTTTTGTACTGCATTTGAGTCAGATATGGAGAACAATGGTTGAGTTCTCTTGAGGCCTAGAAAAATACAGGAAGATTGCAAAACTGACTCTCTGAAGTTCAATAAAGTTGCCTGCAAGAGCCAACGCATGACAGAAATGGAAGAGCCGCCCCGCCCTGTATTTCCAGGCGACAGCTCTCTGTTTGTGTGTCTTTACCCAATGATATAAATAAACCTGTCTGTGAGGAGCTAGTTAGCACAGAGAGTGCCTTTAGCAGGCTTGAAACGCAGACTCACCCTGCTGCTGCTGCACCCAGTCCTGGGGTTCAGAGCTCCCCTCAATGAAGTCTAGTATTATTAATATTAAAATGATCAGGAGCCAGGAGTTTGAGCAGGGTTAGAAACTCACACTAGCCCTGCTGCTGCTGCTGCTGCTGCTGCACCCAGTCCTGGGGTTCAGAGCTCCCCTCAATGAAGTCTATTATTATTAATATTAAAATGATCAGGAGACAGGAGTTTGAGCAGGGTTAGAAACTCACACTAGCCCTGCTGCTTCTGCTGCACCCAGTCCTGGGGTTCAGAGCTCCCCTCAATGAAGTCTAGTATTATTATTAATATTGAAATGATCAGGAGCCAGGAGTTTGATGTTGAAATAAATTGGTACAACTCCTCTTGGTAACCCTACAGACTGATTCCTGCTTTGATGAAAAGTTTGACCTGTTAAATGATTTTCAGGGATGGAAATAAGACTTCCATTAAATAAGGGGAGTTCTATAACCACAAAGATTTCAAGTATCATTTCGTTAGTTACAACCACTTCCAATGGCTTGGAGACCACAGTGTAATCTACCACGAAACACAAGACTAACAGACAGACGCACGGTTCAGCAACCCACAACAGGTCTCGTGACAATTTTGCATGCACGCGATCTGCAGGAAAATAAGGGCAAGGAATTTAAGAAAGAACAAGCAAAATCGGACACACACAACAACTCGACCTTCAAAAAAACCCCAGAGCAAATGGAAAATACCTGCATGTCCGTCACAGTGGGTTCATTTAACCCTCATGGCTTTTTTTTTTTTTAAAACAGTTCACAAAATTATGTGTTTCATACCAAAAAAACAACACACTAGAAAAAAAATTACATCACAATGAAAAATACATTTTTAAAAGTATATGCACCGCGTCTAATCAAGCTTGAATAAAAATCTGGAACGGTCAAAACTGCTATGCAATAGGAGTCTTGTTTCCATTCCTGGAATGTATTTAAATAAATAAATAAATAAATAAATAAAATTATAACCATGTGGAAGAAACTCCTGAGGGGATGACACAGGGTGTTTGCGAAGGTCTTCTGGGGTAATGCCAGCTCAATAAACATTCATTCACAATCACAGAGCATTCTCAAATTCATTTGCCAGACTCAAAGCTACAAAGCATCCCAGCATGCTCAAGGTCAGGGTGTTGGGATTAGACCTTACTGTACCGGCAATTAGGACTGGGAGGGAGAGTCGGCCATCAATTGCACTCCTTCAGTTTTTGCAGGTTTCCCTGAATTCCCAAGACTTTCACCTCTCTGCACCTAGCAGGAAAGCCATGGCCGTGTTCGCAACTGTCTTCCCAGAAGAGGCATTTATTACATGGACTCCAGATGGGGAGGGGGGATTCCTGAACCAAACTGCCAAAAAGTCTCCTTAGCCAATCAGACAAAGCGATACAAATGATGTAAGATTCCAGTTCCATGATACAGATTCTGGATACCTTCCAGGGCTGAGTGACTGTACCTGATCTCAAACCACAGAAACATTACACCCTAACAAGGACTTCTGTGTATCTCGCTGTTCCCCCCCGCTGCTGAGTCAGACCTTCTTGACGGTCCAGTTTGTATAAAGTACTCTCTAAAGAACAAAGAGTACTTGCAGCGATCGGGGGTTAGCGGCATATAATAGCTTTTTCAGCTGTTTTTATATGCCATATCATCACTTACACGATTAAGGAAATAAGCTGTATGCAGTTGCAGTACTATATCTAATTCAGTGATTTTTTTTTTATGTGTATGTATTATTTTACCAAAGTGCTGTACTGTATAATTTCACATTTATATTTAATGAAAAATAATCGTACCTGTCTCTCAGTTACTATACTGACACTGTGTTTTACGTTAAGGCAAATACTGTGCTCATGGAATTTATTCGCCAAACATAAAACTGTTTAAGGAAATTACAGAAAAGCCCAAATAGAGTAGTATAATCTAGACGTCTGTACTTTAATTCGGTTGTCTGTGAAGCTGGGAGACATTCTAGAAAGAAAAAAAACACAGTAAAGTACTGTGCAGTTTCAGACCGCTAAGGGTATACTTTTCAAATGAAATGCGGCTGTGTTGTGTTTTACGGTTTGTTTGTTTTTTGTCGTTTATAACCCAAAGCCATTGCCTATGCCAAACCAGCACAGTGAATCACTATTCAAGAAAACCGTTACCTCATCTCGCGCACCTTCTCATAAATTTAAAACTTACTTCGCGTGCATGGAACGCAAATTCCGTTACGTTCAAAAAAATACCGTTTTTATATTCACCATTGATTAAATAAGTTGCGGGGTTTAAGACGAGGAGAGGGGCTGTCTGACCAATTGAAAGAAATAAACGTCGAAATGTCCCTTTAAGTTGCTGCAAATGGGTTACAGAGTCAACATATCGTCAATTAAAATGTGATTCTGTATAATGTATAGAACTAAAAAAAAAAAATAGTTAAGAAAGAAAAAAAGATGATGAGGGGGATTTTAATGTTTCCCATGAATCTTTCATTAACCATAGCGAGTTTGCACGCTAACTCAAAATTTCCTTTGTATTATTCATATTGGATTTTGTGCAGATTTGTACACGGTTTTGGTGATACTTTTTTTAGAGTTAAAAAAAAAAAAAAACTATGTATTGCATATTCAGCCTTTACAGTTCTAAGACGTTTATACAATTTAAAACAGTAAAGTCTCACAGCAAGAGTGGACAAAAACAACAAACTAACATTTTTGGGTAAAGAAAAAAAAAAGCGATATTGCATTCAAACAAACTACCACAGCACCAAACATCAGGTAAATAAAGCGAGCATCTTCGATTCCAGTACTGTAATTCACACAAAACACAAAAGAATCACTGTCACATACCTTTACAGGCGGCGTAATCCGAGGCATCAAAAGTTCCCCCTTTTTTAAGCAAATGACCGATTTTCTTTATCCTGCAGCTTCAGTGATGAGCATTTAGATATTGTGATTTTGGGACAGTCAGCTGGATTCAAATTCAACGCATTTCAGACAACAACTTCGCCAGAAAACCCAACATCCGAGATCGCGTCTCCTTCTGAGCAGCGCATTCCAAAACTGAACACACACAAAGATTTTTTTTTTTTTTTTTTTTTTTTCACAGTGCTATTGTTTAAAATTACAGTCCTCGGTTTTTTTGGTACGAATTGTTCTCTAAGTCCGTTTTAAAAGTCCTTCCGAAGTCTTTGAGAGAAAAAAAAAAAAAAAGTTGTTAAGTAAAACAAATAAAACGCTAAGTTTTTTTTTTTTAAAATGTCTGTGCAAAACTTTTAACCCGTTCTAATATCTAAGTGATTGATCAACTTTAAAAAAAATAAATAAATAATAATAATAATAAAGTTTTTGCTTGTTCAATGCACCTTTCATACAATATTATTATTATTATTATTATTATTATTATTATTATTATTATTATTATTATTATTATTATTATTTGGATATTTATAAATATTTTTGTGAACTGGTCATTTTTTGCTTCTTAATCTTTTTTTCTCTCTTTACAAAACCTAATACCATTTTATTCAAGAAAAAAATATATATATAAGTAACGCCGCTGTACACAATGCAACAAGCTCACGACCCAAATATGAATGAGAAAAGTTTGCTTCACAGTACATAGGCGATAGGAGTGTACAGAATACCAGAAATTCTCTCTCTTTCCGCAAGATAGAGGACTTCCAGCTCTCGAGACTACACTGTCAACTTCCTGTCGGGATTAGCTACAGCTGAGAGAGAGGGAGATAGAGGGAGAGAGAGAGAGAGGGAGCGAGTGTTGAGGCGAAAATACATTAACTGTTGGAATGCCGATCGTTTTTTTTGCGTGCAGCGTGACAGTCCCAGTCGCTGCGCGCCCAATACAGATCGCCATTTACCACTAACATGTCGTGAATGTGGACATTCATACCAGGAACGGAAATAAGACTCTATTGCACATCAATTTCACCCATTCCCGGTTTTACGACGAGCTTGGTCCCTCTGCTCTGCCGGGTTTTTACAGCCTAGCTGTTTTCCAGGTGCAGACATGCTGTGATGCATGTAATGTAAATTCAGGAACTGAACTGTGGTCTGCTGGGGTGACCAGGGCCAGCTGACATAAACTTGCAGGACAGCTCTGTTCACCCCTGCACTGAAGGATCCAGCATCTGTAACTGAGTGCAGCATCTGTAACTAATCTACCAAAGTTATCACAGCCAGTTAAACACAGGTGTGCTGTGATATCATGTAATGTCTTATTCCACCCCTGGTGGGTGTCTGCGAGTGTGTGTGTCTGTGACAGTCTGTGTGTGTGTGTGTGTGTGTGTGTGTGTGTGTGTGTGTGTGTGTGTGTGTGTGTGCATCTGTGTGCATGTGTGTGTGTCTGTCAGTGTGTGTATCTGTGAGTGTGTGTGTGTATGTGTGTGTGTGCATCTGTGTGCATGTGTGTGTGTCTGTCAATGTGTGTATCTGTGAGTGTGTGTGTGTATGTGTGTGTGTGTGCATGTGTGTGTCTGTCAGTGCGTGTGTGCATGCGTGTGCGTGTGCGTGTATCAGTGCATGAGTAAGAACACGTGTGCTGAAGACTAAAAGAAGACAGGGAGGAGTGGATTTATGACTGAGGGACACATTCCAAACGAACATCTAATCCCAACATAAACAAACAGATACAGGAGGAGGCTTTCAAATGAACAGGAGGATGGGGAGGAATGTCCTGGAAGAGAAAGAAGAAGAAGAAGAAGAAGAAGAAGAAGAAGAAGAAGAAGAAGAAGAAGAAGAAGAAGAAGAAGAAGAGACCAGGCTTGACCCTACTGCCCCCACGCACAGAGCATCACACACTGCAGAGATTATATATTTTAAGCAGTCTAATCTATAAGAGTAATGGATAGCCTCACAAGTCACACAGAGACATAAAAAGCACAGCAAAGTGTAATAAAGCATAAAGCATTGTAAAGCACAGAGAGGTCTGGTAAAGCATAGGGAAGCATTGTAAAGCACAGAGAGGTCTGGTAAAGCATAGGGAAGCATTGTAAAGCACAGAGAGGTCTGGTAAAGCATAGGGAAGCATTGTAAAGCACAGAGAGGTCTGGTAAAGCATAGGGAAGCATTGTAAAGCACAGAGAGGTCTGGTAAAGCATAGGGAAGCATTGTAAAGCACAGAGAGGTCTGGGAAAGCATAGGGAAGCATTGTAAAGCACAGAGAGGTATGGTAAAGCATAGGGAAGCATTGTAAAGCACAGAGAGGTATGGTAAAGCATAGGGAAGCATTGTAAAGCACAGAGAGGTCTGGTAAAGCATAGGGAAGCATTGTAAAGCACAGAGAGGTCTGGTAAAGCATAGGGAAGCATTGTAAAGCACAGAGAGGTCTGGTAAAGCATAGGGAAGCATTGTAAAGCACAGAGAGGTCTGGTAAAGCATAGGGAAGCATTGTAAAGCACAGAGAGGTGTGGGAAATGCATAGTATAACCATGGGGAAAAGCGTGGTATAACTGCTAAATTACCTTGCAAATTTACTGCAGGGAACTTTTCCGAGGGTCTCATGTGGGAGACAGTGAACTGTGTTTCACTCGTCTGGTTTTTATCTCTTCTCTGGGTAGTTTCTATCAGTCTCTCCTTTTCATTATCACCGCAGATAACACTTAGACAAAGAAGCCTTGTGCCGGCGCTACATCGACAGTGGGTTATCTATAAGCGGGAACACGTTCCAGAATTCAATCAATCAATCAATAAATAAATAAATAAATACATACATACATACATACATAAATGCTGAACTTTGATGGCCACAGTGAAAAATATCACTCATTTTGAAAAACTAATTTTGCCTCCTTCAGAACAAGTTTCCAAACGAGAGGATTCTCCATTCGGCCCATCTTGGTCGTTTGGTTGTTAGTAGGTTATTGATCCCAGAATCTCATCAAGCAGCTTCTTGAAGGATCCCAGGGCGTCAGCTTCAACAACAGTACTGGGGAGCTGCTAACTTTCCCAAGAAAATATAAGACCGGAAGAACGGTTTGTCAATAAGAAACGGCCGTTCGGTAAATCTACTCGCTCCGACTAAGGGGATGTAATTCAGGAAGAGAGAATGTGATTGTTTTTCTTTTGTGTTTTGATAAATTCACCTGGCGGTGCCTCCTTTTCTACACATGCCCTCTCCCGTTCTCTCCCTGCTTATTTTAAAGCAGTGTGATGTTGGGACATATTTTCTAGTATTTAGGAATGTATTTTCTGTTGTTTTTGGCCAGGTTACAATATTGGCACTATCCAGTGATGAAAAAAAAAAAAAATTAATAAATCAAAGACAGATTACTTCGTCTCTGTGTTTATGCAGCATGTTAACTGTCCTGCAGCTGTGTTATCAATTACAAGACCCCCAGCTTACAGTAGTAACTTGGATTGACTTTATTTAAAGCTGTTATGAATCGTTTTATTTAACCCTTTCGTGCATGAAATATTAAAACCAGCTGGGGGGGGGAGGGAACTAGTTTTGACCACAATAAATATATTGTTCATGGACATTTTTTTTTCTTCTACTGCTTTATATGAGGGGGAATGAAATCTTCATATGAGGACATCATCCATTTGCGTCTTCCATATGTCCTCATACAAAGACTATAGAAGAGAGTTTTTTTTTTTTTTTTTTAATATGATGTCGCCCTGCAGGAAAGCCTGTATGATTTATAATCTTCTGTGATAGTTTATCTCGTCTTTCTCATAGCCCGTGTCATTAAGTTATCGGTTCCCCAGCCCAGTTCTGTATCTTTTGTCGTGTCAAAAACAAACACCAAACAGACAGAATAACCAACCAAACTGCACAAACGAGGGAGACCAGCTCTCTGTGCAGAGCCCCCGAACCGCTCCCCCAGGCAGTTTCCTTGGTAACGGGGTGTACAGGAAGCGCTCGGCGGCTGTGTTTTGTTAACACAGCTGTCTGCATTCGTCGTGTTTGCGTTTCCCTGGGGGCACTAAACTCTGCGACACCCGGGGTCTGTGGGAACCGTTTAATGGTCACACCACACTGACAGACAGTGACCCCACTTATAAGTGACTGGGACCTGGGTTCAAACCAGCTTCCCAGTCTGCCCTGGACTGGAGGGAGCTCCTTTTCTTGGAGGGGTGAGGGAGGGAGGGAGCAGTTCAGTCTCCATGCCTCAAGCCTGCCCATTTCTCTTGGCCCACTTAACCCAACCTTTCCATTATTATTTTGAAGACAGCTCCGATTTTTCTTTAAAAATCTTTGGTCCCCCTTTTTGTCTCATTACGTCCCATTATCTTCAGTCTGCTCCCTCCTTGTTAATTCTCAGTCCAGAGAGCTTTTAATACACAGCTGAGGAAACAGCAGAAGTTGTATTTATTAACATTCCTCCACTTAAGGGGTGGGGGGGGGGGGTATACAGACAGTCGGAAATTCATCATCATCAATTCCAAAGAAACAAGTCAACCATTTTCGCACATCCATAAGCGTCACGGGTCTCAAGCGTGCAGTTATGAAAGAAACACATGTTACAGCCAACCCCGTTATTTTTGATTCGAAAACATCTGGTGATAGACTCGGCTGACTAGACTTCTTTCTGATGTCCTGTTTTTGAATCATGAAAAACACGGGGAAAGGAGGACAGAAGCATCGCTCGCTCCCTCCCTCCAGGCAGTTTATCCTGGCTGATTCGTCAAGAGGTTTGACTGTCTCCCAGACACCTGCGTCTCACATGCGGAGCGAGTTGGCTCAACGCTGGAGCAGCAGCAGCAGCCTGGCCCCCTCAACTGCAAATACTATGCAACATTAAGGGGGGGGGGGTCACAAAGCCATTGAAATCAACAACCCGGCTGTAGTCTGGTGTCACGCCTTTAATCTTCCCCCTCTTTCTTAATATCTTGACTGAACTGCAGCCCCGCTGATAACAATCAGAGATGGAACTACCCCCAGGACACAGCAGTTTGATCCACTGCGAGTTTAATAAGAGTATAAGACACACACCTTGTTCCTGTGCACACCGTGACGAATCAAGCACCTAGTAAAACCTGGGTGAATGGGTGAGACTGATGTGTGATTGGAGTCTTTTTTTTTCCATCCCTTCAGCAAAGTAATCAGATTCTCAACACAGGATAAACATCACAATGTGGGTCAACAGGAAACGTCGACTTTCGAGAAACATTTTCCTCTGGAGACGAAACGCTGGCTGCTTGCAGATCCAGGAATCAGGGCTTTGCAAATACAAATGAAATAGACCCTTTTTTAAAAAATTTGATTGTGTCACGTGTTCCCGTGTGCTGCTACAACTGTTTACGAAAAGTGTGTGTATTGTTTTAATTTTTTTATTATTATTATTTTTTATTTTTTTTTTAACATTTTGACCACTTTTTTTTAAATTTTAAATTGCATTCCCTGCCTGAAGATGGCTTCCCATGTACCCGCATGGACCTCTCAGAACTACATTTCCCATCATCCCCGGAAAAAAACAAGTGTGCAAGAAACAGAATCTACATAAATAAAGAAGCTTCTCTCATTTCAAAAATGATTGGCATAAAGGTATTTTTTTTTTTGCGATAAAAGTTAAGAATTTCGCTTTTTAAAGATATTAGTTATTATTATGAAGCAGTCATTTAGCAGTCTCTCTCTCTCTCTCAGACCCCCTCCTCGTCAGTGACTAAGCACTGCAACATTTCACAGGAGAGAGACAGCGATTTAACACAATCAGTGAGCTAACCTCAACCGACCCGGTGAGATCAATACCGGTATCTTACTCAGCACCAAGCTCGATATCGTGTCATTAAACCTGTCATATGGTATTGACTGCTTTGTGACGTCTGAGGGCAGTCGTTCTTTGACCATTTGTGGGCAACATGACACGGGATTGCGCTTTCCAGGGTTTTAATGTGTTTTACCTGCTGTGCAAATAAATAAATAAATAAATAAATAAAAGCTAGAAATGTTCGTAAAACTGACAATGAATCGCAGAACGGGTGATGGGCTTCTCATCTATATTAAAATCCCTGTACTCCCTCTTTCTCTGCCCCTCCGTCTATCCCTCCCTCCGTCCCTCTCTCAGATTTTGAGCCCAACACATGTCTCCCCTCCAAACTGTAATTAAATTTTTGAAGCTGTTCCAAGCATTCCAAACGGCTGATTTCATGTTTAAACCGCACAACGAAACAGTCATTGTTTCGCGCAATTATGCCAGAAGTGACCTTAAAAGAAAAGACCAAAAAAAAATAAATCTTTGTTTGCATGCAGACCCCTGCGTGTATTGAACGGAAGATGCTGGTCAAGGCTGAATGAACCAGGTTTGAGAAATCACCTCTGCAGAACTCCGCAGAACTTCCAAAGACAAAAAAAAAACATGAACCCATTCACTACCCGACTATACAGACCCGTGAAATTTAGAGAATGCAGACACAGAAAATGAAGCTTTATCAGCGGTGTGGGCTGGAAAACACCGAGAAATGGCTCGCTTTTAGGCTTGCGTTTTTTCATTTATGTCGAGGCGTCGCATCACAAGGGCTGCATTTGCAGAATGCACAGTTCCATTTAGCGTTAACTTTTGCGGTTAATACAATCAGACCTAAGTTATGATAACTACATTGTTAAAGATAACATTAAAATAGCAGGTAGAGGACGCCAGACAATTACAAACTAGCCAGTCCTGAAATAAGGGCTCTCTGCGGCGTCTCACGTTAGTGCTGCTCTTAATGAGTATTCAAATCAGCTCTCCACAGGTGTGTATCGTGAACCATATTGTTCTATAAGCGATCTACGTCACCTAAAGAACGCGCAGTTCAGGATCGTGAAGGAAACTAAAAACCAGTGTCAACATATACGAGCTCCAATGGCAGTCTGATGATAGCTACACGCATGCAAGGCACAGCCTGAAGTAACGTGTACCTAAACTTTAGCAAATGGTTAATTGCAGATTAAACATTAGTGTGGGGCAGCAGTGTGGAGTAGCGGTCAGGGCTCTGGACTCTTGACCGGAGGGTCGTGGGTTCAATCCCCAGGTGGGGGGGACACTGCTGCTGTACCCTTGAGCAAGGTACTTTACCTAGATTGCGCCAATAAAAAAACCCAATTGTATAAATGGGGAATTGTATGTAAAAATAAAGTGATATCTTGTAACAATTGGAAGTCACCCTGGATAAGGGCGTCTGCTCAGAAATAAATATTAATGAAATGCTTATTTGTAACATATATATATATATAAAGATTCTGAAGAAACCAGAAGATAATTAACTTGGCCTGTGACGTCTTTTTGTGACGTGAACGACCAATCACGTTTCAGGGTTTTATATATATTTTTGAATACCCCAAATAATGCATATTATTCTACTCAAAATATGTTTTGTTTTTTTGTCTTCTTAATTTAGAAATCGCCTCTGGGAACACTTATAAAAAGCCATTGCTAAACAAAAATAACTCATTAGAAAACTTAAAATAAATAAATAAATAAAAACTTGTCTAGCCACTGAGTCCAACTTTAACTTAAATTATCCCGTTAAACTATTTTCCGTTTCATAATAGTTCTTTTTTATATCATTATTCGCTTCTATATTAGAAATCTGTCCTTT
This sequence comes from Acipenser oxyrinchus oxyrinchus, assembly GCA_030684275.1. Lineage (NCBI taxonomy): Eukaryota > Metazoa > Chordata > Actinopteri > Acipenseriformes > Acipenseridae > Acipenser > Acipenser oxyrinchus. The sequence continues at coordinate 816,546 of CM060281.1, read as the reverse complement.
TAGAGGAATGCCCGAGTCGCTTGCCTTTTATAGACATTGCAGGCAGACTGGACTCGACGTGAAAGACCCAAAAAAACCCGTAATAAAATAAATAAATAAGGAGGTCGAGCTGGCGTGGTGTCGTGGGAACCGGCAGAGAATTTATGCTGTTCGACTTTCCCTCCAGAGAATGCTCGCATGGTTTCAATTTTAGCTGGGGGAGGTCACTCAAATTACAGTCAAATCGCGAGTTGTGCATATCTCCCTTCCCTCTTCCCCTCAGGCCAAACTGGTGACATCATTGGACTGAAGGTTTAAAACGGAAAACTCTGCAGTGTTGAAAAACGTTCTGCCCCCGAAAAGACAAAACAGTGTCTTAGAATTACGAGTCATTCAACCAATTGTCAAACATCATTTTTTAATAAAATGAAGAAGAAGAAAAACGGCAAGGTGGCTTATCTAAAGGGAATATAATTGTGCGTTAAAGTGGAGGCGCAAGCGCTCCCGGTGGGGAGTTTGAGGGGGCTAGACAGAAATTTGAGGGGGCTACGCTCCACTTTGTGTGTGCACGTATATATCAAGGTTTGATAGTTTCGCAAAACTTCAGTATTAGGATGGCGGAATCTGGTGCAGATTACGTGTCAGTTAATAATAATAATAATAATAATAATAATAATAATAATAATAATAATAATAATAATAATAATAATAATCACATCTATTCGACCGAGTCCTCCTTTTGACATTTTTTGCTCTTCTTTGAATTGGGTTTATAAGCGCGCACATTTCACCGCGGAGCGAGCAGATTGTAAAATGGATACGTTGTGTGCTGTTTGTTGAAGTCTGGTTTGCTACACAGTTATATACAAAGTTAGGAGGCTGTGTGGTCCAGTGGTTAAAGAAAAGGGCTTGTAACCAGGAGGTCCCCGGTTCAAATCCCACCTCAGCCACTGACTCATTGTGTGACCCTGAGCAAGTCACGTAACCTCCTTGTGCTCCGTCTTTCGGGTGAGACGTACTTGCAAGTGACTCTGCAGCTGATGCATAGTTCACACACCCTAGTCTCTGTAAGTCGCCTTGGATAAAGGCGTCTGCTAAATAAACATGTAATAAAGTTGCAGTTTTCAACTGTGATATAATTGCTACATTGTATTACTGAGTGTTGCAATTATACAAAAAACGTTGCAAAGAAGAAAAATCCTTCAGACAATGTAACAAAACCGTCTGCTAGAGAACGAGCAGAAACACTAGATTCCTCTCTGTATTTGATTATATGTGTTAGTTAGGGGAGAACACATGTGAAGAACGCTTTGTTAAAGATGTGGTTGCACGGAGTTCACACACCTTGACATTTCACTGCGCAGGGGAAATATGTTGTTGTAATGCAAAGACATTGATTGCGCGTCATTTTTTTTTTTCTGATTAAAGCCGCTTTATGGAAGGTGACAGCTGGACTGGGGCTCGATTGTTGAAACCCACACGAAAGTCTCACACAACTTTAAAGCACGCCGATAAAGCACGCCGATAATTCAGAAATTTGAGATATCCCTTTTGCATTTTTCGGTAGCAGGGCTTTGGGGGGTAGGAGGAGGGTTAAGGGGTTAAGGTCAACTTCGGATGGCGTCAAAAAGGTAAATTAACTATTTGAAAAGGCGATTGGAAGCGGATTTTCCTCTCATCCGGGGCTCTGACATGTTCTTCCAATCGGCTTTCGAAACACTCCGCGTGGACGTTCATCGCCGCCGATTGGTACTCTGTTGTAAAGGTGAGGGAAGGACAGGCTTATTTAATGCCTGTCGATAAAAAAAAAAAAAAACAACAAAAAAAATCTTAAAAGGCAATTACGAGTTCGAGCATCGCCACAATCCTTACGCGTTGTCTAAAGCGTGTGCTACATATGGCAGGTTCCGATTCCAATTCTTCAGGAACAGCAAGCCTGTGTGGATTGTAGCGAAGGGCTCGGTCTCTGAAGGCTGGCAGGACTCCAGGCGCTGAAATAGAACCGCGCTGGTAATTGTGGATATTTATCACCCTCCCCCCCCCCTTACTTCCTTTTCGTTTCTTTGTTTAGAGAAAGCGTTGTACTCGGATGGCAGTAACAGAGCGAGCTGGCAAACAAGCATTGACAAGGAATTCGTTTCGGGCCGGCTGGGGAATGAGATAATGTCAGCAATTTCAGTGCCTCATTCAAGAACTTGTTCAAATGTTTTTTCTTTTCTTCCCTTTCTTTTAAATTGTTCTTCTGTTTCACAGCCGCACATTTCCCTAGTTTGCCACAGATGACCCCCCTCGATAAAGACGCACCACAGACTCGAGTCCCAGCTCCACCGTCTAGACAGAATGCTTTTAAGCTTCTAGCAATGCCAAACCGAACGTCCGTTTCAATTACGTGTGATCATTTTTTGGTGACACAAGAACATTGGATTGTAACGGGTCGTTTTGATATGCAATAATTTCATGGTCAGAAGTTTCGCCTTTAAATCTCTTTCTCGACGCATTGACGACGATGAGAAAGATTCCCAGTCAAAACGTTTGTCACTGTATTTTCGTTTTGCTCTAATCGTGGCTAAAACGTGAAATGCGTCTTTCATATATTAATAGTGGCTTTCCATCGAAGGAACAAGTAATAATCTTGCAGCCCCCGTTCCTCTCCCCACCCCCGTAAAAATAGTTAAGCAATGACGTCAAAAACGGTCTTTGGTTCAGCTATGAAAACTGAGTACGGTACGGCAAAGCATATATTTACCACTCAACAGCACCACCTTGTGGCTTAAATGTAGTGTTTACCAAAAAATAATGATTTCCAAATGCTCGCTATCAATGCTTTTAAAAAAAATATATATTATTTAAAATCACGGCCTTCCGTACGTGCAACTTAAACATAGATCAAAACTACCATCTCGTGTATTTGAAAATTCTAGATAATGCAAAAGTACATCACTTATATTTATTTTCAATTTAAGGTTTAAAAAAAACAACAAAAAAAAGACATTCTGTGCTGTGAAATCCATTCTGCGCACCAGTCTTGCCAAAAAACCAAAGGAAACCAATTCTAGCCTGTCAAGAAAGTCTGGGGGCTAGGAAGGAGGGAGAAAAAGAAAGAAAGAAGGGAGTAGAGGTGGATATAATAATTCTAAAGCTTCTGCAACAACACTGTTTTTTTTTTTTTTTTTTAATTCATATACAAAATAATCCCAGCCACCAATGCATAGCACATACAGTACACAACATTAAAACAGATTCTTTTGGTTTTAACTTGCGTAATTAAAAATAAAAAAAAAAAAAGAAATTCAACTTGGAATATGGGTTAAAAATAATTCAAGTTCAAAAGACACGCAACTCCAAGCCCGGAGCTGTTACATTATATAATGTGTGACCTTGAAGAGCGAATGGTTTGCTCATGTTTATAATAAATTGATCAAGATATTCCATTTTCCCCCAAAACCGTCTCTCCAGTCATTCTACAGGAGTTTAAAAAAAAAAAATAAGACCTTCCCTAATAAAGGACTGACACACACAAAATAGTTCCACACACACACACAATTTAAGAAGTCGAATTTCCCCTCTTGTGGTCAGTCAGAGTATAACGGGGAACACAGCGACACCTGCTGGACAGGTAGGTGTAGTACCTTGCCATATCCTAACCCAAGGCTTGTGTTTCAAATCAAGACACAAGTTTAGTACCGTTTGCACAGGATATTGAGGAGTGGTTTTCTTTATTCATACTTGTGGGTGGCTCCTATAGCTTGCTCGGGGAGAGAGAGAGAGAGAGAGAGAGAGAGAGAGAGAGTGTGTGTGGAAGTGGGGGTGGGGAGAAGACAGGTGAAACAGGAGCACTGGTTTTGATGCTCAGGCCTTCTCATTCTTGGAGGACGGCAGCAGCTCCTCTTTGTCGTCAATGACCAGCAGCTGGCGCTCTCGAGTCTTCCTGAGAGAGATGATGATCAGCCCCAGGACCAGCAGCACCGTCATCACTGCTAGCACTGCGGTCATGACAAACACTGCAGAGAGACGGGACAGACCAGGTCAGAGGTGGAGGAGGCAGGGACCCCCACGGGACAGACAGACATATTTGTATTTATGGATCAAAGTCTGGTCCACCACACCTCAAAAGCAGTTTTCAAAGTTTTTGTTTGATTGGTAAAACAGACCTGCTTGTAATTCTGCCAAGGACAGCGGCAGGTAAAGAGATTGCCGATAGCCACTAAACACTTCAAAAACGGGACTGGAAAGTGTCGAAATGAAGCACGGAAGACTTGTGAAAATGTCTCAATAGCCACATAAAAAAAACAACAAAAAAAAAAAACAATTTGAGTCACAGTAATTGTATTGCCTGGTCAGTTTCTCTCACCTACGCGGCGATGGTGGTTTAGAAAACCATTATCCTGATGCTCACTGTCCCCATGTGCTTCTGCAAGGACAAAACACATAATTAAATCTGCGATTAAATTAAACAAACTGACAAATCCAAGTGTTGGGCTGCAGGGATGGAAATAAGACTCCCCTTGCAGTGTGCTGGTTTCGCTTCAAGTTTAAAATCTGGACACACCTGAGCTTGTTGCCTATGCACACTGTGGCTGTTCAAGCTGGTAGTAAAACCTGGAGTGGTCTTCCATCCCTGCACTGGAAATCGCCATTCAAACTGCTCCCAGGCTCTTACCTGGCCCCCCGGCACAGCGGCTCATGCAGTCCTGGGCGGAGCTGTATCGATTCAGGTTCCCCATGCAGCCCCCGTAGATGAAGGGCAGGCAGCCCTGGGTGGCAGAGTCGTAGTACCAGCTGCGGAAGGCAGCGCGGCACGGTCCCACCTCCACCTTAACCAGGCAGTGATCTGAGCGCGCCGGAACAAAAGGGGAGAGGGAGGGGTATTAAAAGCAAAGTCGCTTCCACTCACATTTCTTTACCTGTTCCGATGGTGTCTGAAGTCACTCCCAAGCATTGCTTATTATTATTATTATTATTATTATAATTTCTTATTGTTTTTTTTGATAGGTCTGTTTTAAGGTTGCTCTGTAGTTGCCTGGCATTCATACATACATAGATATAGATAGATAGACATAGAACTCTGGGTAAGTAGATACATACATTAGGCAGAACTTTGGGTACAGACAGAGATACATAAATAGACTGACAAACCTCTGGATAGACAGACACAGATATTGCAGGCTAGCCCAGGAGGCAGTGTGGTCCAGTGGTTAAAGAAAAGTGCTTGTAACAAGGAGGTCCCCGGTTCAAATCCCACCTCAGCCACTGACTCATTGTGTGACCCTGAGCAAGTCACTTAACCTCCTTGTGCTCCGTCTTTCGGGTGAGACATAATTGTAAGTGACTCTGCAGCCGATGCATAGTTCACACACCCTAGTCTCTGTAAGTCGCCTTGGATAAAGGCGTCTGCTAAATAAACAAATAATAATAATAATAATAATAATAATAATAATTGCAAAGAATGAAGGATAGATGGATTTGTTAAGTCTTGATACATTTCTTTGACAGGAGTACCACACACACACACAGTAAACTAAAATGTTTGCTTGAGTTATTCACATTTGATTTCATGTTGAAATTGGTGCATAAGGTGTTAAGTGATTGAAAAGAGAAAATCTAAATAAAATCAGAGTCCTCTTCCCCACCTTCGTATTTAGGTGCTGTGTGCTTCACTGGCATGTGGACAGGAAGTCTATTCTCTGCAAAGACAGAGAGAGAGAAAACCATTCAAAATAACTCAACTGTAAACATAGCATTGTAAAGCACAGAGAGGTCTGGTAAAACACAGGAAAGCATTGCTTGACCAGACCTCTCTGTGCTTTACAATGCTTCCCTATGCTTTACCACACCTCTGTGCTTTACAATGCTTCCCTATGCTTTACCAGACCTCTCTGTGCTTTACAATGCTTCCCTATGCTTTACCAGACCTCTCTGTGCTTTACAATGCTTCCCTGTGCTTTACCAGACCTCTCTGTGCTTTACAATGCTTCCCTATGCTTTACCAGACCTCTCTGTGCTTTACAATGCTGCCCTATGCTTTACCAGACCTCTCTGTGCTTTACAATGCTTCCCTATGCTTTACAATGCCTCCAAGACAATCGTGCTTATAGTGACATCCAGTGGTGGGAACTAGGAAGTGCAACAGAATTAAGCATGTACAGATTTTAAAACCTTGACATGAAAAAAAAAAAAAAAAAGCTTCACCATGCTTTCACTGTGCTGTGATGCTGTGACTGTGGGGAACGCTTATCAGGGAAGAGTAATAAACCCAGGCGCGAGCTGCAGACAGACACAGAGCTGGGGGTGTGGTTACCGGAGCACTTGGCCTGGCACTCTGCCTGCGTTTTGTAGTTGTTGTCGTTTCCTCTGCAGCCCCCGTAGACAAACACCTGGCAGGAGCTGGAGGTGGCGTTATAGAAGAAACGCGGCATCGAGGCTCGACATGGACCAACCACAGGAGCCACCTCACACGAGTCTGAGGAGAGAGGGCGCGAGGGAGCGAGAGAAAGAACACAGAGCGAGAGCGAGAGAGAGAGCGCGAGGAGTCATCTTTACAAAATACAATGTAGTTAAAAAAAATGAAAGACAAGAAGTGTAGTAGCTACCTCTGTACTCCTTTATCAGTCCAGTATCACGTGTGGGAACTTCAACTGAGGAGAAGAAAAAAAGAAAAAAGAAAAAAACACAGGAATACATTTGTGTTTCTATTGAAGTCTAAACGTCACTGAATCCATACCGTCTCTACCACCAAACCTCACACAGAGAGACCTGCCGTCGCTTCCTTTTTTAAACAGTTTCATTTTCAGACTCACTTTTCACGGGCCCGGACATTCTCTTGGAAACCAGGGGGATGTCGTTGGGTGAGGTCTCGTCAGCTGAAAATAAAACAAAATGAAATGAAAAAAACGGAGAGCCAGGAACCAGCCATGAGAACACACTTCAACCATGCGACCCGCTCAGAGGGACATGTCTAGTCTCTCCAGTCGAGCGACTGTCAGGTGACTCAAGATAAGACTGTACCAGGAGTTCAATTTACCAAAGTTTTGAAATCCAAGAGGCACCCAACCAGGCTCGCTTTAAAACCTGGAACGGGTGACTCTGCGAAGCAACAGGAGTCTTATTAACATGCCGGAGCAGACTTTCATAGCCGCTTTTGGTCAGTAACCTTACCCTCTCACAGCACAGCGAGAGACACCCACCAAAAAAGCAAAACAAAAAAACGAATAATTCCTACGACAAGCCTGGACTGACCCTTGACCCCGGCGCAAGCCCGCTCGCAGTCCTCTCTGCTGTCGTAGTTGTTGCCGTTCGCCTCGCAGCCTCCGTAGATGAACTCCCTGCAGGTCTGGTTCACGGGGTCGTAGTTGAAGCGTGGGAACGCAGCGCGGCAGGGCCCAACCTTGAGAGGGGCGTGGCACCTCTCTGATGGAGAGAGAGAGAGAGAGAGAGACGATGAGTCTCACGTGCAATTAGTTTTTCAAGAGGTTCATTTGCTAAGTGTTTACCCTGACTTCATGGAGAAGTAATAAACGTTGTGAAATGCACCAGTGTGTGTGTGTGTGTGTATCGTGGCAGGGTATAGATTGATCGATTCAAGTAACTTCACAATTTGAAAAATTTGAATGCATTTTATTTTACTAGTTGACCGTTTTGATTGGAGTTATCTTTCCTATACTCCAAGAGCAGTCTTGTGTGAAGTTATATTTCAAAGAACTATGTCTGTATTCAGAAGTAGTCTGTAGTCTCTGCAGTGTGGAGCTCTCTTTCCTATAGACCTCTATACAGCTCTGCAGTGTGGAGCTCTCTTTCCTATAGACCTCTATACAGCTCTGCAGTGTTGAGTTCTCTTTCCTATAGACCTCTATACAGCTCTGCAGTGTTGAGTTCTCTTTCCTATAGACCTCTATACAGCTCTGCAGTGTTGAGTTCTCTTTCCTATAGACCTCTATACAGCTCTGCAGTGTGGAGTGGAGTTCTCTTTCCTGCAGACTTGTGCGTGCAGCTCTACAGCATTGTGAAATACAGCTGGCTCATCACGTGGCGACGACGACACAAAGAAACCTGAACCACACGATCTGTCTCGTCATCCACGACAAAGCACAAGACCTACAGGTCAATAAAAACCACGCGAGGAGAGGGAAGGGGGAAGAGGACGGCTGCAGAGGACTTCAGCAAGTAGAAGGATTCAAAAACAAGGTGGAGCAGGGAAGAGAAGAACATTGATGGAACGGAAGGGCCGATGTTCAGCAGCAAAACTAAAGAAAAAAAAAAAGCTTCATCATTCAGTCCATACCAACACAACAACTATCCGTACAAACCAGTTTCCCCAGATTGCAGCGAGCAGTCACAAGATAGGGAGGTAACCATGGAGATAAGCAGCTGGGGGAGGGGGAAGGCAAGGGTGGTTTTGTTTGAAGACCAGAAGCCCAGCTCACTGTAGTTCAAGTCACATTTTTTCCAGGTTTTACTACCAGCTTGATTAGCCGCAGTGTGTAGGCAACAAGCTCAGGTGCGTCTTATCAGACATAGTAAAACCAGGAATGGATCAAACTGCTACGCAATGGGAGTCTTATTTCCATCCCTGCAGTTTCAAAACGGAGATGGTAAATAGAATAAAAAAAGATATAGAATAATCCTCATCACCCGGGAACTGAAACCGCTTCTGGTTTTAAAGACATAACATAAAACAAGAACAGCCTGTACTTCTGCAAAATCAGAGCCTTTTAAAACGCCCTGATGAAGATTTATGGGTCACGCAAGAGAACATTAACCACCCCCCTGGGTTTTATGATCTCGTCAAAGCGTTGAGCTGCATCATTCTTAAATTGCTTTTACTAGATGAGGTGGACACACACACACTCTGATTTTTGAGAGGAGTGTGGACACTTAACACTCTCTTGCTCTGTCAAAAAGACCGTCATTGTAAATGAGAATTTGTCCTCGATGGACTCATCTGGATAAAACCAAGGTTTTGATTTTAGTTTAACTAAACTGTGGCTTATCAACCCTTATAAAAAAGCTTCACTGTGCTTTTTCCCTGCCTTGTTTATACTTGGCATTTCCCATAGTTGACTGGTTATCAATGCTTGACCACGTTGTCGTTATTCTTTGCAATGCTTTCACGGGTCTCCATTTCACTTTGCTTTTACTACAGTAGAACTTATATTAAATATTTTAACTAATAAAAGAGGAGTCATTTCCTGCCAGGCAGGAATGAAGAAGGCTGCGTGGTCCAGTGGTTAAAGAAAAGGGCTTGTAACCAGGAGGTCCCCGGTTCAAATCCCACCTCATCCACTGAGTCATTGTGTGACCCTGAGCAAGTCACTTAACCTCCTTGTGCTCCGTCTTTCGGGTGAGACGTAGTTGTAAGTGACTCTGCAGCTGATGCATAGTTCACACACCCTAGTCTCTGTAAGTCACCTTGGATAAAGGCGTCTGCTAAATAAACTAATAATAATAATAATGATGAAGCCTCCCTTTGCATAGCAGCTGGATCCATCCCAGCTTTGAGTCTCTTTCAGCACCTGTTACACATGCTCTACAATGCACGAAGCTGCTCCATGAACTGAAATCAGACACCAGTTCTTACAGCAACATAACATAAGCCGGTTTCCTTACCAAGCCCATCACAACAAAAAAATAAAATGGGTCATAGATTTTTTTTTTTCCTGGACAGAACAAAAGGCCACCCTATAGAATTAAATGGTTTCAATCCTAAAATTCTAGGTGATTCAAATCTTCTGGCCACAGCTGTACCTAAAAGAAAGACGCAGGTAATACCAGATCACACAGCATCGCCCTGTGCCAACATGAGGAAAGCTTCTGAACAGTGAGAGAGAGAGACAGAGAGAGAGAGAGAGAGGAGGCTGGAGATTGTTAAAATGATCACATCACAGGAACCCTGCCCAGCTTGAGACTTGTAATCCCACACCAGCTTCCCTCAGTCCCCACCCAGCCAGTAAAACACACAGTCCCCAACAAACAAAACTATGTGTCACTCCAAAAGCAATACAATCATTCACCACTTCGGCTGTTGAGAGATACGACAAAGCAACACTGCTATAAAAATGACTGATTAGCTGGCTAATAATTAACGATAACAAAACTAGTTCCAGGAAAAAGAAGCTGCCATTTAAATTTGCATTCTGTTTATCGTATTGCCTTCACTGTGAGTTTATTAAGACCCACCTGAGCTTGTTGCCTAGACACTGATTAAGCTTGTATTAACCTGGAATAGGCGAGTCAAGCAATAAAGCTTATTTCTGTCCCTGCAGCAGGGGCTCAGAGACTGTAATAAGATGGCACGTTCTAGCTAGGTTAGCAATAGTTCTCAAAATACAACAAGGACATAGGTAGCAAATTATACACACTTTTTAATGACATTCAAAAAAAATAAGTTTATCAAAGCTATTTTTATATAGACATTAAATAAATGCCAGTTTAATAGTGTAAAGTATTAATGCCATATTGTATTACAAAGGCAACGTCGATGCAGTGAAAATGTCGTGTCGTGGGAAGAAACGGAATTTAGGAAACAGCAACCGGTCTGTCCATTGTTACGCAGTTCTTGATCAGGGCACAGGCATGAAATAATTCCACACACAGACATTACTGAAAACTTTAGATTTGGATCAAATAATATAATGCATGCAATGTGAATTCAAAGACAGACACACGGGAACGCATATGCAACACACACACACACACACAGAGCTGTAAAACGCTCAATAAATGCACAGGGTCGGAAATAAGACTCCCATTGCACAACAGTCTGATCCATTCCTGGTTTTACTCGGTCAGTTCAGCAAAACACACCTGCGCTTGTTAACAATACACACTGTGGCTAAATCAAGCTTGTTCTAAAACCTGGAGTGGGCGAAACAACTGTGCAATAGGAGTCTTATTTCCATTCATGTACAGATAGATTTTTTTTTTTTTGCTTGTTTAAGGCGAGTTATACCTTGATCGTCGCTGGAAGACCTGTTAGCGCTTTCTCGCTTGCGGTAGCTGTCGAAAGCGGCGTCGGGTGTGGTGATACAGGCGTCCTGGCCGGTTCCCTCGGCGATACAGTTCACCAGATGGCACTGAATCTTCTCCACGGAGCGATCCACCAGCACCAGATTGCACTGCGTGCTGTCGCAGCACGCTTTCAAGCAGGTCTGCGCGTCGGAGACTTCGCCCAGGTGAGCGGCGTAGGCTGCGCCGTTGTCGAACGATTTGGGGTCCAAGCCAGCACCGGGGCTCGCCTTGAAAATATCCGAGCAGACGTTTTCTTTTCCTTCTTGGTCGTCGGCTTGAGTGGCAATCGTTCCCAAAACGGCGAACATCAAGAGAAACGAGAAGCACCACAGACTTGCCATTGCTGTTGTTGTTGCAAACAACCAACAGGGTGTTAGAAATCGAAATATAACTACGCTTGTTTGGCAAACTGTTTAACGGCAGGCAGATACAACGTGACCGTTCTGCTCTGTTTTTATTACTTTTATTATTAAAGTCTGTCAAGTGCGGTTTGTTTCCGTGTAGAAACACTAAATATAAATGAATTTTCTCCGGGCTGCACGCAAGCTCTTTGTTTAAACCGACTCGAACTCGTCTGACTTGTTCTTGTTGGTTTTTTTTTTTTGTCTCGTCTTAACCCCACCTCTTCACTTCCTTGTGTGACGCCAGATCGACAGGTTTACATTACCAAACAAAACAAACAAATCCCTCGTCTATAAAGAGATTTTTTTTTTTTTAAAAGGTATTTCTTGTCGTTTTTTTTTTTTTCTCTCTCCACAATATCGTTATTGTCAAAACGTCTCTTTCATCCCCAAATACATCTTTGTGTCCTTTATATAATATCTGTGTTTAATGAAGTCGTTACACCTGTAGGCCCTTAAGGGTACGGTTGATGACACAGGTGAGGCGTTCTTAAAGGGGCAGTACCCTTTTATTTATTTATTTTTTTTTTTTTGTGACCGCCGGTGTAAATTGTCAACCTGCGGTGCACACCCAACGGAAATGACACAATCCAACTTTAAGTGCGTTTTGTTTGCTCAGTGAGACAAACAACAGCCTCGCCTTAGACACCTGATACTGCCATTGCAAATAGCGTCTGTTTCCATCCAGCTAGCTATTTAAACACTGTAACCTGTGCTTTTCTTCTTTCAAACCAAACGATATAATAATAATAATAATAATAATAATAATAATAATAATAATAATAATAATAATAATAATAATAATAATAATAATTCCACACAGCGAAAACACTAAACGCGTGTCACATTTAGCACTATATGTTTCTGCTTCGGTGCTAAATAGTTTGTAGATAGTTTAAACCCACTTGCGTTCATCAAACACACACAATTCGGTGTTTAGATTTTTTTAAAAAAACTGCTTTGTAAAATCTATGTTCAAAACTGACGGTACATCTGAATTTTAGCAAAGAATTCATTCGCGCTGCACGCTCGCGTTGTGAGAATTAGAGAACGCGAGACTCTATTGTCTACCTATAATAAACCTAATAAATTATTGTTTTATTCATCGTATTCAGTATTGTTTCAGAGATTACAGCTCCACTGGTATCGTTTCCATGTTATGCTCGTGTGCAAGAAACTGACCGGGTATGTATTTATGTTATCGCAACAACATGTGTGTTATACCTTTTTGAAATGTATGTATATTTTATTTATCCTGGTTCGAAAACGTCTTTGTTCTGTGAAAACAAAAGGATCGCACAATATTCAAGGATGGAAATTAGACTCCTGTTGCACAGCAGTTTCACCCAGTCCAGGTTTTACTACCAGCTTGATCAGCCCCAGTGTGTGTGTGTGGATAACAAGCTCAGGTGTGTCTTATTGAACTCATAGTAAAACCAGGAATGGATCACACAGCTATGCAACCGGAGTCTTATTTTGCATTGCTGAGAGGTAATTCATAATAATCACCCAGCTGGTATGCGATCGCTCCCATAATATGGGGTCCAGATGACGGTGCAGTACGCTAGTCTCCCAGTAGTGGGCGCTGTTACTCTGTTATTTACTCAGTGGCCCAGCATTAATTGAGGGTCGATTCTTTACTGTCTCATCGTCTTTTTTCATCCCCGTGGAAGATATTTTCACACATATGAATCTATTACTTAGACGAAACCGTCCGTGTTTATTTTTTTATTCTGTTATTGCAAAACACAATGCAGTTGAATGTAGCTTTTTGAATTGCTTCTGTACGAATTGCAGGTATTATTCATTTCAATTTGAATACAACTTGCCCTGGACTCGCCTGACCTCAGCATCACGTTACTGGATCCTCAGCTGATGCGCTATCCTTGCACTGCTAATCTGTCACTGTAGATAGAATTTGCTGTAATCCTAACTTGTTGCATCCTAGTTCATATTGTATTCTAGTAGTGTTATTGCTTGCACTTGCTGTAAACTGCACTGTGTTGTAAATATGAAGCTTGCATTGTAACCCTGCGCTGCCCTGGAACACCTGCAAGTCGCCTCGGATAAAGGCGTCTGCCAAATAAATTATTAATAAGAATAATCTAAGGAATTAGATCAAAGCTAGAGATTCAGGAACAGTCTGGCTAGTGTCTGACTGTAACGTTCCTTTGATCAAATGTCAGAAAAACGATGACCGAGCGGGATCACCCTTAATGCCTTCGCTTCAAAGGAAAAGCGCTGGGCAAATTTGATAAGGAAAAAGACTGCCTGTCCTTCACCTCCAAGCTCATGGAAAGACCAACAGAGCCATAGCAAAGCCATAGCAAATGGTATTTAGGAACAGGAAGAATCTCAAACAGAAAAAAAAGTAATACGAAAAGTCCCTCAAAAAAAAAAAAATCAAACACATAATAAAGAAATAATTAGAAAGGATTTAAATTAACTAAATGCAAACCCCTGATTCTATTAATCGAACATTGGCATGTTCTATATAAAAAAAATACAAGATAAATAATAAGATATAAATTAAGACAATGTGATATGGCAAATTGTAGCTTGAAAATGTACAAGCGCCAGTTTTAATAAAGTTAATTCTTATATTCACACAGACACTTTCGACTCGGATATGAACCCAGCCGTTCAGAGACTCTGTCTCGCCCTATGTGTTCAAACCACTTAAATTCAAGAGTTGAGAAATAATTCAGGTATGTCTTTAATCTGGTTGACAATAGTTTCCATTGTTGTAACTTGCGGTATCCAGCAATGAAGCATTTCCTTTTCAAGAGACACTACTTGTCTGTTGCTTGTTTCATATAATGGTTTAGGCCGGTGATGGGAAACCCTGAAAAAGTCTCTGTTGTAAATGCATGTAACTTACAGTCACGCGAAGAATTCCAAACACATGAAGGCACGGTTATCGACTTTTCTGATGATCGTTCACGCTTCACAGACCGCTGGCTGTTGCACAGATGTCCTGATAAGATTATGCGACAGACTGACGCGTGACACGGCTATGTTCCTGAGCAGAGTTAAACCCCGACGAGCGCTAGGACCCGCGGGATACTGCCTTAAGCCCTGCTGCCCAGCATCAGGAGAAGCATTTGCAGTGGAGGTGCGCTATTGTGGATGATGGCAGCGAACAGGGTCGGTAGAAGCTACCACAACAAGATGCATTCGCCCAACCGGGGGACCAGGGAACAGGGGCTCGGGATGCAGAAGAGACAGGCCAGGGTGACGGTGAAATACGACAGGAAGGAGCTGCAGAAACGTCTGGACGTGGAGAAGTGGATTGACGACAGCTTGGATGAGCTGTACCCGGGAAGGGTAAGCGAGGATGCAGCTCCACCCGTACAGTCAATATAAAGCGGTGCCTCGGTTAGACAGATGCCCCCGCTTTAGCATTGCTAGTATGATTTTGCTGGTTTGCATTGTGTTTTTTTTAATATGTATATATTTTTGTTTATTATTGCAAATCATCCCTTTCGCTTTCCTCCAAAATGCTTTACAATTGATCGCTTTTCATTGAGACACGTATTATTATTATTATTATTATTATTATTATTATTATTATTATTATTATTATAGAAGTGTGTAGGGTTTTCTGGTAGGCTGCCTGTGAGATCATAAGCCAGGTAATGTTCTGCATTTGCAATATCTTCAGTACCGGCCACTCAAACAAAGGCACGCTCATGCGCTAACTCTACCGAATTGGCTACATTTGTTAAAAACCCAACGCAAAGTCAGTGTTGCACCGCACTCGATCAGCTTTGCAAAAGAGTCAAAGGTGCTGCTGATGCTAAAACATTTGCATTGTGACGTGTATTTCATTTCACACGAGGCTGACGGTGTGTTTCATCTCAAACCACTGCGTTGTAAGTTAACCTCATTACCAGAGCCGTCTTGCATGTGGGTCGTTTTATTTTTTTCTCTCTCGTTCATAGGGTGTCGTATATATAAAGTAATATCGTATATCCTACAGTCTAAATAACGTTTGTTTTGTTTTGCATGGATTCCAACACTTTTGAAAAGGTTTCAAATGTATTTTCGATCAAGGGTTGGGTCAGATATCTAAGGCGTTTGGGATAAAACCCAGATTCAATGCAATATTATTATTATTATTATTATTATTATTATTATTATTATTATTATTATTATTATTAGCCATGCAACTTCAGCATGGTCATTTTAGATCAGCTGTGCCTTCCCCTGGTCCTGCTGTCCAGCCAATGCTTCTGTCCTCCCAGATCCCAAAACGCGGACCGGGTTACGGTCGGTGACCGCGGAGCTCCGGGCTATACAAGGGAAACGGCAGCTCAGTTCTCACGGTGACAATGGGAAACAAAACGGACTGGGAGTCTCATTACATAAACAAAACAGCCATTCTGTTTAGAAGGAGACAGACGCAGCCATATAAGGCTCCACGAGATAAGTGTTTTTAGTGATAGGGGACACAAAAATGTGACGAAAGAAACAGGCTTTGGAAAACGAAATTCCAGAACGACATGCGGGGGGGGGCGGAACATTTTATTTCACTGTAAATATGTTTGTATATATTTGCTTGCCAAGTTTATTAATATGCTTTACCAGACCTCTCTGTGCTTTACAATGATTCCCTATGCTTTACCAGAACTCACTGTGCTTTACAATGCTTCCCTATGCTTTACCAGACCTCTCTGTGCTTTACAATGCTTCCCTATGCTTTACCAGACCTCTCTGTGCTTTACAATGCTTCCCTATTCTTTACCAGACCTCTCTGTGCTTTACAATGCTTCCCTATGCTTTACCAGACCTCTCTGTGCTTTACAATGCTTCCCTATGCTTTACCAGACCTCTCTGTGCTTTACAATGCTTCCCTATGCTTTACCAGAACTCTCTGTGCTTTACAATGCTTCCCTATGCTTTACCAGACCTCTCTGTGCTTTACAATGCTTCCCTATGCTTTACCAGACCTCTCTGTGCTTTACAATGCTTCCCTATGCTTTACCAGACCTCTCTGTGCTTTACAATGCTTCCCTATGCTTTACCAGACCTCTGTGCTTTACAATGCTTCCCTATGCTTTACCAGACCTCTCTGTGCTTTACAATGCTTCCCTATGCTTTACCACACCTCTCTGTGCTTTACAATGCTTCCCTATGCTTTACCACACCTCTCTGGAGGTTTAAATAAGAAAGCTCAGGGTAGCGCAGCCTCCTCCCTCCACACAACATGGATTTACTGATGAATCGCACATGTTAATGTAGTCCTCCCTCCCTATTGATCACAGGGGAGTGGGCTGTGTCTTCACCGCCATTGTGTCTGCTGCATCAAGGCTATTAAGTGACATGCGGGCCATATAGCAGAGCCTGGATTTGCTTCATCTTTTTTTTTATTGTTTTTTGAATTATTTTTCCCCAGAGAATCGCAGGGAGAGATAACTCCCCATCGGTCAATCAATCAATCAATCGAAACTCCATTAGCCATGCCTGAGCTGCCCCCCCACCCCCACCCTCCCCGGCTAATTGTATCTGAATTCTTTACAGGGAAAAGACTGTGTGGATGTCTGTAGCATTTAATAGCATGATAACTGACACTGTACGTGAATGTACAGGCTAATGGGGATTGAATATGTTTGACTCTCAAGCTTCGCAGAAGCAGAAAGAATAAGACACTGTTTTTTTTTTCACTGATCCCTTTACTTGTTATGCTGTGGGCAGGAATCAGAGATTCTATTTGTAGTTTAGTCTTTGTATTTGTTCACACATATATATATATATATATATATATATATATATATATATATATATATATATATATATATATAATCCGTCCCCATACAAGATCGCATGCATGAAAAGGTAGGGAAAACATATGCCTTTCTTAAGACAAAGTGGGTTCGTTTTTGTGATTCTGATAACAGACCTGCGCAATGCCGTTGCAGCCAGCATGCGGCGATGCAGGCTTGTGTAACCCAGCGATCTCGTTTCATTTCCAGGAGTCAGAGATGCCTGAAGAAGTGAATATCGATGGCTTGTTAGATCTGCAGAGCGACCAGGAGCGAGGACAGAAACTGCAGGTGACAGTGAACGCACACAGCAGAGCACACACACCATCAAACACACACACACAGCAAACACACACACACAGCAGAGCACACACACCATCAAACACACACTCACACAGCAGAGCACACACACACAGCAGAGCACACACACCATCAAACACACACTCACACAGCAGAGCACACACACCATCAAACACACACACACAGCAAACACACACACACAGCAGAGCACACACACCATCAAACACACACACACAGCAGAGCACACACACACAGCAGAGCACACACACCATCAAACACACACACAGCAAACACACACACACAGCAAACACACACACACAGCAGAGCACACACACCATCAAACACACACACAGCAAACACACACACACAGCAAACACACACACACAGCAGAGCACACACACCATCAAACACACACACAGCAAACTCACACACACAGCAGAGCACACACACCATCAAACACACACACACAGCAAACTCACACACACAGCAGAGCACACACACCATCAAACACACACACACAGCAAACACACACACACAGCAGAGCACACACACCATCAAACACACACACAGCAAACACACACACACAGCAAACACACACACACAGCAGAGCACACACACCATCAAACACACACACAGCAAACTCACACACACAGCAGAGCACACACACCATCAAACACACACACAGCAAACACACACACACAGCAAACACACACACACAGCAGAGCACACACACCATCAAACACACACACAGCAAACACACACACACAGCAAACACACACACCATCAAACACACACACAGCAAACTCACACACACAGCAGAGCACACACACCATCAAACACACACACAGCAAACACACACACACAGCAGAGCACACACACCATCAAACACACACACAGCAAACACACACACACAGCAGAGCACACACACCATCAAACACACACACAGCAAAGCACACACACCATCGGACACTGTGCACATGGGAACATATAAGCATGACACACACACACACACACATACACACACATCCATGACTGTAAAACACTCGATACATGCACAGGGATGGAATTAAGACTCTGTTGCATAGCGGTTTGATCCATTCCTGGTTTCGCTATGAGTTTGATCAGACACACCTGAGCTTGTTACCTGCACACACTGGGGCTAATCAAGCTGGTAGTAAAACATGGAATGGGTGAAACTGCTATGCAACAGGAGTCTTATTTCCATGCCTGCTGATATAAGGACAGACAGACAGACAGACAAACAGACAGGTGGATAGTTCTAAAAACATGAAACATGATCTCTTTGTTCTGTTTTTTAGGATGTCCTTCACTCCTGCAATAACAGTACAGAGGTGAGTGACGGAGTTTCATTTCTCTAATTCAAACAGGAATGTAAGATGTGCTCATCTTTGTCAAGAGAATTTACAATCTGGCTTTTAATTTCAGGTACAGAATATGGTCATTTATGTATTTTTTTTTTTAATAGAGTGCAATTCTAACAAAGCACTGTCATTGATAAGCTTCTAGAATTCTTATTGTATTCTGTACCAGGAAATGTTTGCTGATCAAAATTCAGATGAACTCGTAACTGGAATGAAGGGATTACTCAGGCTTGGGATCAGAAGCCTTGTAAGGAATTATAATTCCGAGGGTTTTGCCCTTTGCTGCGCGGAAGTATAGACGCTTTACAGAAAGAGATATGCAGCTTTTCACATTATGAGATATGGGATCACGCATTAAATGACAATACCATACAGAAACACACACACAAAAAAAAAATAATGACACTGAAGACACTGAGAAAGTCTCCTAGACTGGCACCAGAACATTGTGCTGAATTGTACAGTATGCGGGATTGCAGGGGGGGGCTGTATAGTACAATACTGTACCCCACAAAGAACAGGTAACAGTGACTTTGCGAACACTTCAATTCATTGGTTCATTATGTTATACAAAAAGCATTGTTATAATACACTTTTACACGTTGTGTTTTGAGTGCATATAATATAATACAGCTGCCTTCTTACATGACAGTAATGTAAGACCATATCTCACTGATTCAGTCTTTCGGTCTTTTGGCCACTCCCTTATTCCTCTTCATATAAGTTTATATATTTCCAAAATGTATTCTTGTATAGCTTATCGTGGTTTATAATGAATTGTTTTCTTCTCCTCTCCATCTCACCTCTCCTCTCCGTCTCTCCTCCTCTCCCTCTCCTTCTCTCCTCTCCCCTCCTCTCCCCTCTCCTTCTTTCCTCTCCTCTCCCCTCTCCTTCTCTCCTCTCCTTCTCTCCTCTCCAGGCGTTTATCAAGGAACTGATCCTAAAACTTCACGGTCTCCAGAAACAGGAAGCGCTTCACAACAACGGAATCGGCCCCCACCACTAGGGGGCA
Source organism: Acipenser oxyrinchus oxyrinchus (assembly GCA_030684275.1). Lineage (NCBI taxonomy): Eukaryota > Metazoa > Chordata > Actinopteri > Acipenseriformes > Acipenseridae > Acipenser > Acipenser oxyrinchus. Next base: position 796,703 of record CM060281.1, on the reverse strand, counting down.
CAGTTCCTCAAAAACTCGCCCTTTCATCCCTGTACATAGGCACAGACAGACTCTTTTCTGCAGTGTGCCGGAGCCAAAGTTGACCACATGATGCCAGTTCTGTTCCGTTATTGGCTGAAAGTAAAGTACGGCATTCTGATCTATTTGGATAATGTGTCACGTTGCGGGTCTATATTGCAATGATCTCAAAGTGCTGCAGTATATAGCTCTATAATATAACTCTATAGAATTATTCTGCCTGAGTGATTTATTAACCCTTTTTAAATCAATTAAAGATTGAGGTTTTATGGTAATAAAGTTCGCCACAGTTTAGATCATTAAAATAGACCCTGAATGCGCTAAACCACACAGTTTTTTGTTTTTTTTTTAGCAGACAGGCGTACAATGGCAACAAGGCCCTGTATGCCAAAGCTGGTTGTGTCTTATTGCAATTAGACTAGGGCTGGGGCTAGTCCAAAGAGTCCCACCCCCTTAAAAAATGTATCACACCAATTTTAATCATTTTTAACTAAAGAAAATATGAACGTGTTTCAGTGCACCAAAGTGAGTTTATATAAGTATATTGTATTGTTTTGGACACTTTTTTTTGATGTTTTGTAGAGATTCTTTTTTTTTTAATGCCAGGTTATTATCCTGCTGCTTTTTTATGATTTCTAATTTTTGATAGTTTTTTTTAATATAGTAACGGAAATGAAGATATACTGCTGCAGTGTTTTTTTTTTTAAAGTGCTTTTGAAATTGCAACAAACAAACTGTCCTCCTCTCCCAGTTTTATTAAATTGGATTTTTCCATAGCACACAGTGCCTCCTGCTGGATGAAAGTTGTAACTGCAGCATTTCTTAATTTCCACTTAGTTACAGATAAACCACAAAGGAAGGAACACATATTATTATTAATATTATTATACACACACTGCTAAAAGTTTGTTTTTTTTAAATAAAATGGCTTTATGATTTTTTTTTTAACGGTTTTCTATGACTTTTGTTTGCACTTTTGTTATGTGTAACGACAATAAATGCCCCACCTAAATAAATCAAATGAAACTCTCTCTTTCTGTTTCCGTGCTGTTCCAAGGGCAAGTGGGGTGCACTGTGTGACCCTCTCAGAGGTTACCATTTATTCAGAGGGGATTGTGTTTGAAAGCAGCCTCATCATTTAATAATGAGCGCCACACAGCAATGATATTATCAAAAAAAAAAAAAAGTTCTGAGATCAGTCGGCTGCTTTTAGAAACCGGGCGAGCGCTGACTGTTGTTATGCTGTTCTGTGTTTATCATCTATTACTAGTAAAATAAATATTTAAAGAAATGTGATCGAATACCCTCCTCTCCTTCGAAAAACGTTATGTTCTTATAAGACGCATTGAAAATTAAAAGGGAAAGTGTTCATTTTTCGAGACATCGACAGTGCAGGGATTAGACTGACAACGTAACGTTGTTGAATGAAACATTCTCTTTTCTCTTCCCAAAAGATGATTATGTTGTTGTTTTTTTGTGTTTTTTTTTTTTTTTTAAATTAAAACATAATTTTAAAAAAAGCCATAGCAACAGCCTCGGCCAAGTTATCGCGATAATTTGAATTTGTTGACAATTAACGCAAGCAGCTGTTGTGTAGGTTGTGTTGCAACAAGCAAAAGAGAAGAGGTCAGTTTTGCTAGTAATCCTGCTGAAGTGTTTCTGATGTGTTTTGGGAACATGGCAGTAAAACTGCTTCGCTTATAAAATCGTTCAAGTCACAGCAAATAAAATTTAAAAAAAGCAGCAAAATACTAGCCAGGGCTGGCGCCGGCACCCAGGCAACCCGGGCAAGCGCACGGGCCTCGACGCCATAGGGGGGGCCCCCACACACACACTTACAGAAATAAAGTTAGAAATAGCAGTAAATGTACTATTTCTGTGACAGCTTTCCTATTTGAGCGGCTTTTAGGACTAGAAACGTTTCGTTTTCACTCAACTAAACTAAACTGTATGTGCAGTGCCGTGAAACTTCTCAGCTCTCCCCCCATGTTTTCTTGCTTGCCGCCTGTTCCCTTAGTCCCGCCTCTTCCCGCTCTCTATTGGCTTCCGTCCTCCCCAGGGTTTTGTAAAGCCGAAAGGTATTGGCTGATCTCGACATCAATTATAAAAATGCTCCAATTAAAGAATACTATAAACGGCACATTTACTGTCCACCAATCAAGACTTTGACAAGCGTTTTGCCGCGTCTCAGTCTCGTAACGTCTGTTGCTACGCTTATTATAAATTATACGATTTTAAACCATCAAAAATGAAACCCGCCAAACCTCTGGAACCTCCAAATAAAAAGAAACTCAAACGTGGATGTCAAAAACAGAAGGAAAACAAAACCAGCCACTGCTGTAAGTACACTGTCACATTTTCTATGTACATTTAAATATATATATATATTTCTGTAAAGTTTGTGTTCAGTTTTCTATTAATTGTGACCAAAGTAACAACAGTAAATTCGCTAAAATCATATACCAGTAGTTTTAATTAAACATACTATATATATATATATATATATATATATATATATATATATATATATATATATATATATATATATATATATATATATATATATATCAGACAACTCAACCGGTTAGCGAGGGACTACTGATTCTGAAAACCTTTTTGATAGAAAAATATTTTTAATTTGGGGTGAAGGTGGGAGTGGGGCCCACAAAAACCTGGGGCCGTCCCTGATAATAATAGCCGGTGCCATTTTAACCAACTAAGAAGTTACTGAGTCGAAAAGGAGACCGAAAAGCTAAACTCGCTCCACCGGTAGATTGTATCACAGTACAAGTATTAATACAATTAAGAGCAAGGTAAAATACAATGACTTCAGTTCTAGCAAGTACAAGTATATGACAAAATACGAATCAATATCAGAGCAGGTAACAGTGTCAGTGATAGTTACATCAGGATATGATGTAATGCAAGAGTTTTTTTGTGTTAGAGTTGTATTATTAAGGACAGGGGGGCCCTAAATGCATTCTTTGCCCCCCCCCGCCCGAGTCTTTTGTGAAGTGACGCCCCTGGAAACATGGCCATATGCACATATCCTTGTAGACAGACCAGCTCGAACACGATGCGGTAAAGCGCGCCTCTTCAGACGGACACAATGAGCAACACCCGCTGCGTCTCACTTAGCAGCGGATGTCGGGTCCTTTGTACTTTAGTGAATAGGAGGGAGCAATTAAACAACAACAAAAAAAAAAAACATCGTCTGAACAGAACGACAACAGTGAAGGAACAGAAATGACAGTCTAGGTTAGCTGAGCGTGTTAAACAACACACAATCCCGATGAGTCACGATTCACAATGACAAACGGGCCAGTGTTTTTTTTTTTTTGAGGGAATTCCCTTGTGTGTTATATTTAGATTACGCAAAGCAAGCACTTGTTTTTATTGGATTTGTTCTTTTACGCACACCTACACGGGATTAAAGACTGATTTTGTGGTTGCTGATGTGTTTTAAACTGAATACACAGCAAACCGTTTTTTTTTCTTCTTTTTTTCAACACACTTCAGTTAAAGCGCTTAAAAGCACCGAAACGGACTGAGTTGTTTTTCCAGGTCGGGTGAGTCTACACTTGATCGAAACGACCCTCAAATTGTCTTGTTTTTGCATTTTCCGTCCAGAAGATCAATCTAAAGTGTTTATAATCTTAAAAGGAGTTGACAAAGTTAACCCTAACCACTACCTTAAGCGCAGCACAGAAACCAGGACCAGAGACACGCAGTGTGGAAAGTAAGTGGAGACAGAGTGAAGAGACCCTTCTTCACACACAGAGAGTGGCGAGGGGATGGAATGGGAGTTTTGAGATCAGCCAGTTCCGGCTTCCTCTCGTTCGTAAACTTTCCTTATCCAGTTCAAGTCCTTCTTGTTTAATCAGAATGCTAACCCAGGAGAACAGAGTGTGTGTGTGTGTCAGTGTGTGTCAGTGTGTGTGTGTGTCAGTGTGTGTGTGTGTCAGTGTGTGTGTGTGTCAGTGGGTGTGTGTGTGTCAGTGTGTGTGTGTGTCAGTGGGTGTGTGTGTGTGTCAGTGGGTGTGTGTGTGTGTCAGTGTGTGTGTGTGTGTGTGTGTGGTGTGGTGGGGGGGGGGGTTGGAACTCACACTTTTGTTTCCCACGGGATTGAACTAGTCAGTAGATTTATAGATTTGAAACGCGACACAAGGAAAAAGAAAATGCAGATCAGCATGGAGTCGATTACATATCCAGTTACTGCAGACAGTCTGCAGCTTCCCCCGTTCTCCGGTATCAACAATCAAATTGAGATCATCTGGACACAGAGGCAAACAGACTAACATAGATGTAGGAATATATATATATATATATATATATATATATATATATATACACACACACACACACACACACACACACACACACAGTGCAGTCCATTTATAAGAATCAACCACAAATAGTGATCAAAACCACTGGGATGTAAAATACTCAGCTTGTAAGAATCAAGCAGTCCGCTTATAAGAATCATTTTGGGGCAAACTGACTGCATGTAATATGGTACTGTATCAAGAGCAATGACGTGTACAGGTAATCAAAGATGTTTTTGAATATCTATATCAATGCTGATTAACCCACGAGGACTTGTTTTGATGTATTGTCCTCAGTGATTGAGCACCATTGACATCTGTATACTGTATTTAAACTGCTGATGGCACGCTTTTGCTAATTGTAATGCGACAGAGTGGCCGAGGACAGTGTAAATTATCAGGCTGGAGTCTCGATTTACAGTTTTAAACCGCTGTTTTTATTTTTCGTACACTGCAGTGGTGAAATAAACTTAGGTCTCAGCTGGAGCACTAACTAACAAACACTAGCTCTCTTTTTTTTTTTTTTTTTTTGTTCTGCTTCCTTACGCCTCTATACCCGCATCACAAAGCTATCGGCTAAGCCATTTCTGTCGAGGTGTCATCAACTTTAACAAGCAGTTAACCAATCTACTATTATCCGTAATTCGTTAAGGAAAAGCAGCTGTGGATTTTACATCTAGTGGTCAACCCATTACACTGCAGCCAGTGTACACACCCATGACGGATGTAAATCTTATAAACGGACTGCACTGTGTATATATATATATATATATATATATATATATATATATATATATATATATATATATATATATATATATATATATATATATATATATACGTATAGATAGATATATTCTAGGTTTGCCAATATCTGAACTATAACATAAAATACATACAAATCCAGCAGCTTTCTTCATCTATTGTACAATGCCACCCTCTGTAGGTGAAATGTGGCATTGCAGCCCACCCAATGAAAGCCAATATTAGTTATAAACAGCCTTTTCCTCTCCGCCCTCCGCTTTATCAAACCTTGCATTATCCAATGTGGTTCCTGATGTCGGTACGCAAGCTTCTTCCCCTAAAGCCTGGCTGGCCACTGCATCACTACGTGCAGCAGTAGGAGGTTATAGTTAACACGTCAAACTCTGTTTTAGCTCAAGAGACCAAACATACCTTAAGAATACGTGGTATTTACCCATTAAGCACCAAATTAATTTTTCCTTTTTTTAAAAAAAATAATCACCACACAAGCTGTGTTTATGTAATTTGTTGTGGTTAATACAACCAGTTGTCAGTTATCATAACAATATAGTTAAAGGGAACATTGAAATAACGGGTAGATAGATGCTCGTTAAAAATGAGGACAGTGGCACTTAATGGGTTAAAGGGAGTTGTCCTCGCCCACACCTCGCAAAGACTGAAAATAGCTAGCTGTAGTACACGATAGTGACCACTTGGCGTCACCGTTGTACCAAAAATCGTACTTGAAATACTGTAATAATGGATTGGAGGGGTTTTTTCTGTAAGTGTTTGCAATACTGTACTATAAAAAAAACAGCACTTGGGGGGAATTCCGATGTTTCTTGTGTTTACTTTTCAGCTTTTTTACAGGGTTACATCCACAATCCCTTGCAGCTGCGCGGTAATATGTGATTAGTTAAGAACGAGGGAGGAAACTTTATGCATACAACTGGAGAGCCAAAAAGGTCTGCTTTAATTCCTAAACATTGTGGTACACCCCGACACAAACACATTTTTATATTAGAATTACACACTAAACATTTGATCTAACATCGTCTTAATATAACTACTACTACTAAAAACAATAATAATAATAGCAATACTACTAAAACTACTACTACTACTACTAATAATAATAATAACATTATTCAGCACCCAGGACTGTTTATTAATGATGCTGACTGTGCTAAACCTTACCACAACAATTAATAATCCAGTCGTGCCAAAGCAAAGAAACAAACATGGTCTCTGGAGAGTTGACAAGCATCGTCCTGTTCTGAACAGCGCGCAGTATCCAGGATATTAACAGAGCGGGTTCACCAGACAATGGGGATCGAGTCTCCTGGGAGAGAGACAGATGCTTACTGACCTTTGACACATCAGCTTCTTTTTTCAACAGGAAGGAACGGGTTTCTTGTTCTGGGAAGTGGATTTGTTACATGAAAGATTTCCTCTGAGATTTGATAGCCGGGAACTAATCTGTGTGACTTTGCTTGAACTTTTCGGTTTTTATTTTTCAAATCTCTACCTCCCTTTTAAATGTTAATTAGTCGTTGTTAAGATGTCTCTGCATCCTAATAAAGAGAAAACTACTAATTAAAGACTGGATTTAAGATTGTTTTTTTTTTTGGTACAAACCAAGGAGATTTGAAATGCTGGACTTGCTGTCAGTGGGCACTCCCGCCCGGGTATTTTATGCTGAAAAGAAAATCTGTTAGGACAACTCTGTTAAACGATTTGAAAATAACAAAAGCACAACGATAAACTAGGCAACTTGCAAGAATGAAATGCAGTTAGGATCAGCGATAAGTCATTAACATCATTTGTCACGTCTGTTTGAAATAAAAATCAAGCGAAACAGAATCAGACTCAGTCAAGATATGAAGGTGAAAACAAGTGACGTTGTTTTGAAATTAACAACTTTTTCTGTGTTTAATTAAGAAACAGAATCAGCTCAAAATAAGTTTAAAAGGATATCATGTGATCAAAAATAAAACCCCAAAACTTCAAACCCTATTATTATTATTGTTGTTGTTGTTGTTGTTGTTGTTGTTGTTGTTGTGTGCTCCTCCCTTTTGTGGTTTAGCCGTAATTTTCAAGAGTCATGATGCGTGAACATTTAGAAATTCTGCAGTTACAACTTTCATCCACCCAGAGGCACTGTGTGCTATGGGAAATTCCCATTCAATACCTCTCTGGGCTTCACACTTTTCTGTAATTGCAAAAGTAACAGAAAAAGGACCACGTAAAATAATCTTTTTTTAACTTTTATTTTATTTGAGGAAACAAAATATAATATTCGCCTCTCGTTCACATTCAGGTGAAATGCATTCAGTACAGTATATTACAATACAAGACAATAAAGCAGGATATAAAGCTGTGACAGCCCAGGTAAAGCGACCTTCTAACATTAGAAAAATAGAGACAGCAGTCATTTGCTACATTATACAGACAGAACAGTGTCTTTTTGAAGTTCCCAAAAAATGCACATAAAGTGTTCCTAAGTTTTTGTTTCCAGGCTCGCAGATTTAGAATTTTTGGTTTCACTGCCCAAATGTGTCGGTTTTTAAAATGTCTCGTCACACCGTCCTCTCTTCGAAGCAGAAGCACGCAGAGATAATCCCTCCATATAAAAAAAAAAAAAAATTGTTTTTTTGTTCAATTTTGTCGTTATCTTTTTCTGCAGCCAACTGCCGGCAAATAGTCCCCAACTTCAACTCTAATTCAAATCTCAAGCTGTTGAAGCCCACTGTTTGCTTATTGGTCTGGTCAGGAAGCATGATTTGTCCTGTTCTTCCCCGGTCCCACCACTAGATGTCACTGTAAGTGACTTGGATGAGGTGTGAGCAAACTGCAGGCGGCAAAAATCACCCTTCATAAATATACTTCTATAAAATATTCAACAGAAAACTCTTAGAGGCTTTTTTGTTTTGTTTTGTTAAGCTAAAAAAAAAAAAGTCAAGACAATTTTAATAACCCCCAAATGGAGGTTCGCTGGTCCCGTCTACAGCTCCCAGTGCCCGTCCCGCATCTTATAGGTGTCCATAATCCTCAGGACATCTTCCAGGATGGAGGGTCCCAGGTCCAGATCCATCCCGAGGAGCGACTCTGACTTGGGAACGTCGGCAGGCTCTCTGGCCTCGCTCAGCAGGTCCTCGTTTCTGACGCCTGCGTCCGAGTCGAGACTCAGCTCCCTCGTGGGGTCCAGGGTCCCGTAGCAGGAGCAGCCTTCCCCCATCCCCTCGGAGCCGTCGGAGGAACCCTCGGAGAGCGAGCCGGAGGAAGCCAGCAGGTGTCCTAAACCAGCCGGGATGGAGGCGGAGTAACTCAGCTCCTCGTCGTCGCGGAAATGGCCACCGCACCCCCCGGTCTCCGAAGAGTGGCTCACCGACATGGACCTCTGGCCCGAGCAATCGCCCAGGTGCAGCCTGGGAGGCTTGGGCGGAGGCAGCTCGTGTCCGAAGGCGGGCAGGGAGACGGCGCTCTTGAGCAGGGAGCCTCTGAGGTTCTTTTTCCCAGCCAGGAACCCATCTCTGAGGATCCTGCCCTGGGCTGCCTCCTCGCTGGCCCTCCTGCCCGTCTCTGGGAGCAAATCCAGCTTGCCCTGCATGAAGCTCACGTCGCCGAACATGTCCCCCTCCCCTGCTGGCCCCACGTGGGCACTGTGACGGAAATCACCCAAGGGGGGGCTGATCATATCCCCGGACAGGATGTCCCGCAGCTTGAGTTTCTTGCCCCGCTTTGGGGTGGAGGTTTTCAAGTAGATGGGGGTCTTAGCCGGCATGTTCTTGGCTTTGACGCTGTTACCCAGAATCCGTGCTGCTATCTTAAAGTTGAGAATAGAAATAAGCTGAGCTTTACTAGCCAGATTTAGCAGAAAGAAAATCTGGTTGTGACACTAATCAATCAATGGTGATCTGTGTAACTGGCATCAGAGACATCCAGTGAACCGTTCATTAGTAAGCAGTGCCAGGCAGCAGGATTGTTTCAACTTTCAGCTTCCATTTATAGGCAAGTCCAGTGAGGCGATTGCTCCACCAGGGCCTGGGGTGAAAAATATCACAGTGAAATTTTCAGAAGATTCCTCTGGAAAAGCATGCGGCGATCCTTAGGAAAACAAACGCGGGTGGCCCCTCTACCCCGCTGGGAATAATCCCTCCTTTCATCCAGCGCTCCTGGAATTCCGATTGAACCTCGCAGGGAAGTGCGAACGTCAGGATCTCACGGAATGTGGCACAAGAATGTGGATCGAAGGTTCCTGTCGAGCAAATTAGAGAGTCAGAGAGAGGTGCAGAGAGAGACTGTGTGTTACTGTAACCAAAGAGAGTCAGAGAGAGGTGCAGAGAGAGGCTGTGTGTTACTGTAACCAAGGACTAAGTTAGAAGATCGAAGCCTGCAGAAGGAAGAAATATTGAAATTTGCAAAAAAAACCACAAACAAAACAACTGTTTGTTGCATTAACCCATTACATTCCAAATTAATTTCTCTTTGAAAAAATCAGAACACAAGCTGTTTTCATTTATGTAATTTGATACGTTACATTTAGACTTAATATATGCGGTTAACAAAATGGGAGCAAGCTATCATAACAATATATAGATGCCAGTTAAAAATACTCCAAAAAATAACGCAGTAGCCCGTCCTCAAATAAGGACAATGGTGCTGAATGGGTTTAGGAGATATTATATTAACCTGCTTGGTTGTTTATTCTGAGTTCTGTTGTGTTTTTTTTTTAAATATTCTAGACATTTTGCTGTTAAATATAACAACCTTGTCTGTTGAATGAATACACCCTTGCATACTTCTGGTGCATTCAATCACAAAACTGCATCACTCTGATTTAAAATGCAGATTTAATAATCTTAGTGTTGTGGGTTTTTTTGTTTGTTTGTTGTTTTTTTTACTGATCCTAATTTGCACCACAGTGTATTTCTGTGCTTCAACCTTCAAACTGTTTATTGAGGGTGGAATTGGAAGAGGGGCAGGTGTTGAGAGAGAGAGAGCAGCAAGGTTCTGGAAAGTGTGTTAATGAACGCTGACCATTCCCTTTATAGACACTAAGCCTCTTACTCCTTCACCCAAATCCTTTATTGCGGCTTCAAGATATAAATAGATTTATGGAAGCAATCGTATTCTGTTTTTTTTTTAATCTCAGGGTTTTAAAATCTGTACATGCTTAATTCTGTTGCACTTCCTAGTTCCCACCACTGGATGTCACTATAAGCACGATTGTCTTGGCGGCATTGTAAAGCATAGGGAAGCAATGTAAAGCACATAGAGGTATGGTAAAGCACAGTGAAGCAGTGTAAAGCACAGAGAGGTCTGGTAAAGCATAGGGAAGCATTGTAAAGCACAGAGAGGTCTGGTAAAGCATAGGGAAGCATTGTAAAGCACAGAGAGGTCTGGTAAAGCATAGCGAAGCATTGTAAAGGACAGAGAGGTCTGGTAAAGCATAGGGAAGCATTGTAAAGCACAGAGGTGTGGCAAAGAATATTTAAAAAATGCTTAACTAACCCTTGTAAAAGTGTCCCATAGAAAAATCAATTGATTTTAAAAAGGAAATTGGAAATGGAATTGACCCCGACAGCGGGTGTAGGTGAATTACATCAGTCAGTCATACCAGATCTCAGAGGGGAAAACCCAAGGGGAACGAACTGCCCAATTTGAAGTCTCCTATAGCAATTAACCGATGTTATCAACTCAACGAGGGGGTATGTGGCTTGAAAGATCAAATATAAATAACTGAGAAATCCTCGAACTACAGATTACAAACAGACTGCAATCCCCTCCCACTCCTCTTCAAGTAAAGTACAAGGAATTTGGTAAAGAGCTGATGTCACAATCCGTCCCCAAATGCACGACATCTGTTTCCAATCTGACTTCTGCATTAGCAGAGTGGACTGTATAAGAAAAACGATTACTGGTTGTGCAAAACAAAAAAAAAAGTTGCTTCTCCATGTCCAGGCCAGTTCTCTTGGTCACAAATCTGAACAGATCAGTCCGTTACTACGCACTCACTAAACCACGACTGATTTCATCGCAATGTATGATCTCTCCCTAGCACCCGAATTCTGTTGTGTACAGATCTGGCCAAACGTTTTCCACCCCCCTATAGAATTAACTAATGTTGCTTCATAAAGCCGAATGAAACCTGCTGAATAATGTTACGTTAACATATTGAATTGCGCACCGCTTTGTAGTTTTCCAGATACTTAAAAGCTGACAGAAATACTGGGCTACTATAATAGCTTCCGGTAGACTTTTGCGACATCATTTATTTGATTTACATGATCTTAAATAAAATATCTAAATTATTTATTTATTTATTTATTTATGTATTTATTTATTTATTTATTTTAATGATGTCTCAATCCTAAAATTCTAGGTGATGCAAAACTTTTGGCCACAATAACAAACATACTGTCTACGTAGTATGTTTAAGACACAGCAATTAAACACATAGCTGCACCTCAATTCTTTATATTAAAATATAAGAAATCGATAAATACAGTATTTTTGAAGTGGGCGATCCTAATATTATGAATCATTACTGAGTGTGTGTGTATATATATATATATATACACTCACAAAACAAAACGAAACGTATACATTTACAAAACGTCTTTAGAAAACCTCTTAAACAAACACCCTATGAAAAGTAATTTAATCCGCTTACCCCGGGCTCCGTGTCCTCTGCTCTAACCTCGTATTGTGACGACCGTACCAGACTTAACCGCCTTATTCTGCGCATTGTATTATAATCAACAATTTGATCAGATAACTAACTGTAAAAATGATATATACACAATTTATATACACATACACTAGAAAGGTAGATAGATTATAATTAATATATATGTACAGTACTAGGATATGTATATATATATATATATATATATATATATATATATATATATATATATATACCGATCTCGATTAACGCAGGCAGGCGCATCACGCAGGTCGAAGTTATCCACACACAGGCGGACGGCGGGCTCGAACCCGGGACCTCTCGCACTAAATACCGATACCGCTGTACAAAAGAGGCTAATAATGATCATAATATAGTAGCAAGAAACATTTTAAAAAGCAAGAAGAAAAGTGAAAAAAAAGTTGAAAGAAAAAGAGCTTTAACTACGCAGCTACTTTTAAATACGAGAAGCAAAAGAATAAAATTATATCTACCAATATTTTGCGAAGCTCCTTATTTTTTCCTTCAGGATGAGACGCCTAAGAGCGAGCTTTACCGATTCTGTCTGAGTGTGCGGGAGTCAGTGAGTGATTTTGAACGATGACAAGGAAAAGGGAGGAGGGAGAAAGAGAGAGAAGAGAGGGAGGCAACATATGAGTTAATGAAAAAATCCTGCCTGTGACGTAAAGAAGCACCGAGCGCCGCTCACATCTGTCATTATGTAGTGGGTATTGTACAGCTGCTGTTTAGTGCTGAGTGATATCTATTGCCTCGGTACTTAACGCCTATTGTCGGTCACTTCAGAAGACTCAAATGTTCCCATTATGTGACGCAACAATAGAATAGGTTCTGAAGGATATGGAACACAGAACTTGCTGTATATGCCACACTTCTCAAAAGACTATTGTTGTTACTGTGGAGATGGGACGTTTCCTGTAGTCAGTGCAGCGTAGAAACAGCCTTTAAATGTCGATTGGGCATTTGAAGGTTTTTTGTTTTGTGAAAGCTATGTGTTTATTTTATGTAGTGAATAATTCAAACATAGCTTCCAGCTCTCTATCCCAGGAGAATTAACAGGATTTAATTCTGCTTTTATGATCATTTTTTAAACCCTATATAACCTTAACATGTACTTAACATACTTTCACACTCTTTAAATAAAGCAGCGGTAAAGCATTGTAAATATATGACCTATCCCAATACAAGTGTGCGCTAAAAACACACACACAGCATCATTTGTGTTATTTCATCACCACGGTCTATACTTGTCCTATAAACCCACAGACCCAGAAATACATACAAAGTGCTTTAGCAGGTATTGACTCACACTGGGGTATAATTAAAACTCCGGGAAAAACAAACCCTCCCAATAATTGTGCTTACATCCGTTACCACAAAAAACTCCGGCGAACTGCAACTACAATGATGTGCTGTTAATTCCCATGGGCTAGTACATGTGATTCACCTAGAACGGCAATTCATGACGTTATCCCTTATCAAAAGCACTGCCTCCTTTTCCCTACATTCAGAGAATGTTCCTCCAGAGGCGTGGGACGGAACTGGTACGTACCGTGAGGGCGGTACAATGGACCGGACAGAATCGCGATTACTCAGTGGCTGCTGTTGCCTACTGCAATAATATTGTCAAATATTCCAGTGATGTAATTATCTTTAACTGTTGAAACTCGTTTTATGAGAATTGCATATTAAAACAAACATCTGTGCCCAGCCACCTACTTTATTTGTATTTATTATAAATGAATATATGGTATAATGAGCAAGGACATTATTATTATTATTATTATTATTATTATTATTATTATTATTATTATTATTATTATTATTATTATTATTAAAGCATGGCTATAAAAACATTGTACAGCTCCTAACACTAAGTAAATTCTAACAAAATGAATAAAGTGAAAATTAAATGAATGTGTACATAAATAAACAAATCTAGCTTGAAAACGTGTTCAACAGATCGAAATATAACTTACCGGATTTGGGAGCGTCTTGTCCTCTCTTCAATGCTTGAGTTATCACTTTAGAAGTAGTTTTTAGCTTGTTTGTTCCGTTCAGGAGAGCTAACTGGAGTGACTAGATCTTTATATCGCCCCAGAATTCCAACTGTTTCCGCTCTGGGGTTTGGGGGCTCCCTTTAATCTTCATGCAGCGTTTTGATCAAAGGTGACGATCTGTTATACAAAGCAAATATGTGTATTGCAAAATAAATACAATAAAATAAAACGCAATGATTGAACACAGTATTTTTGTATTTTATAGAATGATCATTAAAATGATGTGAAACAATATCCCACATAAAGATATTTGATTTTATTTTTATTTTTTTAATACCCGCACCGGCTTAGGCAGACCCACACTAAAAACACAGAAACAGTGCGGTAATGTGTGTGTGTGTGTCCCATGCAGGTGTGTTGCATGTGAATCACCGCCTAGTCAAATATTCCAGCGTTTAAATCGCATAATAGCGCTGCATCACACAGTGACAAGCAGCTAATAATATTGCACGTCAAATCGAATCTACGTGACACAGTGCAGCTCGTTTGGGTAGTATAGATAAAGCGCTATTCTCAAAGATAGTTACTTCAAAAGATCTCTGTGTTGGGTACAGTTTCGGCTGGGTGGCGATTTTTCATACAAAGTTCTCTATTTCTGATAAAGAGCATGATGCAGATTTATAGTTTTCCATAGTTTCAATGCAATCCATAATGGGTTTCAATTCGGTGGGCAGGTATTGTAGACGGTCACGTTTGTTTACATTCGCAAATGGTTTACTCGTACACTTTTTTAATGACGTGTGGTGTGTGTGTGTGTGTGTGTGTGTGTGTGTGTGTGCAGCGTGATATAACCTGGCACAGAATACACACGACGCTGGGAGACGCCGAAGATGTGTATTTCACCGAAGAGTGTGTCGACCTGAGATTCTCTTTGAACGCGTATAGGCGCTTCGGCTGTTGCCGTATTGCATCATAATAGGATGGTCGTCTTTCATCCGCTTGTGTTTGAACCAAGGCTCTGATCCCCACTTCCAGTTTCCAGTTTCACAAAGGGGTGCTAATGTGTCGCGGGCAAACGCATAGAACGGATTAGCTCGGAAATAATTGAGACTAATCAAGTGTACAAACCACACCACAGCAAACCGCCTGGGCTAATGAATGCAAATTCAGTGCAGACAGGAGTCAAACGACGCACAACTGGCGTGGTATTTTTTTTTTTTTGGTCAAATTGTGGCTAAATTATGGAATTATTTTATTGTTGTATTGGAAGTATTCATACCATACATTCTCATAATGTTTGTTACAATGCAAAGGTACTGTAATTCATGACTTCATAATAATAATAATAATAATAATAATAATAATAATAATAATAATAATAATAATAATAATAATAATATAAGATTTGAAAAAAAAACTATGATTAGTGACGGCATCCATGTTTTAGGTGTTGCATAGACCTGCTTATAAAAGTAATAGGTATATGCAAGCCGTGTCAGATTTCGCAAAGTAATTGTGATCATTCTGAGAGTTTGCATGTGTATTTATTACAGTGTAATTCGCCTTCTTTAATAAAGCGTAACCTAAATGTCTCTAGAATCTGATGCATCCTGCATGAAAGGCCACTAATCCTAGACTGCAATGAAAAAAATGCTTTAAAAAGAATCTAAAAATGGCATGAACTATCGATTCTTGAAATAGCAAAGCGGACACGATTCACCCCCCGGAATGTTAAACACGTTCATCGCAATTATTTCTATTGCATTCTGGGATCGGAGGCTCTGCATGATGCATCAAATTCCATAGTCATTTTTTGACAACGCTTTGTTTGAATTGGCCAATTGTTGCAGCCAGCGGAACGCTGCGACCTAACAGAACCGAGTGACGAACTCGGCGTTCTGGAATATCTCAGGGTTCCGTTTCGTTTCCAGCCCCACATGCAATCTGTGCAGTTACATTACGCAGAGTCGTGAGCAAATTGAAAACATGTGTTTGGAACGCACTCTGGAATCGCCTCATTGTTCAGCAGTAAAAGTAAAAAAATATATTTTGAGGAATTTCCCTGATAGATAAATCTAATGTGTTAGATATGTGGAATTATTGTGGTTACGCATTCATAGGGTCACCAGACCATGCCCGCCCGGTGCCAATAAAACTGCAGCCTGAGCTATGAACAGCTGAGGGACTGGGAGGGAGGGAAGCAATGTGGCTCTAGTGGAGCTGAGGAGGGACTGGGAGGGAGGGAAGCAGTGTGGCTCTAGGGGAGCTGAGGAGGGACTGGGAGGGAGGGAAGCAGTGTGGCTCTAATGGAGCTGAGGAGGGACTGGGAGGGAGGGAAGCAGTGTGGCTCTAGTGGTTAGAGCTGAGGAGGGACTGGGAGGGAGGGAGGCAGTGTGGCTCTAGTGGTTAGAGCTGAGGAGGGACTGGGAGGGAGGGAAGCAGTGTGGCTCTAGTGGTTAGAGCTGAGGAGGGACTGGGAGGGAGGGAGGCAGTGTGGCTCTAGTGGAGCTGAGGAGGGACTGGGAGGGAGGGAAGCAGTGTGGCTCTAGTGGAGCTGAGGAGGGACTGGGAGGGAGGGAAGCAGTGTGGCTCTAGTGGTTAGAGCTGAGGAGGGACTGGGAGGGAGGGAAGCAGTGTGGCTCTAGTGGAGCTGAGGAGGGACTGGGAGGGAGGGAAGCAGTGTGGCTCTAGTGGTTAGAGCTGAGGAGGGACTGGGAGGGAGGGAAGCAGTGTGGCTCTAGTGGAGCTGAGGAGGGACTGGGAGGGAGGGAAGCAGTGTGGCTCTAGTGGAGCTGAGGAGGGACTGGGAGGGAGGGAAGCAGTGTGGCTCTAGTGGAGCTGAGGAGGGACTGGGAGGGAGGGAAGCAGTGTGGCTCTAGTGGAGCTGAGGAGGGACTGGGAGGAGGGAAGCAGTGTGGCTCTAGTGGTTAGAGCTGAGGAGGGACTGGGAGGGAGGAAGCAGTGTGGCTCTAGTGGTTAGAGCTGAGGAGGGACTGGGAGGAGGGAAGCAGTGTGGCTCTAGTGGTTAGAGCTGAGGAGGGACTGGGAGGAGGGAAGCAGTGTGGCTCTAGTGGAGCTGAGGAGGGACTGGGAGAGATGGAGGGTGGCTCTAGTGGAGCTCAGGAGGGACTGGGAGGGAGGGAAGCAGTGTGGCTCTAGTGGAGCTGAGGAGGGACTGGGAGGGAGGGAAGCAGTGTGGCTCTAGTGGAGCTGAGGAGGAATGGGAGGAGGAGGAGGCAGTGTGGCTCTAGTGGAGCTGAGGAGGGACTGGGAGGGAGGGAAGCAGTGTGGCTCTAGTGGTTAGAGCTGAGGAGGGACTGGGAGTCAGTGTGGTTCTAGTGGTTAGATCTGAGCGACTGGGAGGGAATCATAAAAACCTTTAACGATAAGTAACATCTGTTTTTTTTGTGGTGTTTTTGTTTTTTTTAAGGAAACTTTGTAAATGCCCATGACCCCTGCCTCGACAGGAACATGTTTTTAATTCTTTACACGTCCTTCAACTCTGACCGAACACGGAATTCACACGGGATGCGATGGAGCGGAGCACTTCCTCTGTCATTAACCTTGTTTTGCTTTTTTTTTTACGCAACAAATTCCGAAAATACCTCGTTGTTCAATCTGGTCGTGTTGCTGGCTGGAAACAGTACCACCCAACACAAAACCGCGTGTCTTTGAAACAGCGCTATACTGCACGGTAACACGTTTTAAACAAACACAATTAAAGAAAGAAAAATGTAAGCGTGAATCTTAAAACGCGTGTCCGCGATTAGCGGTTGTGGAGGATTACAAAGTATTTTTGGTGTGCGGGAGGGAGGGCGTGGTGATGCGTAATTAAATAATAATTAGACTATGTAGTCCAAAAACGCTAAAATGTGTGTATAATTCGTTCCATTACAAATGCATGTCAGAAACCTGGTTTACTATTCTCAGGAGACCCGGGTCCCAGGTCAGCTCAGCCCGGCTTTGAAACGATTTATTTACCATGTGATTTATTGTCATGTTTATTATACGATCCCAGCTTCATGTCTGGACCCAGCAAGCCGGTAGAATGTTTCTGGGAAAGTGCCGACGTGCGCGCGCGCATCCCTTAACGAGGCCTGCTCGCATCAGACACTATGGAACGGTGGGGCCAATTGAGAATGCTTGAACTACTGTTGCTCTGTTCTTTAGACAATTAACACAATTATAAGAATTGTTATTAATTAATTAATTACTTTGCCAGACGCCTATATCCAAGGCGACTTACAGGTGTCACAGGGCAGCCCATGGTTACAATGCAAGCTTCATATTTAAATACGGTGTAGTTTACAGTAAGTGCAAATATTAATAATATTCAGTCGTTAAAGAAATGGGCTTGTAATCAGGAGGTCCCCGGTTCAAATCCCACCTCAGCCACTGACTCACTGTGTAACCCTGAGCAAGTCACTGAACCTCCTTGAGCTCCGTCTTTCGGGTGAGACGTAGTTGTAAGTGACTCTGCAGCTGATGCATAGTTCACACACCCTAGTCTCTGTAAGTCGCCTTGTATAAAGGTGTCTGCAAAATAAACTAATAATAATGAACTAGGATGCAGCCAGTTAGGATCACAGCAAGTTATATCAATGACAGATTAGCAGTGCAAGGATAGCGCATCAGCTGAGGATCCAGTAACGAGGTGCTGAGGTCAGGCGAGTTCAGCGCAGAGCAGGAGGGATAGATCAAATAAGATTATTATTATTATTATTATTATTATTATTATTATTATTATTATTATTATTATTATTATTATTATTATTATTAATAAGCATTTAATAGTACAGTGCTCGTAACAGGGTATTCCAGTGGCATGCATACAGAGCGGAGAATGCTGTGGTCATTTTCACATGGGAAAGGCACGTTTTCCATGAAAAACATTGGACAGCTGCCAAGAGTTTTGTAAATCTGGACTGATCTTTTGTGTTCGTGTTTTTCTATACTTCGCTTCACTTCTGAAGGAGCCCGAGGGATCTCTTGGGCTGTCCAAACACGGGATAGCATGAGAAATGTCCGTCCGTTCAGCGAGACTTCAGCGTAACCATCGCTCTCCAAGGCAGAATAGGAGCGATGCTTGAAGCTTGATTTCTTTGCACACAATAGCGAGATTGTTGTGCGTGTCGTCGTATATTTGGTCAATTTATTTTGAACATTTAGGCGATTGAATCACACATTTCTTTTCAACCCTATAAGTTTAATTTTAAGTTTAGAAATTCTTCATTTTAAGGTTTTGGTAACATTTGAAGCTGACAGAAAGGCGCAATCGTGTTTCGCGTTAAATATTTCTGCCAGTAAAATGTATATTATTATTATTATTATTATTATTATTATTATTATTATTATTATTATTATTAATTCTGTTGGACAGCGTTTCCAATCGCGTTCAAGTGGACCAGTAAACAAAAAAAAAATTATATATTTTTTTAAATTAGCTGTCATCTAAGTTTATTTTAGAGGGCTTTTTTTTCCTTCAGCACAAAAACAAAAAAACAAAAACACAAAACCACAACAAACTCTGCCGGCGTGCTTCAACACATTATCAAATTGTTCTTGATATCCGTGGATACCGGGCTGCAGAGATACAGAGAGCACACGGTCATTAAGGAGACGCCCTGACTTCTGCAGGACAATATCCCAGTCTATTGTTTTTCGGGTCTATCGGAAGCAAGTTAACGATAGGACGCTTTATGCGCGCCGTAAGAACGGCGCCTCATCTCCTTGCGGTTATTTTCAGGATGAGTCATCGATGTATTGTCTGTCGAGGGGTGGGTGGGTTGCCTTTTGCCTGGAAATATTCTGTTCTGGAGTTCAATCAGTTCTGTGTGTGTCTGCGTATAGATGTATCTATCGATCAATCGATCGATCTGTCCTGGTCGAATACGTTACTTTTGGTAGGATATTACTACCCTCTAAGCGTTTTCCACAGCACACATCAAACTCCGGTGTAGCTTCGTGGGTTGCTTTTCACACTGCAGCGAGTACAAACGGAGATTGAAAGAGAAGGGAAGGCGCCCCTGAGATCACTTCCCAGCAGCTGCGTTCGTCTTTTATATTAGATACTGTATATCGCATCGCAGTTGTCTTATCAAGGGGATATCCTGAGAGAATTACCGCACAATCATTACGTCACCCCCGCTTGCAACGTTCCAGAACACCCTTGTCAATGTTCTGAGATCAACCAGCTACTCGGAACCGAGGAGGAACCGAGGAGGCTGTGTGGTCCAGTGGTTAAAGAAACAGGCTTATAACCAGGAGGTCCCCGGTTCAAATCCCACCTCAGCCACTGACTCATTGTGTGACCCTGAGCAAGTCACTTCACCTCCTTGTGCTCCGTCTTTCGGGTGAGACGTAGTTGTAAGTGACTCTGCAGCTGATGCATAGTTCACACACCCTAGTCTCTGTAAGTCGCCTTGGATAAAGGCGTCTGCTAAATAAACAAATAATAATAATAATAATAACCGGTCGAGCTTAAATGGCCGAATGGCTTCCTCTCGCTCGTAAGCTTTCTTGTGTTTTTAGTAGTAATATCTAGTGCGAGGATCACTTTTTTAATGTACATGGATTTTAGTGTCCATCGTGGACTATAGCGCCGTCTGGTGGACACTTTAACAATTTTAACTTTCATAAAAATACTACCTTTTATAGCACCAATGCAGAATTCGCGTCGTGGTGTCTTCACATTAACTCAATAACAAAAAGAAAGAAAAAAAAATTGTTATAGGCTACTTCGTAGTGTTTGCACGTTTATTTAATGTAACATTTAAAAAAATGTAAACGCTGTGGGCTGAACTACGTTTTGCATCACAAATGAATTATCAATCAATCAATCAATTTTTATTTTATATAGCGCCTTTCACAGTGGACCACCATCACAAAGCGCTTTACAAGATAGTGAGGAACAATGCATAAATTGGGCATGGTACATTAAATACAAACAGTAAAAAACAATGCAAATACAACCATGATGTTATGCCAGTGATGCCCTATAATTTATTCAAACAAAATGTATTACACACGCATGCACGCGCACGCGCACACACACACACGCACAAACACGCACGCACGCACGCACGCACGCACGCACACACACATATATAGCCTGTGTGAATTTAATGATTGGTTTATTATTCTAACTTTCTGAGCCCCCGGGACCTCTCCTGGCAGTCAGATCAAGAACATAAGAACATAAAGTTTACAAACGAGAGGAGGCCATTCGAAACATGACTCCTGTTGCACAGCAGTGTCACCCAGTCCAGGTTTTACTACCAGCTTGATCAGCCCCCAGTGTGTCTAGGTAACAAGCTCAGGTGTGTCTTATTAAGCTCATAGTAAAACCAGGAACGGATCAAACCACTATGCAACAGGAGTCTTATTTCTTATTAGAACATAAGAACATAAGAAAGTTTACAAACGAGAGGAGGCCCCATTCGGCCCATCTTGCTCGTTGTTAGGAGCTTATTGATCCCAGGATCTCATCAAGCAGCTTCTTGAAGGATCCCAGGGTGTCAGCTTCAACAACATTACTGGGGAGTTGGTTCCAGACCCTCACAATTCTCTGTGTAAAAAAAAAGTACCTCCTATTTTCTGTTCTGAATGCCCCTTTATCTAATCTCCATTTGTGACCCCTGGTCCTTGTTTCTTTTTTCAGGTCGCCTGTGCTGAAAAATAAATACTATGTTAGATTCTATACTTGATTCCTTTCTTTGTCTATTTATCCAAGACGAGTAGTCAAAACTACACCCACCCTTATAAAAAGTAGTATTTGGCACCTTTACTACGCTTACTATGGCCATTCATACATTTGGCAGAGTTGTTTTATCTAAATCCCATGCCCTATCTATCTCTATATAATACCGATCATGATTAATGATAAACATAACGACTTAGAGTCCTAACAATTTAACGGCTCACCAAAATCTATTATTATTATTATTATTATTATTATTATTATTATTATTATTATTATTATTATTATAAATATCTCTGACAAACCGGGTTGTGGAATATGCCACAAATCCTCGACAACCCACCTCCACTGGGTAAACCTGGAAATGTGTACGCTGGGAAAATAAAAAAAAGTGTCTAATTCCGATATTGGACCCAACTCAATTCAAAATCGACTGTACGCCAAGCACGTACCCATCAATTTCGGCAGTGGAGGCGAAGTGGGCGGGGCAGGAGGAATCTGACACCAGCCGTCTGAGTCGGGCGGCTCTCCAGCATTAAAAACAACCTCGAAACGTCAGACCAAAATAGAGGCAAGAGGGAGCAACGGGATATTATTTTGTAACACGCTCCTCCATCTCTTGCTATACTATAGATTATACTTGCGACCCACTTGGAAGCGAATTGGATTCTGTGCTGTATACTATATCCGAGTCGATAGCAGACCCAAAGCAATCCTCAAACATGACTTTATATGTCTTAACGTGTTTTCTGAGCTTGCTTTCCACGCATCTGGTAAGTATTAATGGAAATCGAGGTTTAATTGTTTACTCTGTGTTTTTTTTTGTGATGCGGTTTTATTTTTTACGCACAGTGCGTTTACCATGTAATATTATTATTCTCCCCTCAACAGGTCTCTTCCTCCGGTATTTTTGAATTGAAAGTTCATTCCTTTACAAGCTCCCGAGGCGTCTGCAGTAACCCTCGGGAGTGTCAGATCTTTTTCCGGGTCTGTCTGAAGCATGCCCAGGCTGTCATCTCCCCCGAGCCGCCCTGCACCTACGGAACCGCCTTGACCGAAATCACCTCCGCCGACCACAGCTCGATCTCCCGCACCGCGTCTATCCGAATCCCCTTCCACTTCAAATGGCCGGTAAGTTTGCAAACTTGCAGTCTTGAACAAAGAAGACTACGCGGTGATCTGATTCAAGCATTCAAAATCCTAAAAGGTATAGACAATGTCCACCCAGGAGACGTTTTCGACCTGAAAAAAGAAACAAGGACCAGGGGTCACAAATGGAGATTAGATAAAGGGGCATTCAGAACAGAAAATAGGAGGCACTTTTTTACACAGAGAATTGTGAGGGTCTGGAACCAACTCCCCAGTAATGTTGTTGAAGCTGCTTGATGAGATTCTGGGATCAATAAACTGCTAACAACTAAACGAGCAAGATGGGCTGAATGGCCTCCTCTCGTTTGTAAACTTTCTTATGTTCTAAACTTACGAAAATCAAATACAGAAGAACACGTATATTTGCAAAACTGTAACGATCATCTGTGGTTTACTGTTTTATTACGATCTTAATCGTTTTCTTTTTTTGTTTATTTTAATAGGGAAACCTCTCTTGTTATTGAAGCTTGGAACGCAGAATCTGCGGAACAGTCCACAGGTAAGCGTGCAGTACCTCTAATCCTGCTAGGGGGCGACTCATATATATATGCACCAGCTAAAAATGCTATGCACAATTATTTCAAAATCCGAAACGAGTCCAAATTAAGAGTCCAAAAAAGCGGTCATGCTTCTGAAAAACAAAGCAATGGTTCAAATTTAAAACCAACCCAAAAAGCAACTCTGAAGAAAAGTCATGCATTTCTTCGAGCACTGATTCGATTGCTAAGTCGAAAAGGTGCAATATGTAAATGCATTTGATTTATTTTCCCCTCTCAGAAAACCCATCTAATCTGATCAGTCGTTTGGCAACCCGTCGGAGACTGGCAGTTGGCGAGGATTGGTCTCAGGACGTCCACTTTGGCGAGCAAAGCGAGCTGCGCTACTCCTACCACGTCGTTTGCGCTGACTACTACTACGGAGACAGCTAATCAGACTACTGCCGGCCCAGAGACGACACCTTCGGCCACTACACTTGCGACGAAGCGGGCAACCGCGCTTGCCTGGCCGGATGGAGAGGCGAATACTGCTCAGAACGTAAGTTAATACACCCTCTCTCTCTCCCCCCGAGTCTGCTGGTGAAATTCAAAGAAGCAAATCCATTAACACATTTACTGTACACCTGTGATAGCTGCTTGGCTGGGTATTGTTAACAGTCCATTGTCGTGCAGTATTCCAATTCTGCGCATTCACGCGTCGCTCGTGAGCATTTCTGCTGTATTGGTATTGAATGCGCAGGTGGTTTTGCGAGGCACAAACACATTTGCGAATTGAGCAAAAAAAAAACCTGCTATTTTCCAACTTCACGCAACTGTTTTGTGGCGTGTTGGAAAATATCAATTTTGGTGCAAAACCGCTAATTTTTGCAAGGCACAAATTTTGCGAAGGGATTGGCATTGCTTCGAATATCTGTGCCGTGGTGTTTTCGTTCAGGCGCCAGCTGCCCGGTTTAGTACTTAACTACTTGATGTGTGCGGGGACAGAAAAAAAAAAAAAAAACCCGCGCAAGTTTTCTAATTTTCCTTTTTAATTTATTTTTTTAAACAGCCATCTGTGTGTCTGGGTGCATCGACAACCACGGTTTCTGCGAGCGCCCCGGGGAGTGTAAGTGCCGCATCGGGTGGCAGGGGCGCCTCTGTGACGAGTGCGTGCGGTACCCCGGCTGCCTCCACGGGACCTGCGGTCAGCCCTGGCAATGCAACTGCCAGGAAGGCTGGGGCGGTCTGTTCTGCAACCAGGACCTGAACTACTGCACCAACCACCGGCCCTGCCATAACGGAGCGACCTGCAGCAACACGGGCCAGGGCAGCTACACCTGTACCTGCAGCCCGGGCTTCAGCGGCACCAACTGCGAGATGGAAACCAACGAGTGTGACAGCAACCCGTGCAAAAACGGAGGCAGCTGCAATGTAAGTCAGGCTAGTCGATTATCCACCAAAATACATGCATGCATACATACATAAATATATACATGCATGCATGCATACATACATACATACATATATGCATGCATGCATGCACGCACGCACGCACCACACACATAAATACAACATTTTAAAACAAAAAACATAAATACAATTTTAATAATTTAAACAGATCAATAAATAAATACAACAAATTAAAGATTGAAAACAAACAAAAAACAACATTTTAAAACACACAAAAATGAATGCATACATGTGAAACGAATGACATATTTTATTGTTTTTTTTCTAACCAGGATCTTGAAAAAGACTACACCTGCACCTGCCCGCAAGGATTCTATGGCAAGAACTGTGAGATCAGTGCCATGACCTGAACATGGCTTTAAGCCTTTCCAAAACCATATATATAATCGTTGATGTATTTCAAGTTCCAATTTATATTCTGTTTCGACCTTTTAATTATGCACATTATTATTATTATTATTATTATTAGAACACTTTATTAACACGGATTTAGTAACTGTCACCCCAAAATCGACAGTGCGCTTACACAGAAGACACTTTATTGGAAATAACACGAATGGAACCTCTGACTTGAGAATCGTGTTCTGTAAAACAAGAATATTCTCATAACGTTTGGCCTTGCCCTTCTTTGCACATTACTTTAAACTCTATTTGTTGCAATTGTAAACTATCAAGCAGTTTTGAATTTACAGCTTGATATAGTTTAATATAGATGTGTGTATATATATTTATATATACACGTTTTTATCTGCATGTTGTCATGACTTTGTTTTGTATTAAATAAAAATAAAATTGACCCAAAAAATTGTAGATAAATAGAACGCTATACTGGAAGTACTGTATTTATCACCCAGTTAATGCGTTTTAATGTTGATGCATATGATCCAAGCATGAATATATATATCGCTTATTTAAAACATGTAGATTGCTCCACGATAGATATACGCACATATTAAGTTTAAAGTAATTAGATTAGATAAAGGGGCATTCAGAACAGAAAATAGGAGGCACTTTTTTACACAGAGAATTGTGAGGGTCTGGAACCAACTCCCCAATAATGTTGTTGAAGCTGACACCCTGGGATCCTTCAAGAAGCTGCTTGATGAGATTCTGGGATCAATAAGCTACTAACAACCAAAAGAGCAAGATGGGCTGAATGGCCTCCTGTCGTTTGTAAACTTTGTTATGTTCTTTCAGAGACGTTCATAAATATTGGAACGCGATGACGTTGTTTTGGTAACCTATCAACCCGCTGACCTCCACAGTAAATTCCGCAGTGTGTGCTTGAGAACCGGTCGTGCCATTGTGACGACGATGACAAGCTAGAAAGTGTATAAATCATTTCGTAAATCACAATTTACTACATAACTTGCGAATACATTTTCAATTGTTTAAAAAAAAAAATACTGTATATTACGCAGAAAATGTATTGTTTGATCCTTGCAGATATTTGAATTTAATTCAAGAGGTTTCATAGGGGACTGCGGTGGATGTTGAAAACACGTTGTTCACCTGGAGTTCAACCTCTTGTAAACGAAATGACAAATGTTGAAACGTTTACCTACTTGACGTCATTCCTTATAGCTAACGCTGTTTCACCAATCGCTAGAACAAAAAATAATACAGTCAACAAAAACAATTTAGCGCAGCGGCTGGGCGTCTTTGACATAATCACAGCCAACGTGATCAGTGGCGAAACGATATGCTAACGTCACGACAGGACAGGTATCGCGATACATGAGATGGGCCACGCTGGCTTTCTGTGTGACGCACAATAAGATCACATGAACCGTTCAGGGTTTGCTATTTTGTTTACACAGATTAAACGAGACAGTGAGGCGCGGCTGGCCTGGTATCACGACACATGCCTTTATTACAATATCACGTACAGAAAGCAGCCCGATTCATCGATACCCCCAGGAGTGCTGGCAATACAAATTCACGGGAGAGATTTGCTAGGCTTGTTTTCTATTCAAAATGAAGCATTCAGTCAGTTTTCACGTTCGTTCTGAAGTTAAGCTGGTATTTTTTTAAAAATTTTCTTTCACATTCCACCGTCAGTAAAATCCATACAAAACTCCAACCCCGGGATTTTATTACAAAATCTGTTTGAACCCTTTTTAGTCCGCCGAAATTCCTACTTCACACAACACATAGTGATTAGATCATTGTGACGGAGAGCTCCACAGAAATCAGATGAGGGTCATTTAAACATGCAGAGTGAAGCGAGTGAAGATACAGCTGCTTGGGTTTGTGATGATCGCTGCTTTCCTTAGACTCTCTGGAGGAGAACAGCGATCCACACAAACCCAGGCAGCTGTTTCTACACTCCTTTCACTCTGAATGGTGAATCAGCCCGATCAACACCAGCGAACCTCGCTCTGTGGAGAGCTCGATCTGGCCAGTGGCATAAACGGGTCCGTGCAGCTCTAATGTTTAATAACAATGGGTGAAGGTGCAAAGGGTTTCTATGAGTTTGAAAGTCTTGATGCATTTTTTTTTACAGGGTAACAATTTCAGATGAGCTGTGGAGCCCCCCCCCCAAACAAAAAAGAAAATAGATATATTTATATAAATATATACAGGCAAACCTTCCATTACATAAAGAGTATTTCAAGTGTACAAAAACAAATAATAATAATAATAATAATAATAATAATAATAATAATAATAAATACAATTAAAAAAAACAATACACATTTTAAAGACGGTAAAACAGATGGAAAATGTAGTTTTAGTCGCGAAAGTACTGTATATGCAGTTAGATTTTCAATTCCCACACTGACATCAAAAGATTAGCTGGTATGTAATAATGCCACTGCCTTAAATAATGCTACGCTGTTTGAGTACAGCTAAAACATTTAAAATACAATTAAATGCATTAATGGTTATTATAAGCGGGTCGCTCCAAAGACAAGCGATAGAAAAAAGATTTAAAAAGAAAAATGCATTTTCTTCTTTTGAACACCCCCCAAAAAAATGAAAGAAAATCTGCTTTTTTTATTTTCTTCTATCATGAGAATTAACGTGGCAGTGCATGCTTTTAAACCCCCCTCCCTCTCCCACCCCCCCCCACAAAAGACGAGAGTCTGAGTAATAATATAAAAAAACATGCTCCTCAAAAGAGTTTACAAATTAATCTGAAGCCATATAGAAAAACTAAATATTACAACAAAAAATAAAAGATAAAAAAAATAAGAAAGGTCCGGTTATTAATTCTCATCAATGGAAATCAATGTTCAAAACAAGTATGAATCATACACAATCAACAAGCGTTTCTGTAAAGTTTTCTGCGTTAAGTAACATTTTTCTTTGTTCGTATTTAAAAAGTACAAAAACGTCACCCCTGCCTCTCCCTTCCATTCCCACCGAAGTTGTACCAAGAAACACTGATTGAAGTCAAAAGAAGGATGCAACCGTCCTCCCCATTGTCACTGTAACAGTTTTCTTGCGTGTCCTTTGAATCGTTTCACTGGCAGAAGGGAGAAGCGGTGGGATCAAACCCCTTGAACACCTCTTTCAGCGAGGCTGCGTCTTGCTCGGCGCTGTCTGCCGGCTGCGCGGGGCTGCTGCCACCAAAGGGGCTCCCCGTACCCCCGGATTTGGCCGCCTGTTTCAACCCGAACACGGAAGACACAGGGAGGTTGTGAACCCCAGGCTGTTGTCCGATTCGGATTGGAGACCCCGGTAACGGCAGAACCGTCGCCGGTGATTCCGGCCGCGGGCGTGGCCGACGGGGGCGGAGCCGCGGGCTTGGGCCTGGGCCTGTTGTAGCTGTTGTATCTGTCCGTGGCCGGTTCTGAGCCGGCGGTTTTCTCCGTCTCCAGCTGATCCAGCGCCGACTTGCGCATAAAGAGGGGCTCCTTCGGCTTGACCGGCTTGCCGGCTTCGCCCGTTTTGGGATCGGAGAAAGAATTCCCGTTCGCGGTGTTCCCACTTTCGGATTTAGCCGCCCGGCGCCACTACCTACCCCACCACCACCTCCTCCTCCTCCTCCTCCCCCCCCACTCCCTGTGCTCTGAGTCCTGGGGTCGTACAGGCTGATACTGCTCAGCACACTGCTCTGACCTGTACTGCCGCTACCCAGTCCCACACCTCCCCCTCCTCTCCCCCCACCCCCAGCTGAAAGCAGTCTGGGGTCGTAAGGGGCGATGGCTGACACTGCTGGCTGAGTTGGTTGAGCAGTGACTGGGGGGGAAGCAGCAGCAGCAGCAGCAGTAACAGCAATAGCAGCGGGGCCGGCTGACAAAGCTTCGGCCGCGGGTTTGACCTCAGGTTTCTGGTTTTGGAACCTGGGGTCTGCTGGGTGCTTTCGCGACATCCGCGGGTCGACTGGTTTGTCCACCCGGGGCAGAGGCGGCTGCTGAACCTGGGGGAGGCGCGGCCCGAAGCAGCGTTGACCGTCTTCAGGATCCGGGAGAGGAGCTCAAAGTCGGGAGGGCGGCCGGCTCGGGCTGGGCAGGGGGGATCGAGGGAGGAACGGGGGGAGCCGTGTGCTCTCGCTGCTGCTGCTGCTGCTGGGCTCGGTTCAGTCTGGGGTCCACCGTTGTCACTGGGGGGATCCCGGGAGGCAAAGGGAGGAAGTCTTGCTTGGGTACGGGCAGGGGTATCAAATCCTCTGGGCTCCAGAGCACTGATTTGGAGAAGTTGGGCTTGAGGAGGACGATGTCCTTCTTTATGTGGCTGAACTGCTGCAGCTGGGACCGGGGGTCCCTGAGAGCCTGTCCCAGCATGGGCTCCGAGGGGATGGGGACAGGCTTGTCACGCAAGACCCTCTCCCTTCCTCCCCTCGTCCGCCGGGCCGCTGGGGGCCCTGTGGTGGGGCGGGGTCTGGTTTGAGGCGGGCGTGGCGGGCTAGGCGGGGGTCCGCAGGGGGGGCGCTCTGGGCGGTCTCACCCGTCCTGGTGAGGCGGGGGTCCCGAGACAGTCGGGGTCAGCAGGCGGCTTGTGGCGGCCGTTGCTGTCGCTGCTGCTGGGTTGGTTGTGGCGGGCGGGGTTGTTGAGACTCCCAGGGCTGGGGTCTGTGGGGTGGGGAGGGGGAGGCTGGTTTGGCAGCTTGCTCGCTTGTGTCTGCTGGCGAAGGGTTTTGAGGATGGAGGTCACACTGCCGCCACCGTCCTCTTCCTCGCTGGAGTACCAGTTAGCCGTGTCACCTGCTGGGAGGAGAAAGGGTAATCGTTTTCTTTTTAATCACTTTATCAGAGCATGCAGTATTGATTGCTTTACCACACCTCTCTCTGTGCTTTACAATGCTTCCCTATGCTTTACCAGACCTCTCTGTGCTTTGCAATGCTTCCCTATGCTTCACTGCTATGCTGTCACTGTGGGGACTCTTTCCTAAGGGATGGAAGGCTTGGTCGTACCTTCCGCGTCTCTCTCTCCTCCTCCCTCTGCCAGCCTCCTCGCCCGCTCCTCTGCCTGCTGCTGTTTCTGTTGGATCCTCATGAAGAGAGCCCGCTGGGCTGTGGGCAGGAAGTCCGGGATCCCTGGCTGGTTCTGACCCTGCCCAGCCCCCGGGTCGAGCCCCATCATGGAGCCCTGGTCCGGGGGAGGCTGGTCCATGAACCCCATCGAGCCGTCCCCCTGCTCCATCTCGTCGTAGTCTCCGTAATCGTCTTCTAGAAAAAAGAAAAAATAAGAGGGGGTTGTAATCTAATGTACTGTGTGGAGCTCTATTATATTCAGGGCTTCTATTTTATTAATTTCATTTTTCAGTGCTTCTTTTTTAGTTATTTTCGAGGTTGATGTAAATGCTTTTTCGGAGCTTTTACTTTTCATATACTGTGTAAAATGATTGTTATCGGTTACTTTCCAAAATGCTTGGCCACTGTTTTCTGTCACAATATTGTATAGTAGTAACTCGACAGTACTTGCACACTTCCAAGTTGTACCTTCTTTCCTTTGCTGTGCTCCACAACAAAATCTTTATGGTCACAGGCACATTCTGCTGGGGTTTTTGTGTGTATTTTTTTTAATATTTCGCCACAGTCTGCAATTTTGTTTTAAATCCTCCCTACTTAACTGTAATATAGCTTTAAATCCTGTGAACATGTCTCTGTTCCTAATTGTAATCTCGTTTGAAATCTCGCAAGCAGAGTCTCCAATAGAAATGTAGGAATTTGCTGCCACTCAGTAGTTGGGGCGGGTTTAAAGTATTCAGAACGAATCAATGACAGATATAAGTCAGGAAGGAGGGACATTGCCCAGCAGCACTGGGAAAAGTAGTTTTTTTTTGTTGTTTTTTTGTAATAGTTTTTTTTTTTTTGAATGTTTTAAATGGGAAAGGGGTGATGTCAATATGAATTGAGTAACCGTTTCCAGTATTTTTTCCGGTATTTATTGGTGATACGACGATTTCATTTAAAACCGAAAACCATTTTATTGTTCTGCACTCTATGGCACTCTCTGCTGCACCTTGCTCTCCCCCTTGCTCCATCTCCATGCCCTGCTGAGGATGGTAGAAGTTCTCAAAGTTCTCAAAGTAGGGTGGTGGGGGGCCCGGGGGCATCATGCCTTGAGGGGGCCCGTCGCCCGGTCCGAAGGGCATCATCGGGGGCCCGGGGCCCATCGGAGGAGGCCCCTGGTTCATGCCTGGGGGCCCCATCGACATGTCGTGGGGCATCGGGCCGGGGGGCCTCATTCCTGGGGGCCCTGGAGGGGGGCCGGGCCCCATGTGTCCTGGAGGCCCAGCGCCCTTGGAAGTGGGGGTGGGGGCCGGAGGAGGGGCCCGGGTGGGGAGGGCCTGGAGGGCGCCTGGGGTCTGGAAGAGGAGAGAGGGAGAGAAAAAAATAATTAGAGGTGTTTATTAAACTGGAAAATGGGACTGAAGACTCCCGATCGAGAGGAGGCTGTTCGGCCCATCAGCACTCGTCCGGTTCCAGTAGCTGACTGATCTCCAAACTTTTGTCAAGGATCGAAAATGATTCCATAGATTGTAATGCAAGCGAGTCAGCTACCAAATGCAAGGAAACCGGGGCCAGGTGTGAGAGAACTACTACTGCTGTAAAACCACCGGAGACTACATCAGACAAACAGGTGTAACTAAGACACAGGATTCAAAGAGAATGCCCAGCTAAAGACTCAGCGAAGAGGACAGAGCGGACGGGCGCTGTTTGTCGATCCTTTCAGGGATTGAATCCTTCGTTGCAGAGAGGACTGCTTTTCACTGGACAGTCAACAGACTGAGTTCCAGCCAGAGTCTAAGCTTCCAGGAGCCGCAGACTATAATTCCAGTCGCATTTTCCCCTCATGGAACTAAATTAATTAACTGTAACACATTCACAAAGAACTGAACTATTAATTGTTTAGTTTGCACATCCTCCTTGCGTGTGAAATAACTTTTTAGTGAAACTTGATGACTAAAATAATTTACCTCATATTGTTGTACAAAGAATTTTTTTAAAAGTAAACTTGCTATATCTTTAAACAAGATACTATTAGTAAGCTTAGCGTGATGTATTCTAAGATTTTCTGCACCATTTCAGTTTAGGCTGTGACAATTGCGATTTCTGTTTAATATGTACATATTACTGTCGACTGAACATTCCTTGTGTGCAGTGTGTGTGTGCGTGCGTGCGTGCGTGTGTGTGTTCATATTAAATCCTCGATCTTGTAACACATCAATGAAATATTTTTAGAAGAGTACTAACCCACGTAGATAAAACTCTAAACTATCAATTAAAGAATTGTTCTTACAAATCAAAACAGTTATAAATATGTTGTAACTATGCCTAATCAAACAGCCTCTCTACAAATTGCAATGGAATAGATCAATAAACTAGATTGTTGTTGCTGTTGTTGTGGTTGATTTGCGACCCCCCTCTGTGCCCCCAGTTTGAAAACCCTGATTTGCAACTCACCGCACTCCTAGTTTCTGTGCCAGCTGGCGGTGGGCTGCACCGGATCTCAAACAGGAGGGAATCTTCTTCTGCGTGTTGTTGAGGCAGGGCTGGGGGAGGCATGGGCTGGGGGCGGTGGCCCAGGAGGGGTGCCAGTCCTGGGCAAGGTCCTCCCCGGGGCCCCTGGTACGGACAGGGGCTGATCGGGCCCGGAACCCCTGGAGAGTCGCAGGGACCCCTCCAGGAGAGCTGGGGTCGGGAGGGCGGGGGAGTGGGGAGCAGGCCCACCCCAGGAGGGGGTTTGGGGAGTGGGTTGATGCCCTGCTTCTTCAGCTCCTCCACCTCCTTCTCGTCCTCCGCGCCGGCTTCCGCGTCCTCAGCTAACATCTGGGAAACGAATGTAAAACGTGTCTCTGTGTCGGTATTGAGTCTTCATTATTTGTTCAGTTGCACATATTTAGTATTTGTCAAGGTCTTTTACAGTGGATGATTTAAAAAAATAAATAAAAAATAAAAAAATAATAATAATTAACTTGATTCAAGGTACACGACCTACGAAACATTTTGAGGACTGAAGTGTTACATTTGTGCAATTAATCAAGTAATTAGACCAATTAAGTCATTGAGAGCTGGTGGGTGGAATGAGTCAGAAGTCAGAAGACTTCGCCAGGAAGTTTGACACCCCTGCTCTTGTTATGGGGGTGATGCATTCATTGGTAAGAAACGAACTGGGCTACCATACCTTCGAAGAGGAAAGACTTGGAAGTCTCTAGGTTCTGTCAGCTATCAGTGCTGACCCGATGATTTGGAATTTTTGATTTTAAAAATGGAATTGCAATTGAAGAACAGGAAAATCGACCCTACCCTGCTTCCAGGGGTATGAAACGGAGAGAGCCTCACCTTGTTCAGCAGGTCTTGTGTGTCCTCGGAGAGGCTCTCGTGGGAGAACATGCATTCGTCTCCGTTCACGCAGGACCCAGTGGTGTGAAACAGCTTGCACGGGAAGTCACGTGGGACACAGTTAAGGATTAACAAACAGTTACTGTTACTCCAGCCGGGATCATTTTTTTTTGTAATCGCAAAACATTTCCTAATCTAACATGAAATACTGTGCTACTATTATGGCTTCCGGTAGACTTTTTTGCAATATCGTTTTGTAGTTTCTTTAATGACATGATGTTAAATAAAAGATCTAAATTATGTTCCTATAGTTTTCTGTTTTTGTTTTTTTTTCTGCACAATGTAGCCCGACTCCGAGCTCAGAGCGCCAAGGGGAAAGTCGCTGAAGGATATCGTGCATGTAAGGGCAGTTCTCAGCTCTTGCACAGAAGCCAGTGATATAGAACTTGCACAGTTCTTTCTTCTTGGGTAGCTCGATATCGTGGCTGAAGTTGCAGTGCTCCCCCTAGAAAATACAAAAAAAAAGGTTTAATTTATAGCATGCAGAAATGTGAGTGGTGTGACGCACGTACGGCAGGGATGGGAATAAGACTCCTATTGCAAAGCAGTTCACCCGTTCCAGGTTTTACGAGGAGCCTGATTCGCCACAGTGCACAGGCAACAAGTTCCAAGAAATCAGCTTTATTAAACTCCCACTAAAACCAGGAATGAATCAAAAACTGCTATGCAACAGGAGGCATATTTCCATCTCTTGTAATCTTGTAATGTTGTTGAAGCTGACAACATGGGATCCTTCAAGAAGCTGCTTGATGAGATTCTGGGATCAATAGGCTACTAACAACCAAACGAGTAAGACGGGCCGAATGGCCTCCTCTTGTTTTGTAAACTTT
This sequence comes from Acipenser oxyrinchus oxyrinchus, assembly GCA_030684275.1. Lineage (NCBI taxonomy): Eukaryota > Metazoa > Chordata > Actinopteri > Acipenseriformes > Acipenseridae > Acipenser > Acipenser oxyrinchus. The sequence goes on along the minus strand of CM060281.1, from coordinate 762,485 downwards.
CTTATGTGCTTATGTTTTTATGTTAAACTCCCAGTAAAACCAGGAATGGATCAAAACCTGCTGTGCAACAGGAGCCTGGTTTCCTTCCCTGTAATGATTCCTATGCTGTGGAATCGACCACGTCTTACCCAGGTGCACCTGCCCTCGATGTAGTACTTGCAGATCGCTTTGCCCTTCTTGTCTGAGACCTGCTGGTGAGACTTGTCCTGATCGTTCCTGCGCGGGCCGCAGTCCTGCGGAGACACAGGTAAGGGGAGTAGAGGTTAACTTATCGATGCACGTACCACGAGGAAGCCATCTTGCACAGCATGGATAGCTTTGATTGGTGGTCCAGACCGCACAAGATGAGCTCCCCTACACAATTAGAGACATCCGACACATTAGCTTATAGGAGCAAAACAGACTTGCGTTTATAAAAGTTTATACAATGCTTGCCTATGCTTTGCCATGCTTTCACTTTGCTTCTCAATGCTTCCCTATGCTTTACCAGACCTCTCTGTGCTTTACAATGCTTCCCTATGCTTTACCAGACCTCTCTGTGCTTTACAATGCTTCCCTATGCTTTACCAGACCTCTCTGTGCTTTACAATGCTTCCCTATGCTTTACCAGACCTCTCTGTGCTTTACAATGCTTCCCTATGCTTTACCAGACCTCTCTGTGCTTTACAATGCCCCCCTATGCTTTATCACACCTCTTTGTGCTTCACAATGCTTCCCTATGCTTTACCATACCTCTCTGTGCTTTACAATGCTTCTCTATGCTTTACCAGACCTCTCTGTGCTTTACAATGCCCCCCTATGCTTTACCACACCTCTCTGTGCTTTACAATGCTTCCCTATGCTTTACCATACCTCTCTGTGCTTTACAATGCTTCTCTATGCTTTACCAGACCTCTCTGTGCTTTACAATGCTTCCCTATGCTTTACCAGACCTCTCTGTGCTTTACAATGCCCCCCTATGCTTTATCACACCTCTTTGTGCTTCACAATGCTTCCCTATGCTTTACCATGCTTTCACTGTGCTGTGCTTTCACTGAACTTCTCTAAGCAGGATTAGCCCTTGCTCAGCCCCACGTACCCCGTGTCCATGTCTCTGTTGTTCTCCTCCCTCATGACCCCGCAGTCCCTCCTCTCCCCTCCCCGGTTGTTCCTCCCCGGCCTCGGTTCATCCCCGGCCCCCCTTTCCCCTCGGCCCGCCCCGTCCTCCTTTAGCACCTGTCAGGAAACGACAAACAAAACGCAATTCAAATACAAACCGGCCAAACCAACCAGTGCAGCCGGCCATGTGGTGCCACTGCATGCGAAAGGAGATGCTCAGAAGAGCCAGGTCCGTAAAATGCATTGGGATACACTCTGAATCACGATCTGTATTAGCGCTACCAGGGATGGAAAGAACGACTCCCAAGGATTTTACCGCACCGTGCCCACAATACTGTGGCTCCAGAAGACATCTTTAATCGTTAATAATGTTTGCATTTACATTCCTTAGCAACCATAGATGATGACAGCTTTGACCCCCCCCACACACACTCATCCACACATAATTCAGCACCAGTAGGCTCTCTGCTGCTAAACGTTTTCAAAAGGATTTGTGTCCTCACCTCTCCCTCTGTTTGGCCCGTCTTTATTCCTCCTGTAGTGGTTCAGCTCTTTGGAGTAATCGTCAAACTCTTCGTCACCCATGTGGGCGAAGTCTTCCTCTCCGAACTGAAACGAAAAACAAGCAAACCGATCAGTCAGCTATTTAACCATTGTCTAAAACATGCAAATATCAAACAGATAGGTTAGCATTACTGTTTGCATTGTGTGCAGTGCAAGGATGGAAATAAGACTTCTGTTACACAGCAGTCTGACCCATTCCTGGTTTCACTAGGAGTTTAATAATCAGACACACCTGAGCTTGTTACCTAGACACACTGGGGGCTGATCAAGCTGGTAGTAAACCCTGGAATGGGTGAAACTGCTGTGCAATAGGAGTCTTATTCCCATCCCTGTTCAAACATGTTTAATTCTACTTTTCAGGAAAATTAAACAGGAAGCTGTTCCCAGCGCCTCACCTCCCTCTCCTCACAGTACAGCATTCCATCTCCGTCCTCGTTCTCCCCGCCCATCTTGCCCCGCCCCCTGCCCCTAGGCCCGCCTCCTCGCCCGCCTCTTCCTCTCATGCCTCCTCCCCTTCCCACTCGACCTCTCTGGTTCTTCCCACGACCTTTACCACCTGGACAAAAATAAATAAACAAACAAACATAAAAGCATTAATCTCGATCTCTTTATGTACAGGGTGGTCTTATAAGTCAGGCCCAAAGGCATAGCTCAGGGAAGGAAATGAGGCTCCCGTTGCATAGCAGGTTGATCCATTTCTGGTTTTACTACAAGTTTAATAAGACACACCTAAGCTTGTTGACTACACACACTAAGGGGCTAATCAAGTTCCTGGTTAAAACCAGCAATGAGTGATACTGCTACACAATTATTCCTTCTCGACTGGAAGTCTTTCTCGAAGGTCTTTGCAGGTTTTGATTCACATACATTCTTTCACAGCCAACAGGCAAGCAGCTTTGTGAAATTATTTCAGTTTCCATCGCCCCTCTCACCTCCCCCCTGCTGGTTCCTGCCCCTTTTGCCCCCCCGTTGGCTCACCTCTCCCCCGGTTGCCTCCCGTCCCCTCCTTGGCTTTGCGGTACTGGTTAAGCTCCTTGGTAAAGTCATCGTAATCCTCGTCTCCCATCTCCTCCTCCTCCCCCCCTTCAAAGTTCTCCTCTTCGTACTTATCGTAGCCCCCCGGCTTGTCCAGCTTCATGTAGCCCCCCTTTTTGGGCATGGGGCCGCCGTGAGGGGGTGGGAGGTATCCTGGGTGAGGCTGTAGTGCCTAGGCAGGAGCGAACACAACGTTAACCTTTAACAGTGCAGTACTATCGGCAACACAAGATCAGAAGGCTTGATACTAACACAAGCCCTGCAGGGCTGGAAATAAGACTCCTACTGCATAGCAGTTTCATCCGTTTCACCCAGATTTTACTTCGAGCTTGATTAGCCCCAGTGCGTCTAGGTAACAAGCTCAGCTGTGCGTGTGTGTCTTATTAAACTCACAATAAAACCAGGAATGGATCAGACTGCTATGCAACAGGAGTCTTATTTTCCTCCCTGGAGATCAACTTGTTTTTTTAAAACCTGCAAGTCAAAGTGGGTTTTTGTTTTGCTCGACAGAGACGCACCTGGGGGGGGTACTGGGGGCTGTACTCCCTGTATTTGCGAAGGCCCTTTTCGCCGGGGCTGTAGTCCGACTCGTCGCTGAATTCGGAGTGCTCGTCACTGGAGGAAGCGTGGCGCTGTGGGAAGAGGACCAAACAAATCAAAGCAAAGGTTTACATTTTATTCCCATTAGTATATTGTCAATATCATCAGCAGCATCATTATTATTATTAAATTAGTCATTTCATTTTTTATCCAAAGGGACTAACAGAGACTAGGGGGTGAGCGTCGCATCATCAACAACGGCTGCTGCAGAGTCACTTCCAGTAGGACCTTGGTTTTTACGTCTGATCCGAAGCGTGTGTTGCTCAGTGTTTGGTGGCTACCTCTAATCAAGCTGAGAGTGTATTTCATTCTCTTGTGCCCTCTTTGCCAATTTTGTATTAGGGATTACCCTTGTGTAGTGTGAACATTTACACCAGTTGCAATCAATCAATCGAACCCTGTATTTATCCAGAGGAGTCAATTTGAGACCAAACTGTCATTTCTAACGACGACCTGGCAAGAGGCTCACAGCACCACAGCACACAACATCAAACACAAGAAATAAGGAGTAAAAAAAACAGAATCAATCAGAAAACAGAAAACTCAGCAGCACAGATCTCCGTCAGCAATGAGTCGACCCTACAGCTGAAAGCACAGCAAAGTTAGATCAGTCCAGTTGCAGTTCTGTCCAGGCTACCCACTTTGTGTTTGGATTTTCGTCTCTTCTTCGCCTTCCTCTTCTCCTTCTCCTTCTCTCTCTCTTTCCTCCTCTTCCTCTTGCGTCGGTGAGACTTGTCGTCCTCAGAGCCGCTCCCGTGCCTCTCCCTCTCTCTCCCGCGGCCCCCCGTTTTCTCCTGGGGCTCCCCGGCTTTGGGGCTCTCCACCTCCCCTCCGTCATCTTCTAGCTCCCCTTCCTCCAGCTCCTGATGCTCCCTGCTGCAGGGCCAAGAAAACCAGGTCACTATACACACTCCCTACCCAAATCACTATACACACTCCCAACCCAAATCACTATACACACTCTCTACCCAAATCACTATACACACTCTGTACCCAAATCACTATACACACTCCACTCCTAGCTCACTGGGGCTTATCAAGCTCTTAGTAAAACCTGGAATAGGTGAAACTGCTACGCAACAGGAGTCTTATTGCCATCACTGCCCAGCTCACTATACACACTCCATACCCAAGCCACTATACACACTACGGGTGTTAAAAGTTTGGAGTTTAATCATTTGCAAAGTATTTGATGTTTTCAGGTTCTGCCTAAATGTTTAAGCACTGTCAAAGAGATGCATGTCAAACACACAGTTCAGCTGTAGGGGGGGGTGCAGTGCAAGGTTATCTTTCCAACCGCCATTCAAAGCTCTGTACCGTATGAAGAAAGGGTGTAATCGTAATGTTCAAACGCGTGTAACCTCAAAGTTTCAACGCGATTAACTGTAAAGTTTACAGCTGTTTCATCCTACAGTTTAAAACGTGATTAACTGTAAAGCTTAAACGTATTACAGGGTTTTAAATGTTGGAAGTCAGTTTGAAACTTTCACAAAACTCCACACGGTTTGTGCACCCTCCCTAAAAAAAAAAAAGAGAGAGAGTGAACAACCTGCGCCTGAGAATTCAGACCTGCAAATATTTAACTTCCTGCGGTCCCACTGAGAGTGCTTAAGCCAGCACAGTCTTTCCACCAGGTCTAAGTGGAGGCACATGTCCACAAACCGAACGGATGGCAACAGGTCGAATCTACAAAGAGTTTGATAAATGGACACCTTCTGAGGTAACGGATCCATAACTATGTTAAATATAAGGATTAAACACTTCAACTTATTAAGAACCCAGACTTGGGAAGACTCCTGTTGCACAGCAGTGTCACCCATTTCAGGTTTTACTACCAGCTTGATCAGCCCCAGTGTGTCTAAGTAACAAGCTCAGGTGTGTCTGATTAAACTCATAGTGAAACCAGGAGTGGACCTAACCCTAAAACAAAAAGGGTTCACACGCCAAACGCAATGGGGTTCAGAGGAATCCTGAATCCCACTGAAACCACCAACCCCACCCCAGCTCCAAACTGGGTTACAAGCAGGACATATGTGGGATTTCTGGTTAGACTGGGCATGTAAACAGGGCAATAGCAACTAACTGACACTGGTTTGACAGGTTCAGAAGGTTAATCAGACAGCTGCTGGACTTCACAGAGAAATAATAAAGACGTCAGCTACTTTACAGTTCATCCCTTCCCACTAAAACTCCCAAAATGGACCTGTAAACTTGAGAAATAAGTCATTACTTGGACCCCCACCCATCCCATTATAAACCCTAACTCTCAGTAAATCTGATATACAGCAAAGAAAAGAAACCAGAAAATAATAAATGGCCTGTCTTACACATTACTCAGATACAAATGCATGCATGTTTTTTTTTTTTGCATTACTCTTGCTGAAAAGTTTCCAGATTTCGCTTTGATTTAACATGATCCCTCACATTTGACTGTTTTCTCTTTTATTTAGTTTTTTTTTTTGTATTTTTCTGTCCTGTTTGGGAAGGTGTTTAAAAAAAAAAAACCACACACCTCTGGAATTCAAAGTGCTTCCCAAGAACGAGTCGAAACAGATCACCCAACGACGAGACTGTAAGAGCGCGCAGACCGAGCAGAAACAATTACACTGTTCAGTTTTGCATGAACTTTAACCTCGGCGTTTCCAGAGGTGTACAGTTCAGGCTTTCTTCCTCAATATGTCTACAGTCTCAAACCATATAACATAACACGCTGTACACATGCAGTCTTACACACAAACACGTTACCGGGATGGAAATAAGACTCCTGCTGCACAGCAGTTTGATCCATTGCTGGTTTTACAAGGAGTTTAATAAGACACACCTCAGCTTGTTGCCTAGACACACTGTGGGGCTGATCAAGCTGGTAGTAAAACCTGGACTGGGTGACACTGCTGTGCAATAGGAGTCTTATTTCTAGGTTTTTTTATTTTTATTTTGGCTGGTCAGTTACAGGTGCTCATAATAAATTAATGTTTAAACCTGTTTATATTTAAAAGCTTGGGAAGCTAAAGAGAAATGAAACCCACGTTTACAGTGTGAAAGTGATCTTCAACGTCTGATTTTTTTTTTTTTTTATCAAGATATTTAGATCAAGGCACGGCATTATTATTAGTAAAATGAATGTTACAAAAGTAATAGCAAGCCACTTTCTCAAAGAAATCGCCTTTTTGGGTTTATTTGGCTTGTCCCAATAGAGTCACGTTTTCTTACAACAACTAAAAATGTTTTCAGCATAACATAAGCAGGGAAGCTGCAGACAGAAGGGACGGTTAAATAACCTTTCGAATCATTTCTTAATATGACTGGTCTGCTAGTTTTCTTCCGCTCTGTAAAATATGCATTTGCATTAATCCCCCCAACCCCCACCTCTCCTCGTGTATTTTTACTTGAAGATAAGCAACAGCTTAGAACAAGGGTTTTCAAAACTCAAGATTTTAAATATTGAACAGACGCCAGTTGCCAATTTAAAGCAGCACTCGAGAAGTCCTTATCAAGTTACCTTTGCGTGTTATTGGAGGTTTGTATTACAGCTTCCATCTTATTTCTGATTAATAAGTCCCACAGCGAGGAACTATCAACACCTTATCTGTCTTCCAATCACACACACACACACAGAGCGTGGTGGTTTTTTTGTTTTGTTACGCAATTATGCAAAGATAAAATTACTGGGTCGAACTATTTTGATAAAACTATAAACAGACACACCTGATTAATAAATTATACAAGTAATAATAATAAGCTTAAGAAAGTTTACAAACGAGAGGAGGCCATTCAGCCCATCTTGCTCGTATGGTTGTTAGCAGCTTATTGATCCCAGGATCTCATCAAGCAGCTTCTTGAAGGATCCCAGGGTGTCAGCTTCAACAACATTACTGGGGAGTTGGTTCCAGACCCTCACAATTCTGTGTAAAAAGCTTAGAACCGAGTAGATTTCTTCTAAGACACTATATGAACTGCTAAGGGATTACAAAAGGTACATTTACTTTAAACATCGAAGCACAATTTTTGGTCAGTTTTACGGCAAGGTATTGATTTGAATTAACAATATAGGGCACTTACCAGTGAAAAAGTTCTACACTGCAAATGTATCCCAAAAAGGAAAAAGAAAATCAAACTGGTTTATTTGCCTTGTATTTGGGGCAGATCTTTATTCGTTTCTCCTAAGAACACCAATTCTAAACACAGGTCCTAATGGAGCTTTAAGGGGAGTAAAAAGTGTTTTGTTTTACTTCAGGAATGCTTTTGAAACGTTATGATCTGGAAAAGGAGATACTGTAAGAAAAAAAAAATTAATAAATTGATGAAAGGATTTCTTTTTTTTAACATTTACTATTACTATTGTAATACAAATAAGTGGATGGGTGGGGGGGGTTAATAATGACTTAATATATTCATGGGATTCAGTACTGTATTGGGGATTGGGAGTAAAGGGTTAGGGTTTTTTTTAATACAGTATGCCCTGAAAAGTTTTTTTTTATTTTTTATTTAGTTTTATTTTTAACAGAGATTCGGGGGACCTGATGATATGGAACATTTGCTTGAAAGACTGTACTTTGAAATGTGTATTAAACTTGTAACATCTAAAATCATGCTTTATATACTGTAGGATATATATATATATATATATATATATATATATATATATATATATATATATATACACACACACACACCCCAGTTGCATGCATGTAGGGTTGAGTATACATGTGGATTATATCTATCTATCTATCTATCTATATATATATATATACACACACACACACAATGTTCCAACGCTTAACAGAGCCCCAGTTTAAAAGCTGAGTGGGGGAAAAAACATTAACACTTATATTAAAGTTAATACTGTAATAATAGTTTCATAACAAATTATTTAGAAAATGTTACGTTTTCTAATCTAATACAGTACTAGCTTGCCTTTTTTTTTTTCAAACCAACTGCGTTTGAACAGATAAAATTGCACACGCCACACCCCAGAGTGACTCATTATTTTCAATTAAACAACACTTCCTTTATCGTCGAAATTAAACAGACAAATATAAACTATTCATATATTGGTACATATTTTGTAAAATACGTATTTATAATACAGCTTTTTTAAGAAAAAATATATTACGTTTTTTTTTTTTTATCAGAAACAACGTATCTTTCGAATTAGACTTGGTTTTAACACTTTAAATTAATTTATCAAATAATAAAATAAAATAAAAAAACGTCGTAGTAATTGCTGTATCTTATCAAATACACTTTCCATAATATTTGTCCTGTCAAATTCTGTTGTAAAAAAAATGTTCTAGATTACTGGCGGATACTTGTTTTTTAAAAAAAACTTAATTTAGTTTATCCCAAAAAAAACCGTGTAATTTTATTTTTTATTTTTAAATGTATACCTAAAAATATTAAATTAAAATACGGTACAAAATTCCAAGTTTAAAAAAAAAAATGTTGGTTTGGCCTTCCTTTCGTTTTTTGCTTTTTTTTTCCAAGATGGCGTTTGTTACCTTTACTTGTTTTCCTCGAAAAATTGGCGACTTTCTTTACTCCCTTTTGAAAAACAAAACCAAAACATTTACAAAGTAAATGTAAGGGGGATGGGGGCTTTTCTACCTTTAAAAGAAAGAAAGAAAGAAAAAAAAAATAAAGCCCAGGATAAATAAACTCTTGTACAGAAATATGTAGAATTACTCGACCTTTCGTCAGTGAGGACGTTGTTGCTGTGTTCGTGGTGGTTGGCGGTTGTTGGGGAGGATTGATGGACATTCATGCTTTCCACAGCCATTTCCCTCTGTACATTTAGTACAAAAAAAAAAATTACAACTCGGTGTATACTGGTTTATGCGGCACTGTTTGTTTTGGAGCTGTTTTTTTTTAGTTTGTTAAAATGTTCAGTTCTGAATAATTTCATTCCACATTTATAAAGAAATAATAAGAGAGGAGACACTTTTTTTGTTTTGTTTTGTTTTCTCTCCCTCACGTTCCTTCTTCTACAGCCGCGCTGAAAAATGAAACTCTTCTGCGTAAAATGGCGGCTTGGCTCGACGAACGAGAGAAGGGGCGGGAGGAGGAGGAGCTGCCGAAGATGACGTCACCATAGCGTAGGGGCGGCTCACGGAGATAACCGAAGACCTTGGTTACCGTTTTTGTTTTAAATGTTGATCGGGTTTATTTTTTTTAGCCGTCCGATTAAAAATGTCGTAAGCATATCGACTGCGTGATAACATTTACAGTGTAAAGAGTTCGGTTTACTCTTAAAAAAAAAAAAAGAATCGTATTTTAATTCAGACTTTATTGCCGATCCACGTTTATAGTTACGCCTCCCGCCTCCCGCCTTTATCGACTTTATAATTGCGTAACTCATACGTCACCATTGTGTGCGCGTCATCGTCTTTTTAAACCGGGCTAAGCGGGGACTTTGAATATTAAACTGCTTTTATGCTTTTACAATTATCTTTAAAAAAAAAAACATGAACAATAACCAGCTTAGCCGTTAGCGAAGCGGAGGCGCCATCAGCACGACGGACAGATCCGTCTGTGTGTGTGTGGGGGTCTGGATGCACAAAAGCGGTGGATGTTTATCATTTAATAAAATTACCACCATCGGACTGCATTTAATACATTTTGATTTGTGTGTGTGTGTGTGTTCGTTATAAAACGATGTGATGTTCAGATCGATGAATGGAGCGACGCCGTGTAGTTATATAACGAGTTGCAGTTTCAATTTATACACAATTTCCCTTTTAAAACAATATCATTCAGATTGGTTTGTGGACAGCGTGCTTCATTGAGTGCCTCTCTCTCTCGACAGGGATAACCATGCTGGATCACGATCAGGTTACTGTTAAGACTCCTGTTGCGTGGCATTGTCACCCATTTCCAGGTTTTACCACCAGCTTCATAGGCAACAAGCTCAGGTGTGTCTTATAAAACCAGGAACCGAGCAAACCGCTCTGCAATAGGAGTCATATTACCACACCAAGCTCGTCGTAAGACCTGGAATGGGTGACACTGCTGTGCTATTGCCATCCCTGCGCTGTTAGATAGTTCACTGATTGAGATCCTTTTTTGAATTCCAGGTTACAGAGGACTCTGTCCGAGCCCAGTTCCTCATCCCCGTGGGTGGTATGGTAACTCAGCCCGATCGACATCAATAACCCTCTTCTGTGGAGAGCTTATCCGAATAATCAGCTTGTGCAGTACAATTAATCACTGACACCTGCAGCAAAACTATTAATGCCACGGTTGAGTTACCGGAGCTGAAATGGCTTTGATGTGTACCGGGGAGCTCTTGGTCAGAGGCTATACCACAGAGAGCCACTAGATGGCGCTTGTGCTCCTTTACAATGAAGTATTAAAAGGTGAAAAGTTTCCTCAGGGGCGCTCTGTGAAACTTGTTAGATTCTTTTAGTTATTCATTTGTATCGTGTGTTCTGGGATCAAAGCCAATGATTTTTTATTTTTTTATTTTTTATTTTTTTGTAATTCATTGACTTAAACGCTCAGTTGTTAAAGCTGAATAAAGCCTGGATTGGAGGGAGCGCCCTTTCTCTTAGGGGACGGAGGGAGGGAGCAGTTCAGTGTCTGTGTGTCAACCAAATCATATTTTATTATTATTATTATTATTTTCTGAGGAAGGAAGTCTTTGACTGTTTACAGGAAGCTCGTCCGGGGGGGCTGTTACAATTGACAAAGTTCAGAGGAGCGAGAGAAAGGGGATGTTGGAAACGTGACTCGCAATCTCAGAACTCTGTGTTCTTTCCTCAGCGGTCTGCCTCCTATTGTCTGGTAATAAACGGAGGGTCTGCGCAGCTCACAGCACCTTGCCTGGGGAAACACAGGGCACAGAGTGTAGATGTTAATGTATTTACAGCAGCGTAATTGCAATGGAAGAAAATAGCAGTGGAATTTGTAATTTCATCAAACAGTTCTGCTGTAATTGGAATTGCAAATCTAACCGTCAGCAGTCTGAGATTCGCTTTAAGTTAGTAAATCGCCTGTGTTGTCTGTTCAGACAAACCGTTTTGGATTGAGCAGCTTGTTTTTTTTGACAGCTCTTCCTCGGATTGTGTGGGCCTGTTTTTTTGGGTGCTCCCTGCTGTGCCCGTTTGCGAGTGAAGTTCCGGGATAAGGAACTTGGACTCCTCTCCTGTGCACAGCGCAGGCTTTATCCAACCCCGACCACAGGCAAAAAGCACAAAGAAAGAAACGGGTTCGTTCAAAACGAGGGCTGTCCAAGGAACGGGTTTCATTGAGAGAGTTCGAGTTCAGCCTTCAGGGCGATTTCGATAGAGTTATCTTATTCTTTATAGGTCTCCAGGGTACCAGGCCAGTTGTTAAAATTGTACACAGTCATCCCCGTTTCTTTATCTAACTTGCACATGGGGAGAGTAATACTGAAAACACGAGTGTGTGTTTGCAGATCCCTTAAAGTCCTGGGTTCAGTTAGAATTACAATTCAATTAAAAAGGACAATCATCATTTAAGATGTTTACTTCACTTCAAATGCATATGGAGCTGCTTTTAAACATCACTGTTTTATGTTGTTGCTGCTCTCCTCTCCCCTCCATCCTCAGGTGATTAAACCCGGCAATATTCTGAGGACAGTGGAAGTGACTCTGCAGCAGCCGTTGATGCGTCGCTCACCCCCCTAGTCTCTGTACGTCGCTTTGGATAAAAGCATCTGCTAAATGACTAAATAATAATAATAATAATAATAATAATAATAATAATAATAATAATAATAATAATACTCTCCCCAGGTGTGACTGACCTGTTGTGGGGTGGAAACATGACTCCTGTTGCACAGCTCCTGTTGTCACCCAGTCCAGGTTTTACTACCAGCTTGATCAGCCCCAGTGTGTCTAGGTAACAACCTGAAGTCTCTTACTAAACTCATAGTGAAACCAGGAACGGATCAAGCCACTCTGCAACAGGAGTCTTATTTCTTATTAGAACATAAGAACATAAGGAAGTTTACAAGCGAGAGGAGGCCCCATTCAGCCCATCTTGCTCGTTTGGTTGTTAGTAGCTTATTGATCCCAGAATCTCATCAAGCAGCTTCTTGAAGGATCCCAGGGCGTCAGCTTCAACAACAGTACTGTTGTAAAATTATTGCAGTAATAATATTACTGCAGTTGTGTGTGCTAGAATTTACACAGGGTCCACTGTCACACGAGTTTCGCTTCTGATTTGAGATGTGCTGTTTATCATATGTACACCTCTTCACAGCACTGAAACCCTGAAATGGTTTCGCGTTTGGTTTTCAGAGAGATGCCCAAAGAGGTGAAACCAGAGAGGAGCGACGAGCCGGAGGCCAAGAAACCTAAACTGGACCCGAAAGAGACGACTCTGGTGAAGAAGGTGAGGAGTCAGCCCACAGGGCTCTTTCTGTCCTTTCTTTTCTGTTTGTCTCGTGTCTTTTCAGCTCCGCTGTTTTACATTTTAAATGGAAAAAACAGCGTGTTGATGAAAACGATAATAATGGTGATGATGATAATTATAATGGTAAATAAAATAAGTCATAATATTAGTAATAACACCAATTACATTGCAGTATTGTTATGCATCATTCTTTTCAGTGCTACTGTATAAGGCAGCCCTGGTTAGTATTTCCCAAGCAAAGAACCCCTAAATAAGCAAATAAAGTTTAAACATCGCAAAGGCAAGGCAGGTACCCTGGCATGCACTTGGAAGCTGGCAGGGCTGAGTGTAGCAATACAAAACTAGACTCGCCCAAATAATTGGCATGGGCAAAACTAGAATGGCCCAGCATCGATGCTTTGGATGAAACTAGACTGGACGCTGGTGAGTGCCGAAAAAAGGTTTCACCCTAAACATTATATTCCAGAGATGGTTTCAGCTGAAAGCTGTTTCCTCAATTTGTGTTTTTTTTCTATTTATTTAAAGGTTATACCTGTTTGTCTTTGGTGCTAATAATAGCGCTGACCCCCGATTTGAGGAACAAGCGGTTCCTGTTTTACCGAGTGGCACAGACTGCGTTTCTGTGAGGACGCGCGGCTTCGCTTAGCATTGTAACTGTAAGGGCAGGTTCACAGTTGTGCTGTGATTGTGATGGTAATGTGCTGTGTTGCTGTTTGTTTTCGTTCATGCGTTTCTTTCCCCCACTCTGTCCTGTGTGGAAACTGAGAGGGGGCGGGGACTAGCGAGGCGTAACCGAGCGACGCTGCTGACTGACAGGTGGTCGCAGGAAGTGAGGTGTCATCAGAAAGGGTTGGAGAGCGAACCGCAGCACTTTAAGTGAAAGTTTCAAGAGCATGACTGGACCAGACTAGGAAACGTAACTCTGACATTCCACTGCGGTTCTGCAACCGCGGCAACTGCTACTGCTACAGTCTCATAGTCCTTCCAGCGGCTTTCTGTTTTCAGTGTCCTGGAAACTACCTGGGCAAAATCTGTTTTGGTATGGTAAAGCATAGGGAGGCATTGTAAAGCACAGAGAGGTCTGGTAAAGCATAGGGAAGCATTGTAAAGCACAGAGAGGTCTGGTAAAGCATAGGGAAGCATTGTAAAGCACAGAGAGGTCTGGTAAAGCATAGGGAAGCATTGTAAAGCACAGAGAGGTGTGGTAAAGCACAGGGAAGCATTGTAAAGCACAGAGAGGTCTGGTAAAGCATAGGGAAGCATTGTAAAGCACAGAGAGGTCTGGTAAAGCACAGGGAAGCATTGTAAAGCACAGAGAGTCTGGTAAAGCATAGGGAAGCATTGTAAAGCACAGAGAGATCTGGTAAAGCATAGGGAAGCATTGTAAAGCACAGAGAGGTGTGGTAAAGCATAGGGAAGCATTGTAAAGCACAGAGAGGTGTGGTAAAGCATAGGGAAGCATTGTAAAGCACAGAGAGGTGTGGTAAAGCATAGGGAAGCATTGTAAAGCACAGAGAGGTATGGTAAAGCATAGGGAAGCATTGTAAAGCACAGAGAGGTATGGTAAAGCATAGGGAAGCATTGTAAAGCACAGAGAGGTCAGGTAAAGCATACGGAAGCATTGTAAAGCACAGAGAGGTCTAGTAAAGCATAGGGAAGCATTGTAAAGCACAGAGAGGTGCGGTAAAGCATAGGGAAGCATTGTAAAGTACAGAGAGGTATGGTAAAGCATAGGGAAGCATTGTAAAGCACAGAGAGGTCAGGTAAAGCATAGGGAAGCATTGTAAAGCACAGATAGGTCTGGTAAAGCATAGGGAAGCATTGTAAAGCACAGAGGTCTGGTAAAGCATAAGCAAGCATTGTAAAGCACAGAGAGGTCTGGTAAAGCACAGGGAAGCATTGCAAAGAATAACAAACCAGGATAATGTATGTATAATCTTTCCTAAGGGGTGTGTATGCTTGGGGAAGTCAGTAGTTAGTTTCACAGTTGTTATCGTGACTCGGAAAAGCAGCGTCAGACACAGACTGGCCCGCGATTCTCTGAGGAGCTGTCACCACTGCCCCAGGTCCAGTCATTGTATTACTGCACTCGTCTCTTATTTATAACATGGTAAAATCGAGGAATGGAGCAGACTGCTATGCAATGAGAGTCCTCTTCCCATCCCTGCAAACTTTGTGCTGCCTTCAGTGTAGCCGTTTTCGTTCCAAGAGTCTGTCTTCAGGTGAAATTAGACTGTAGTTGGAGTAAAAGAGCAATGATTGCAGAGTGATGTGAAGTGATGAGGTGGGGTCTGCATGCACAGAGCAGCCTGTCTGGGGGGATGCAAACACAAATGCCCAGGTGTTGTACTCTGGTAGAGGTGGTTTGTAGGAGTGCTCTGAAACAGCTGCTGGGGGCGGGGTGACAGGTGGGTGAGCCTGTCTGCGTCTCCCATCACTCGCACATAGACACTCACAGAGAGAGGTGCACAGAGTCTCTCACACACACACACACTCACACACACACACACTCACAGAGACACCGAGAGGTGCAGTCTCTCTTACACACACAAACAGACAAGTTCAGAGTCAGTCACACACACACACACAGACAGACATGTTCAGAGTCAGTCACACACACACACACAGGCGTGCAGAGATGCACACACACACACACACACAGACACGTTCAGTCAGTCTCACACACACACGCAGACGTGCAGAGTCACGCAGAGAGATGTACACACACACACACACACACAATCACACTGCAGTTTGCCTACACTTTAGATTTCATTAACTTTCCTGGGGTTGTAATTAGGGAGGGATGGAGAAGAGGCAATGGATTTCATTTCTGTCCATCCTCGAACTCCTTTTTATACGCAAACAATAAATTCAATACAAACGACAGGAACTCGTATTTTCAACCTTTATTGAAAAAGATGTACAAAATTCATAGAAAAGTTGAAACAGTCAGTCAATGTACACAAGTTTGTTTGTTTTTTTTCATTTTTTGTAACCGACAATTATTTACAGCGCTAATCTAAAACCTTCCACAGGAGAAGCACTGTGCTTTCAGAGAACAGCAGGATTGAGTCAATATCATGGCTCTAAGGGCGAGGTCGTGCCATTGGGCTTTTGCACAGCTTTGGGGGTACAGTATGGCGCCCCGAAATCATGATGTGCGCTCACTGAATTGTACCACTTCAGTCTTTATTTATTTATTATCAGTAACTTTCAGAACTTGGTCAGAAGGAATTGATCAGTCCTTCTGATATTAATATGTATGAAATATAAATAATGCCCTCAAAAAAAAGTTTAATAAATAACATAAATTAAAAAAAAAAAAATGTAATGCATTTTTTTTTTTTTTAATCAAATTAAAAAGAAAATATTCAGTCCTTTATCAGTATGTAGAATTATACTTCCCGATGCTAAGAAAATGCGTAACAATTCTTAAAAAACTGTTTTTTTTGTTTTTTTTTTACTCTGTAAATCGCCCTGTACCGCGCTGATGAAGGGCTGGTCACAAGTAGGGAATGGCTCATCGTCATAAAACAAACAAGATTTAAAAAAAAAACAAAAATAAAAAAAACAAAACAAGACAACCACTGTTTGAACTGTTTTAGGTTTAAAAAATAAAAAAGAAACGCTTATCCGGGCCAGCGGAATTCACATATGAGTTTTCAGCAGTGTGTGAGCAAGGACCCAGCCCGCCTCTCTCTCTCTCTCTCTCTCTCTCCCCCGTCTCCCCCTCCCCTCTCATCAGTCTATCGAAGCCCACGCAGGTAGCCCACAGTCAGAGTCTCTGTGATGAAGCTGTACAGTCCTCTCCACAGACCTCTCCAGTGGCGCCAGTCCTGCGCTTCATCCTGCAAGACAGGGGGGGAAAAACACAGACCAGTCAATCTAAATACCCCCCCCCCCCGTCGCTGAACAATTCATAACCAAGCGTCTCATTTTACTAGACAGAACTGCCTGCTTTTAACAGACGTTTAAGTGTTGGGTGTCTCTCTCTAATGAAGTCCACAGTGGACTGCATTCTTGTGAGCTCTTTGCTGTAGATCTTGTTGGTGGTCTGTTTTCAATATCAGAGATGGAAATAAGACTCCTGTTTGCTCCGTTCCTGGTTTTAACTAGCGGTTTATTAAGACACAGCTGATCGTGTTATCTGTACACACTGGGGCTGTGCAATCTGAGTCTTACTGCCATCCCTGCTGGATACAGCTGTGGCCAACAGTTTTGCATGACCTAGAATGTTAGGATTTAGACATAACTAAAAAAAAAAAAAAAATATATATATATATATATATATATATATATATATATATATATATATATATATATATATGAACATAATTTATTATTTAACATCATGTAATCAAAGAAACTACACAATGATATCGTAAAAGTCTACCGGAAGCCATAACAGCAGTGCAGTACTGCATGTTAGATTTCAAAATGTCACATTTTTCAGTTTTTTATTAAGTAGATGGGAAAACTCCATAGCAGTGTGCAATTCAATATGTTAACATAACATTATTCAGCAGGTTTCATTTGACTTCATGAAGCAATATTAGTTAATTCTAAGGGGGTGCTAAACTTTTGACCAGAGCTGTAGTGTGGTGTTGAGCTGTGCTGACTGCTGGAGGAGGGGAGCTCGTCTGTCTGTGGTGACAGGAGTCAGGAGACACCACCAAGACCAGCTGCTCTGAGTCACCACTAAAAATAGAAGAGGGGGAGGGAGGGGAGGATAGAGAGGGAGGGGAGGGCATGGTTGACAGCCCTTGCATGTAGATCTGGCTTTTCCAGCTGATAAAGTAAACAGTCTTATCTCAAACACAGGATCAAAACTCTCTCTCTCCCTCTTCCTCTCTCTCTCTCTCTCTCTCCTGATTTACTGGAGTGCAGATTTGCATTGTGCAAATGGAATCCGCTTCTTCCCTTTCAAGTTTCTTTACATTTTGATGATACAATTACAGTCACAAGACCAGAGTGGCAGTTGTCTTTGTAATCTGTATTGATGTACTTGTTGCTGAGTATCAATACACACACACACTGACAAACCCACACATACACCAACACAAACACACACACTGACACAAACACACATACACACTGTCACACAAACACACGTACACCAACACAAACACACACACTGACACAAACACACATACACACTGTCACACAAACACACGTACACCAACACAAACACACACACTGACACACAAACACGCACACTGACACAAACACACACACTGACACACAAACACACACACTGACACATCGACATACACACACACTGACACGTACTGACACAACTCTGGCCAAAAGTTTTGCATCACCCTCTAGATAGAATGAACTAATTTTGCTTCATGAAGTGGAAAGAAACCTTCTGAATAATGTTTAAGTTAACATATTGAATTGCACACCACTTTGGCGTTTTCCACATATACTTAACGAAAAACCGATAATTGCAAAATGTGAAATATCCATCATGCAATACTGTGCTACTATTATGGCTTCCGGAGGACTTTTTTGCGAGATCATTTTGTAGTTTCTTTGATTACATGATATTAAACAAAAGATCAAATTTATGTTCATCTGTATATATATTTTTAATTTTTTTAATTGATTTTTTATTAATTATGTCTCAATCTTAAAATTCTAGGTGATGCTAAACTTTTGACCACAGCTGTAAATACAGACACACACACACCAGTCTACCCCAGGCCCTTACCCGCCTCTGCTGGTAGATGTCATTCATCTCATCCCCGATGATTCTCAGTTGCTCGGCAACCATTCCCGACAAGTCTTCCTCTTCTCCCTGATCAGTGGAGGCGGGGCTGCAGTTCTGGAGCGTGTCAGCCAGGGGGCGCTGGTTCCTCTGCAGCATGCCAGGCAGGGCGTGGAAGCTGGGACTCTCTTGCTGGACCTGAGAATCCACTGCAGAAAAAACAGCAAGACCATTAGGCATGTGCCTCTCAGTTATACTGAGAAATCAAATGCAATCGTTCTATCATTATTTATTTCTTAGCAGACGCCCTTAGCCAGGGCGACTTACGATTGTTACAAGATATCACATTATTTTTATAATAATAATAATAATAATAATAATAATAATAATAATGTAATGATTGAAGACCTGCATTGTTCTAAAGCTGAAACGATCGAATGCATGTCTGAGCTTTGCCTGGGAGAGAGCGGTCAACCTTTATTCTGTGAAAGCAGCACAGTTTGTTTGTTTTGGACAAGACGCTTCACAGATTGCTGATGAGCGCTACACCTTTCTGGAATATAATAATAATAATAATAATAACTTCAAAAAGAAATTTAAAAGACAGAAGTGTACGCTTTTTAAAATGTGTTAATGTTAAACGCGTTTTTTTGTTTATTATTTGTAATAATATACGTGATCACGGTCCGGATTGGCCATTTGTTATTGTTATAATAAGAGGTGACATTTCATTCAGTTTGGGGGAGAGGAGCCATGAACCAGTCCCTCCTCAGCTCCACTAGAGCCACCCTCCATCTCTCCCAGTCCCTCCTCAGCTCCACTAGAGCCACACTGCTTCCCTCCCTCCCAGTCCCTCCTCAGCTCCACTAGAGCCACACTGCTTCCCTCCCTCCCAGTCCCTCCTCAGCTCCACTAGAGCCACACTGCTTCCCTCCCTCCCAGTCCCTTCTCAGCTCTAACCACTAGAGCCACACTGCTTCCCTCCCTCCCAGTCCCTCCTCAGCTCTAACCACTAGAGCCACACTGCTTCCCTCCCTCCCAGTCCCTCCTCAGCTCCACTAGAGCCACACTGCTTCCCTCCCTCCCAGTCCCTCCTCAGCTCTAACCACTAGAGCCACACTGCTTCCCTCCCTCCCAGTCCCTCCTCAGCTCCTCTAGAGCCACACTGCTTCCCTCCTCCCAGTCCCTCCTCAGCTCCACTAGAGCCACACTGCTTCCCTCCCTCCCAGTCCCTCCTCAGCTCCACTAGAGCCACACTGCTTCCCTCCCTCCCAGTCCCTCCTCAGCTCCACTAGAGCCACACTGCTTCCCTCCCTCCCAGTCCCTCCTCAGCTCTAACCACTAGAGCCACACTGCTTCCCTCCCTCCCAGTCCCTCCTCAGCTCCACTAGAGCCACACTGCTTCCCTCCCTCCCAGTCTCTCCTCAGCTCCACTAGAGCCACACTGCTTCCCTCCCTCCCAGTCCCTCCTCAGCTCCACTAGAGCCACACTGCCTCCCTCCCTCCCAGTCCCTCCTCAGCTCCACTAGAGCCACACTGCTTCCCTCCCTCCCAGTCCCTCCTCAGCTCTAACCACTAGAGCCACACTGCCTCCCTCCCTCCCTCCTCGACTCCAACCCCCTCATGAAAAGCAGGGAGAACGCCTCATAAGACTTGATTTCTTTTTAAACGGCTTGCGAGAATAATGTCACAGAGTGATTGTTCTCTGAAGATCACTGCAATCCACCTTGGATTGTCTCGCTGTCTCTCCTGTTATCGTTTCTCTTCTTGCCTGCGGCTCTGTTTCACTGAAGCGTGGCGGTAAGGTTCTGGCTTGTTGCCAGGGCAACCGCAGGCCTGTCCGGTAACAAATGGGTGTTGCCCATTGGCTGGGTGCCCAGGAGGATTATGGGACAGGAGGGGGAGGGAAGGTTTGCGGATGTCAACAGGAAGTGCTAAAAGATTCCCATGGAGCCAGGAGTTTGAGCAGGGTTAGAAACTCACACTAGCCCTGCTGCTGCTGCTGCTGCTGCACCCAGTCCTGGGGTTCAGAGCTCCCCTCAATGAAGTCTGTTATTATTAATATTGAAATGATCAGGAGCCAGGAGTTTGAGCAGGGTTAGAAACCCACACTAGCTCTGCTGCTGCTGCTGCTGCTGCACCCAGTCCTGGGGTTCAGAGCTCCCCTCAATGAAGTCTATTATTATTAATATTGAAATGATCAGGAGCCAGGAGTTTGAGCAGGGTTACAAACTCACACTAGCCCTGCTGCTGCTGCTGCTGCTGCTGCACCCAGTCCTGGGGTTCAGAGCTCCCCTCAATGAAGTCTATTATTATTAATATTGAAATGATCAGGAGCCAGGAGTTTGAGCAGGGTTAGAAACTCACACTAGCCCTGCTGCTGCTGCTGCTGCTGCTGCACCCAGTCCTGGGGTTCAGAGCTCCCCTCAATGAAGTCTATTATTATTAATATTGAAATGATCAGGAGCCAGGAGTTTGAGCAGGGTTAGATACTCACACTAGCCCTGCTGCTGCTGCACCCAGTCCTGGGGTTCAGAGCTCACCTCAATGAAGTCTATTATTATTAATATTGAAATGATCAGGAGCCAGGAGTTTGAGCAGGGTTACAAACTCACACTAGCCCTGCTGCTGCTGCTGCTGCTGCACCCAGTCCTGGGGTTCAGAGCTCCCCTCAGAGAAGTCTATTATTATTAATATTGAAATGATCAGGAGCCAGGAGTTTGAGCAGGGTTACAAACTCACACTAGCCCTGCTGCTGCTGCTGCTGCACCCAGTCCTGGGGTTCAGAACGCCCCTCAATGAAGTCTGTTGTTACTGAAACCTGCTCAAACTGCTGCTTGGAGAGGAAGCTCATTCTCTAAAACAAGTCTGGACGTGCCCGAGACACACATCGCGCTCTGGTTAAAAAAAAAAAGTCAGCAGAACCTCAGTGTACTGTCACAACTAACAAGCCCTTTGAAGAAAAAAACACAAAATACCTAACAAACAGCACAGACCTCACCACAAAACCATCAGCCACCTGCTCCCACACAGATAACGGCTCTGTACCACAGCGACCAATCAGAAACCCCAGTGTGCGCCATGAACCGGATTCTCATTGGCTGTCAGCCTTGCTGCGCCCAGATTGGATTTTGAACATTCTAGTGCATGCTTTCTTACTTGAGAAAGATAAAATACAACGAAGACGCCAGGCAAGTGTCTGCATTTCTCATGTTTTCATGCAGGATTTGCAAGACAGGGCGATGCAAAACGTTTGGCCCTAGCTGTATGCAAGCAGTGGCTTCTGTACTTACGACTGTGGTGTTGCGAGCTGCAGAGTGGCGTGGGGGTGCCGTGCTGGGTGAGGGGGGGCTGTGTGCTGTGCGTCTGCATGTAGTGACGGCAGTACTGGTACCCCATCATTAAGGGGTGATTGTTTCTCCGTCGAAGCGATTCCACTCTGACAGCCTCGGACCTGCAGGTGCCTGAGCTGCCCCCTCCTCCTCCTCCGCAGTTCACGGGTTGCCCCGGCAACGCCTCTGCGCCTCTCCGGCATTCCGTCCTTCAGTGCTCGGGCCATGGGGGGGCACCTGGTCCTGCGCAGAAGAGAGAGGGGTACAGCCTGTTAAATACTGA